>QRFJ01000463.1:495561-691122 GCA_006176705.1 Cocos nucifera
TTAGCACGATATCCTTGATACCAAATTGAAATCTCATTCAGATCAATTGAACTATAATCATGTTCAATGATGATATCACCAGATTCAAACCCTTGTTTGTGTGACCAGTTAGGTTCAGTCTATATGGTAATGGGAATATTCATGATCTCTATCATAGACATCATCGAAACTATCTTTCGAGTGGATCAGAACTTCTCTGATTCGAACAGCTATGAAATGATCGACATCCTAAATCATTTCAATTGCTTCCCAAAATCCACCAGTGACACCTAGCAGTTATGGTAGCAACCCATCAGAGCCTGAATGCAACCTCTGTGGAGCTACCGTGTGTGATAAGTTCTTCTATCTGAGCGCCCGATCAGATATAGGGTAAGAGTAAACTCTCAAACCCTAGTCTCTTATCTATGATATATAATCATTCGAATCTCGAGTCCAATTTGAAAAATCTAAATAGAAACTCTTTCTATTATTTCATCTGTCTCCATGGCCATGGGCTTCAGGACTTGATTCTCATGATTATCATAGGGCTGCTCCTCTACCACCGAGGTAGATAGATCCCATCTTGATGCAATCCAGTTCCTACAATGAACATGCTATAGCCAACATACACCTCAGGGTTCCATATGGCTAGGAGACCGAGTAAATGGTGTAGTCAAACTATAAACACTCAAGGTGAACTGCCGATGCATCTCAGGTCAAAGAACCAGACACACCACTGCAGCATCGAGTCAGTCATTGACGAGAAGGTAGACTTCCTAATGACTACTCGAGGTGGTCACGCTCAGTGCCCTCTTTCTCTAACGAGTACCTGTACTCTCGCTCCGGTGTCTCCACACCCACGTAGACTCAAGACTCATCTACTAAAGAGAAGCGATCGTACACCAACCTTCCGGATCAATCACCATCCTCGTGATGATCCTTATGGTCGGGAGCTGTTATGAGTTAATAATGATTATTCATGTCTTAAATTTTAACTCTTGAAAATATGAATTATCATTACCATTAACTCAAAGGATGTATCACAGACACTAAATACCATGTGTGATAGAAAATAACCCATTTTATAATTATAGTCAAAATTACAATTTTGCCCTAGAAGTGTATTACAAGTGTCAGGCCAATTCTGGCTTCTAGGGCACATATTATCTAACAATCTCCCACTTATCCTAAAGCCAATTGGCTACAAGGTCTAAGTCCATCTTTCTCAAGGTGGGCTTCGATCTTCTGCTATCCCAACGGCTTTGTAAGTGGGTCTGCCAATTATCTGCGGAGTCTGACTCTCTTGACCTTACGTATACCTTTCTCAAGGTTAATCCGCGGATGAGATGAATCAGCCGCTCAATGTGGCTTAGACTTTGGTGAGACTCGGCTCCCTTAGCAAGGGGCTATTGGCGACCCATTGTTGTGCGCCAGTAAAGGGAATGCATCTGATGGCAATTACTCCAATTTCTGCAGCAAACTTCTTGTACCAGAATGCTTTCTTTGCAGCCTCTGATGCCAGCTATATATTCTGCTTCAGGTGGAATCTGCTATCATAGTTTGCTTGGAACTCTTCCAGCTGACAAGGCTCCACATTGCACACAAACAGACTTTCCATGATGTCGACTTTCGATCATCTATATTCGACATGATCCGAGTCTGCTGTATCCTTGAATGGAGTTCTCCATTACCAAAGACCAACATCATATCCTTAGTTCTTCTCAAGTACTTAAGGATACATTTCACAGAAGTCAGTGTTCTTTCACCAGATTTGACTGATATCTGTTGTGACACTCACAGCATGCGGCTATCATCAGGTCTTGTACAATAGCATGGCATACATGAGGCTCCCTTATTGCAGAAAAGCATAAGGGATCTTGCTCATGCGTTCTATTTCTTCAGGTGTGCTGGGGCACATCTTTCTTGGGAAATGATGAATACCATGTCTGAAGGATTTAATCCCCTCTTAGAAGTTTTCCGATTACTAAACCTCTTTCAGGTACTTCCTCTATGTACATTCTTCTTGAAAGTCCTAACATCCTATTCGGTCTATCCCTATAGACCTTAATTCCTAGAATAAAAGGATGCTTCACCTAGTCTTTCATGGAGAATTCCTGGACAACCAACATCTTTGACTTATGTCAACATTAGGAATATCATTCCCAATAAGGAGGATTTGTCATCCACGTACAATACAAGGAAGACAACAGCGCTCCCACTGACCCTTTTTGAAAACACATGGTTCCTCTTCATTTTTGGATGAAACCAAACTTTTTGATCACATCATTTGAAACGAGTGTTCCAGCTCCGAGGTTGCTTAAGTCCATATATGGACCTTTGCAGCTTGCAAACCTTTGATCAGTATCACTGGATGTGAAACCTAGCAGCTTTTCATATAGATATCTTCCTCAAGATATCCATTTAGGAATGCCGTTTTCACGTCCATTTGCCATATTTCATAATCGAAATAGGCTGCAACGGCAAGCAATGTGCGGATGATTTTAGCATAGAAAAGTATCCTGATAGTCAATGCCTTTCACGTTGACTATAACCTTTTGCCCACCAGTCTGCCCTTGAATGTCTCCACATTCTCCATCTTGCACCAATCTTTCTCTTAAAGATCGCATTTACACCCAATTAGGTATTATACTCTTCTGTGGATCTACCAAGTCCAGACTTGGTTTGAGTGCATCGAGCTCGATCTCTGACTTCATTGCCTCAAGCCATTTCTCGGAGTCGATATCTGATGATCGCCTCGTTGTAGGTTTTGGGATCATCTCCATGAGCACCATTACCTAACGAGAACATTTCCTCTACATCCTCTGAAAAATACCTAAGTATCTTTCAGGGGACGGGAAACTCTTTCCGATCTACGAGGTGGAGGAGGTTAGTGTTCTTATTGGCTCAACCTGATTTGGTTTCCACTTGGTCCTTAGCTCTGTTCTACTTGTGGAGACTTTCTCATCAAGCTTATTATTTTCCAATGACCACTATCTTGAATAAACTATTTTTCAAGAAATATGCATAGTCGACTCACAATCACATTGTGGTCTTCTGGAATGTTAGAAATAGTATCCTAATGACTCTTTAGGATATCCTATGAATCGAGATTGAAAGGACCTAAAGGATCTATATTCTAACTTGTCCACTTGTTGTCTTTTAACATGAGCCAGACAACCCCAAATTTTGAGATGACTCAAACTTGGTTTCTTATCATGCCATATCTCATACGGTGTGGTAGGAATGGCTTTAGAAGAAATTCTATTCAGTAATATATAGCAGTTAATAATGAATGTCCCCAAAAAAAATCAGGAAGGTCTGTGAAGCTCATCATGGATCGGACCATATCTAATAGGTCCAATTTCTCCATTTTGAAACTCCGTTGAGTTGAGGTGTTCCAGGTGGAGTCCATTGAGAGACTATGCCATTTTGCTTGAGATAGTCTAGAAATTCCAGGCTAAGGTATTCACCTCCTCGATCTGATCGAAGAACCTTAATGGATTTTTCAGTTTGTTTTTCTACTTCATGTCTGAATTCTTTGAACTTTTTAAAAGCTTCAGACTTGTGTCTCATAAGATACACATACCCATACCTAGATAGATCATCGGTAAAGGTAATGAAGTAGATAAAATTGCCTCTAGCTGGCACATCAAATGGGCCGCACACATCAGTATGTACTAGGGCAAGGAGATCTGTGGCCCTTTCCCCATGTCCTACAAAAGGGAGTTTAGTCATTTTGCCTTGAAGACAAGATTCATAAGTTGGATATGACTCAAAAGTCAATGGACTCAATAGCCCATTTTTCTCCAATTTGTTGATCCTATCTTCTGCTATATGACCTAATCTTAGGTGCCATAGATATCTATCGTTTGGACTATCCCTAGGTCGTTTGGCATTCACATTTTGCTCGATAGTTAAAATAGGTACATCAATATGTAGCTGATAAAGACCATTAATAAGGAAACCATTTGCAATTTTATTTCTTTCATAAAGAATGTTACAATGATCCTTAAAGAAGGTAATCACATAGCCTTCTTGTGCTAAGCATGAAATAGAAATCAAATTCCTGCTAGCTGCAGGCACATAATAACAGTCTTTCAAAACTAAGTCTAAACCAGATGGTAATCGAAGAGGGTATGTTCCCATGGCTACTGCAGCAACTCTTGCTCCATTACCGACGTGTAGGATCATGTCTCCATCCCTCAGCCTCCTGCTATCCTCAAGATCCTGCATGAAGTGCATAGAATGAGCACTAGAACCAGAGTCAAGCACCCAACTGGATGCAGAAGAAATCATAAGGTTAGACTCAATAACGAGCATACCTCCAGAAGGACCTTCCTTCTTGTTCTTCAGGGTGGCCAGGTAAGTAGGGCAGTTCCGCTTCCAGTGGCCGTCGCTGTTGCAATGGAAAATACTTTCCTTTGACAGCGGCCTTTTTCTTCGATTCTGCCTTCTTCTTCTTTGCTCCTTCCACCTTCTGCTTTTTCACAGACTTCTTTTTCTTTCCATAAGACTTTCTTTTGGAAGAAGTCCATTCCATAGCAAGAACTGAGCCTTTAGAACCTTTCATAGAAAGCTCAGCGGTGACCAGCATATTCATTAATTCGGCCAAGGAATTTTGAAGTTTATGCATGTGGTAATTCATGATGAATTGCCCATATGCATCAGTCAAGGATTGCAGAATAATATCATTCTGCAGATCCAAGTCTAACTTCACACCGAGCTTCTCAAGCTCTTCCATGTCCTTGATCATCATCAGACAGTGATCTTGGACTGACTGCCCATCATGCATCTTAGCCTTAAAAAGTCATTTCGTGACTTGATATTTGGCTGCGCGACTCTGTTCACCAAACATCTCCTGCAGGTGAGCCAACATTTGGCGAGCAGTCCCGATATCTTCATGTTGGCGCTGGAGCTCATCAGACATCGAGCCCAACATGTAATATCTGGCCTTATTATCTTCGTCTATCCATTTTTTCAGAGATGCTCTCTGTTCAGTGGATGGACGGGCTGGTAAGGTGGGAGGGTCCTGGTCCAATACATGGGTTAACTTCTCGAAACCCAAAATAATTTTGTAGTTCCTGAGCCAATCTTTATAATTGGGTCCAGGTCAGTCTATGTGTGTCCAGGATACGTGCTAATGGGTTGGACACAGACATTTTCCTGTAGAGAGTCAAAGATTCTAGTTAGATACTGTAATTTTGACTTGACCAATTTGTTTAGAGATTTTATTTTTAAACAAATTAGCTTCCACTATTTTCTCGGATCCCTACACTCCCTCTGTAGAGATGCAAAAATCTCCATGATTAATGATTTCTAGTGGGTGGTGCGGTCTCACCAACTGACTCATCACCTCACCTAACAGTTATTGGTGATGGGTTAGCCAATGAGTGAACAACTCTTGTTCAATGATTCTCTAATCATGGTGCACCCAAACTTGGTCTCTAATTCATGAATCTCACCGTATCCGGAATATTGATCCACTCCTTAGTTAAGTCAGACCCACCATTTGCATAGACTGGGTTCCTAATTGAGTCTCTCACTATATCCAAAATATTGAGCCCAACTCATCCTCCAGCCCATAGCATCCAATGCCTAATAGACATACATCCGTCCTTTGCAGCAGTGCAGCCTTCTTCTTTTGATCGCCTTTCTTTTGATCTGGAACGCACCAACCTAAGTCCAAAACTCTTTTGGACGTGGAGAGGAGAAGGAGGAGAAGTTTAGGCATGGAGGAAGAGGGGAGAGGCAGCCTTGGGGCGTGGGAAATCTCTATTCTAATTGCATTAGAATCTGAGTTGGGCGCAGGGTCTTATTTATAGACTAAGCGTGATCCAACTCCTCTTCCTCCCAACCAATCACAACCCTTTGTGAAATCAGATCTAAATCTGATTGGTTGGAATAGAGACCCCTGGATTCCTCCTTAGAGGGCGCCTAAGACCAGTCAAACTGGATTCTTAGTAGAACTCTGATTGGAATCCAAAAGGGAGGTGGAGTCCTTGTCCAACAAGGACTCCAAGGCGCCTCCAACTTGGGCGCACGCCTAGGGTGGCGTGCGCCCTCCTCCTTGCCAGGTTCTGGCAGGGGGACAGGCCCCCACCAGTTCTCCAATAGGTGCGTGACACGTGGACAAAAGTCAAAGTGTCTATGGTCAACATTTGACCAGTCAAAGGTCAACTTTTGACCAAAGTCAAAGGACCAAAAATGGCAGGTGACCAAAAATGGCAGGTCATGTCTTATAAAATAAGACAACCTTCTCTAACTTGGACAACCTCCAGTTAGACCATATGAAGGCCTCTGATTGAGCACAAACTCCTTTGGCTCAGTCAGGACAACTTATTTGTGATAGTAAAAGAAGAACGTTAGGTTCAATCGAGTGCTAGCACGATTTCCTTGAACCTAATTGAATCTCATTCAGATCAATTGAACTAGATCAGTTCAATTGATGATCACCAGATTCAAACCCTTGTTTGTGTGACCCAGTTAGGTTCAGTTCTGTATGGTAATGGGATATGTCATGATCTCTATCATAGACATCATCGAAACTCCTTTCGATGGATCAGAACTCTTCTGATTCGAACAGCTAGAATGATCGATCATCTAAATCATTCTAATTGCTCCCAAAATCCACCAGTGACACCTAGCAGTATATGGTGGCAACCCATCAGAGCTGAATGCGAACCTCTTGGTGCAGCTACCTGTGTGATTAAGTTCTTCTATCTTGAGCCCCGATCAGATTAGGGTTAAGGTAAACTCGTCAAACCCTAGTCTCTGTCATATGATATAATCATTCGATTCGAGTCCAATGTGAAAATCTAAATAGAAACTCTTTCTATTATTTCACTCTGCCATGGCCATGGGCTTCAGGACTTGATTCTCATGATTATCATAGGGCTGCTCCTCTACCACCGAGGTAGATAGATCCCATCTTGATGCAATCCAGTTCCTACAATGAACATGCTATAGCCAACATACACCTCAGGGTTCCATATGGCTAGGAGACCGAGTAATGGTGTAGTCAAACTATAACACCCTCAAGGTGAACTGCCGATGCATCTCAGGTCAAAGAACCAGACACACTACTGCAGCATCGAGTCAGTCATTGACGAGAAGGTAGACTTCCTAATGACTACTCGAGGTGGTCACGCTCAGTGCCCTCGTTCTCTAACGAGTACCTGTACTCTCGCTCCGGTGTCTCCACACCGTAGACTCAAGACTCATCTACTAAAGAGAAGCGATCGTACACCAACCTTCCGGATCAATCACCATCCTCGTGATGATCCTATGGTCGGAAGCTATTTATGAGTTAATAATGATTATTCATGTCTTAAATTTTCAACTCTTGAAAATATGAATTATCATTATCATTAACTCAATGGATGTATCACAGACACTAAATACACAGGTGTGATATAAAATAACCCATTTTATTAATTATAGTTAAAATTACAATTTTGCCCCTAGAAGTGTATTACAAGTGTCAGCCAATTCTGGCTTCTAGGGCACATATATCTAACACTTCCTTCTTGTTCCTCGGGGTGGCCAGGTAAGTAGAGCAGTTTCACTTTCAGTGGCTATCACTGTTGTAATGAAAATACTTTCCTTTGACAGCGGCCTTCTTCTTCGACTCTGCCTTCTTTTTCTTTCCTCCTTCCACCTTCTGCTTTTTCGCAGACTTCTTTTTCTTTCCAAAAGACTTTTTTTTGGAAGAAGTCCATTCCATAGCAAGAACTGAGCCTTTAGAATCTTTCATAGAAAGCTCAGCGGTGACCAGCATGTTCATTAATTCGGCCAAGAAATTTTGAAGTTTATGCATGTGGTAATTCATGATGAATTGCCCATATGCATCAGTCAAGGATTGCAGAATAACATCATTCTGCAGATCCAAGTCTAACTTCACACCGAGCTTCTCAAGCTCTTCCAAGTCCTTGATCATCATCAGACAGTGATCTTGGACTGACTGCCCATCATGCATCTTAGCCTTAAAAAGTCATTTCGTGACTTGATACTTGGCTGCGCGACTCTGTTCACCAAACATCTCTTGCAGGTGAGCCAACATTTGGCGAGCAGTCCTGATATCTTCATGTTGGTGCTGGAGCTCATCAGACATCGAGCCCAACATGTAATATCTGGCCTTATTATCTTCGTCTATCCATTTTTTCAGAGATGCTCTCTGTTCAGCAGATGGATGGACTGGTAAGGTGGGAGGGTCCTGGTCCAATACATGGGTTAACTTCTCAAAACCCAAAATAATTTTGTAGTTCCTGAGCCAATCTTTATAATTGGGTCTGGTCAGTCTATGTGTGTCCAGGATACGTGCTAATGGGTTGGACGCAGACATTTTTCTATAGAGAGTCAAAGATTCTAGTTAGATACTGTAATTATGACTTGACCAATTTATTTAAAAATTTTATTTTTAAATAAATTAGCTCCACTATTTTCTCGGATCCCTACACTCCCTCTGTAGAGATGCAAAAATCTCCACGATTAATGATTTCTAGTGGGTGGTGCGGTCTCACCAACTGACTCATCACCTCACCTAACAGTTATTGGTGATGGGTTAGCCAATGAGTGAACAACTCTTGTTCAATGATTCTCTAATCATGGTGCACCCAAACTTGGTCTCTAATTCATGAATCTCACCGTATCCAAAATATTGATCCACTCCTTAGTTAAGTCAGACCCACCATTTGCACAGACTGGATTCCTAATTGAGTCTCTCACCGTATCCAAAATATTGAGCCCAACTCATCCTCCAGCCCATAGCATCCAATGCCTAATAGACATGGTTGCATCTTTTTGGTGCAACTGAGCCACTGTATCCAGCCGAGAACAATCAACCCCGGGAAGGGCCCGCACATCTACAATGGTGGAAGACCTCAGACTTAATCTTTTCTTAGGAAGAATTGATTCAGGTCTCATTAAACTAGACTTGTCATAGTCATAACAATTATGACTAACCTAGTGGCATGGGTTAGCTCGGATTATTGACCACCTCAAATCAGAACTGAGTCAACAGATATGGCCAGGTAAGTGAGACCGGTGGAAGGGATATGCCATTAACTCATACAAGAATGCATTCAGGTCGAGTAGCTTCCAATTAAAAATCAGTCGGTCGTATGTGCCAAACTTACCTTAGACACCAAATTATTGAGCCAGAACCAATTGGGTTAGCCTACAATCCAGACTCTAACCTCTGAGCCTAATTAGGTCTTGCTTGATCGTGACTCGATCTTGACCCAGACTTAATCCTATTAGGCTGGTCAATTTAAGCATTGTTGATCCCATCTAACCAACTCTTGATTCGGTTTGATCAACCGCTTAGACCTAATTGAGCTACCCAAGCCCGAACCCAGTATTATGAATATGTCTTAGATCTAAAATTCTCAATTTTAGACCTAATTAATATTCCATAATCTTAATTCTTAATTAAGTAGGGTTCATAAATAAAATACGCACAATAAATCCTAGGGTTTCAGGATCTAGGGTTTTGCAGAAAGTAAGTTTTGGATTTCTTGATTAAGGACGAACACGCAGCACCCCTACACATCATAAGAACACCCCATCGGATGGGAAGAGAGGGCCTTTAAATCCTTCTTCATTCTTATGATCGGACGGCCAAGAGGAATGCCTTAATCAGGAACATGTAATACTACAAAATAGTTTTAGATCTATATCATATATCTCATATACAAATTAGATCTAATCATGGCATATTTTGCATACATCTCATGTATCAAATCATGCATATTTTCAGATCTAAATTATCTCATAATAATCTAAAAAATTAGATTTAAATTGATCTTATCAAAATAAACTCTAATCTAGACAACTATGTAGAACTATTCTACAACTAGTCTAGACATGCATCAATCATATCTCATATGATGTTTAAAATTAAATAATTTTTATTTGCTATTTTTTAGATGTTATTATAATAATTATAATATCAAAAAATAGTAAATAAATAGATCTAAAATATGATTTAATCAAATTAAATCAAAAAACATGCAAGACTATTCTATAGAACTATTCTATTTTAGAACTAGTCATGCATATTTTCTAATCTTAGATCCAAATCATTTAATTTTAATTTTTTCTGATTTCAGATCTGATCACATCTCATGTGACATCTAAAATCACTTATTTTCTAATTAAAATAAATTTAAAATCAGATCTAAATAATTTAGAACCATGGCTCTGATACCAGTTGAAGGGAAATCCTGATTTCCCGGTCCAGGTTCGTCCAGATCTGATCAGATCAAGAGATATATTTCAAAAATTTTTCTCTTGATCCCAATCAGATCTTGATATGTTTCAGATCTGATTCTTATTATTTTAATAAATAAAATAAAATAAGATAAATTAAATCAAATTTAATTTACCTGATTTGGGTAATCCTATTACCCTGTAGATGATCCTGATTGCAGCGGAAGGTTCTGGATCTAGCCACGCAAGCGCCTGGCCTCTACCGGTATCCACTCGGGTTGGATCTGGAGATCCTCTTCTTCTCTATCACACCTCCAAAAATCAGATCTGGATCTGATCTGGAGGATCTTCAAAACTCCTTTTGAAGATCAGCAGTCGTCCTTTGCAGCAGTGCAGCCTTCTTCTTTTGATCGCCTTTCTTTTGATCTGGAACGCACCAACCTAAGTCCAAAACTCTTTTGGACGTGGAGAGGAGAAGGAGGAGAAGTTTAGGCATGGAGGAAGAGGGGAGAGGCAGCCTTGGGGCATGGGAAATCTCTATTCTAATTGCATTAGAATCTGAGTTGGGCGCAGGGTCTTATTTATAGACTAAGCGTGATCCAACTCCTCTTCCTCCCAACCAATCACAACCCTTTGTGAAATCAGATCTAAATCTGATTGGTGGGAATAGAGACCCCTGGATTCCTCCTTAGAGGGTGCCTAAGACCAGTCAAAGTTGGTTCTTAGTAGAACTCTAATTGGAATCCAAAAAGGGAGGTGGAGTCCTTGTCCAACAAGGACTCCTAGGCGCCTCCAACTTGGGCACACGCCTAGGGTGGCGTGCGCCCTCCTCCTTGCCAGGTTCTGGCAGGGGGACAGGCCCCCACCAGCTCTCCAATAGGTGCATGACATGTGGTCAAAAGTCAAAGTGTCAATGGTCAACATTTGACCAGTCAAAGGTCAGACTTTTGACCAAAGTCAAAGAACAAGAAATGGCAGGTGACCAAAAATGGCAGGTAATGTCTTACAAAATAAGACAACCTTCTTCTGAACTTGGACAACCTCCAGTCAGACCATATGAAGGCCTCTGATTGAGCACAAACTCCTTTGGCTCAGTCAGGACAACTTATTTATGATAGTAAAAGAAGAACGTTAGGTTCAATCGAGTGCTAGCACGATTTCCTTGAACCTAATTGAATCTCATTCAGATCAATTGAACTAGATCAGTTCAATTGATGATCACCAGATTCAAACCCTTGTTTGTGTGACCCAGTTAGGTTCAGTTCTGTATGGTAATGGGATATGTCATGATCTCTATCATCGACATCATCGAAACTCCTTTCGATGGATCAGAACTCTTCTGATTCGAACAGCTAGAATGATCGATCATCTAAATCATTCTAATTGCTCCCAAAATCCACCAGTGACACCTAGCAGTATATGGTGGCAACCCATCAGAGCTGAATGCGAACCTCTTGGTGCAGCTACCTGTGTGATTAAGTTCTTCTATCTTGAGCCCCGATCAGATTAGGGTTAAGGTGAAACTCGTCAAACCCTAGTCTCTGTCATATGATGTAATCATTCGATTCGAGTCCAATGTGAAAATCTAAATAGAAACTCTTTCTATTATTTCACTCTGCCATGGCCATGGGCTTCTGGACTTGATTCTCATGATCATCATAGGGCTGCTCCTCTACCACCGAGGTAGATAGATTCCATCTTGATGCAATCCAGTTCCTACAATGAACATGCTATAGCCAACATACACCTCAGGGTTCCATATGGCTAGGAGACCGAGTAATGGTGTAGTCAAACTATAACACCCTCAAGGTGAACTGCCGATGCATCTCAGGTCAAAGAACCAGACACACTACTGCAGCATCGAGTCAGTCATTGACGAGAAGGTAGACTCCCTAATGACTACTCGAGGTGGTCACGCTCAGTGCCCTCGTTCTCTAACGAGTACCTGTACTCTCGCTCCGGTGTCTCCACACCGTAGACTCAAGACTCATCTACTAAAGAGAAGCGATTGTACACCAACCTTCCGGATCAATCACCATCCTCGTGATGATCCTATGGTCAGGAGCAATTTATAAGTTAATAATGATTATTCATGTCTTAAATTTTCAACTCTTGAAAATATGAATTATCATTACCATTAACTCAAAGGATGTATCACAGACACTAAATACACATATGTGATAGAAAATAACCCATTTATTGATTTTAGTCAAAATTACAATTTTGCCCCTAGAAGTGTATTACAAGTGTCAGCCAATTCTAGCTTCTAGGGCACATATATCTAACAGTGTAGGGGTGCTGCGCATTTGTCCTTAATAAAAAATCGAGAACTTATTTTTTTGCAAAATCTTAGAACCTAAAACTCTAGGATTTTTTGCATATTTTTGTTTATGAATCCAAACTTAATTAAGAATTAAGATTATGAAATCAACTAGATCTAAAATTATGAATTTTTAGATCTAAGACATCTTCATAAATTTGAGTTTGGGTTTGGATAGCTTAATTAGGTCTAGCAGTTGATCAAACCAAATCAAGAGTTGGTTAAGTGGGATCAAGAGTGCTTTGAATTGACCAATCCAATAGGATTAAGTCTAGGTCAAGGTTGACTCATAGTCACATGTGGTCGATCAAGTCAAGACCTAATTTGGCTCCATGGTTCGAGCCTCGATTGTAGGTTAACCAAATCAGTTCTGGTCAGACAAGTCAGTGTCTAAGATAAGTTTGGCAGATATGATAAGTGATCTTTAATTGAATGCTACTCTACCTAAATGCATTTACAATGAGTTAATGGCATATTCCTTCCACTGATCTCACTTATCCGATCGATTGGGTCAACCTAATTTTGATTTAAGGTGGCTAACGATTTGAGCTAACCCATGCCATTAGGTTAGTCATAATTGTTATGACTAAGTCAAGCCAAGTTAACGAGATCTAAATCAAATTTTTTTCAAAAAATATTAAGTCATAGGTCTTCCACCATTGTAGATGTACAGGCCCTTCCTGGGGTTGATTGTTCTCATCTAGTGACAGTGATTTAGTTGCATCAGAAAGATGCAACCATGTTTATTAGGCATTGGATGCTATAAGATGGAGGATGGGTTAGGCTTAATATTCTGGATATGGTGAGAGACCCAATCAGGAATTTAATTCATGCAAATAATGGGTCTGATTTAACTAAGGAGTGGAGCAATATTCTGGACATGGTGAGCTTCATGAATTAAAGATCAGATTAGGATGCATCATGATTAAAGAATCATTGGACAAGAGTTATCCACTCATCGATTGGCCCATCATCAATAACTATTAGATGAGGTGGTGAGCTAGTCGGTGGGACCGCACCACCTATTAGAAATCTATAATTATGAAGATTTTTGCATCTCTATCCAAAAAGTGTAAGGATCTGAGAAAATAGTGGAAGCCTAATTTATTTAAAAATAAAATTTCTAAATAAATTGGTCAAGTTTAATTATAAAATCTAACTAGAAACTTTGACTCTCTGTAAGAAAATGTCTGCATCCAATTCCTAGCAAAAATTCTAGATACCCACAGACTGACTAGACCCAATTTTAAGGACTAGCTTAAGAACTACAAAATCATTTTGGATTTTGAGAAGCTATCTTATGTATTGGATCAGGATCCACCCACTTTACCAGTCCGTCTGACCGCTGATTAGAGAGCATCTCTAGATAAGTGAATGGATGATGATAATAAGGCAAGATACTATATGCTTGGCACTGTATCTGATGAGCTATAGTACCAACATGAGAACATCATGACTATCTGACAGATGTTGGCTCACCTGCAAGAGTTATTTGGTGAGCAGAGTCATGCAGCTATATATCAAGTCTCCCATAGACTTTTTAAAACTCAAATGCATGATGGGCAGTCTATCCAAGATTATTGTTTGACAATGATCAAGAACCTTCAGGAGCCTGAGAAGCTCGATGTCAAGATGGATAGGGACTTGTAGATTGATGTGATCCTATAGTCCTTGATCGATGCATATGGTTAGTTCATCATAAACTTTCATATATATAAAATGCAATGTACCTTGGCTGAACTGATGAACATAATGGTTACTGTTGAGCTTTCCATGAAAAGTTCTAAAGGCTCAGTTCTTGCTATAGAGCGAACTTCTTCTAGAAAAAATTATTTGAAAAGAAGAAAAAGTCCGCAAAGAAGCAGAAGGTGGATGGTGGGAAGAAGAAGGGAGAATCGAAGAAGATCATGGACAAAGAAAAATGTTTCCACTGCAATACCAACAATCATTAAAAGTGAAACTGCCCTTTATACCTAGCCAGCCTGAAGAATAAGAAGGCAGGTCCTCCTAGAGGTATGCTCATAATAGAATCTAACCTTATAATTTCTTCTGCATCTAGTTGAGTGCTTGATTTTGGTTCTAGTGCTCACTTGTGCATTTCTATGCAGGGTCTTGAGGAGAGCAGGAGGCTGAGGGATGGTGAGATGATCCTGCATGTCGAAAATGGAGCAAGAGTTACTGCTGTGGCCATGAAAAGCTATCCTCTTTGACTATCGTCAGGATTAGATTTAGTACCTAGAGACTATTTTTTGTGCCTACAGCAAGCAGAAATTTAATTTTTATTTTTTGTTTAGCACAGGAAGGTTATGTAATTAGCTTTCTTAAGGACCACTGTACTATTCTATTTGAAAGAAATAAAATTGTAAGTAGTTTCTTAATTAATGTTCTTTATTAGTTGCATATTGATATATCTATATTAAATGTCGAGCAAAATGTGAATGCCATAGGATTAAAACAACCTAGGGATAGTCTTAATGATAGGTATCTATGGCATCTTAGGCTAGATCATATAGCCAAAGATAGGATTAATAAATTGAAGAAATCCAGACTTATGAGTTCGTTGACTTTCGAGTCATATCTGATTTGTGAATCATGCCTTCAAGAGAAAATGACTAAGCTCTCTTTTGTAGAACATGGGGAAAGGGCCACAGACCTACTTGCCCTGGTACATATAGATGTATGCAGCCCATTTGATATGCCGGTCAGAGGTAATTATGTCTACTTCATTATCATTATCAATGAAGTGTCATGGTATGGGTATGTGTACTTAATGAGACATAAGTCTGAAGCCTTCAAAAAGTTTAAGAAATTTAGACTTCAACTAAAAAAATAAATAGAAAAATTTATTAAGATTCTTTGATTAGATCGAGAAGGTGAATACCTTAGTAAAAAATTTCTAGACTATCTATCTTAAGGACAATGGCATAGTTTCTCAATAGACTCCATCTGGAACACCTCAACTCATTGGAATTTCAGAATGAAGAAATCAAACCCTATTAGATATGATTCAATCTATGATGAGCTTCACAGACCTCCCAGAGTTTCTTTGAGGTCATAATCTAATGATAGCAATATATCTACGGAATAGGGTTTCATCTAAAATCATTTCTACCACACCGTATGAGATATGGCATAGTAAAAAATTTAATCTGAGTCACCTCAAAATTTAGGATTGTCCGGCTCATGTCAAAAGATAACAGACGGATAAATTAGAGTCTAGATCCTTTAGAGCTCGATTTATAGGATATCCTAAAAAGTCATTAGAATATTATTTCTATCTTTCAGAAGATCATAATATGATAGTGACTCGACATGCCATTTTTTTTGAAAAATAGTTTATTCAAGATGGTGGCATCAGAAGGTAGATTAGGCTCGAGGAGAAGATCTCTGAAGAGCAATGAGCTAAGGAACCTATTGAACCCAATCAATTAGAGCCAGTCCATACACTACCTCCTATACCTAAAAAATCAACTAGAATTTTTCATCCTTCTGAAAGATACTTAGATACTATTTCAGAGGATGTTGAGAAAATATTCTTCATGAAAAATAGAGTTCATGGTGATGATCCCAAGATCTGTGATGAGGTGATATTAGATATTGACTCTAAGAAGTGGTTAGAGGCAATGAAATCAGAAATTGACTCAATGTGCTTAAACTAAGTCTAGACCTTGGTAGATCCACCTAAAGGTATAGTACTTATTGGTTGTAAATGGATCTACAAGTGAAAGATAGGTGCAGATGAAAATATGGAGATATTCAAGGCTAGGCTAGTAGCGAAAGAGTATAGTCAGTGCCAAAGCATTGACTATCAAGATACCTTTGAAAGAGCAAGGATGGTTCTCCCAAGGCTTGGAAGATCATGAACGAGTCAAGGTAATGGCTCTTGGAGGCTTGGATCGACTGAAGTTGTATCAACTGAAAAGGAGGGCTGATACACTATCGAGCTAACTTGAATACAGATCGAGCCAGCTCGGATACAGGTTGAGCCGGCTCAGGATGAGATTGAGCCAGCTCTCTCAGACAAATAGAGAATGTATTTTTGAAAATCTATGGCTTGACAGGCGATCGAGCCAGCTCGAGTGTTCGTCGAGCCAACTCAAATAGGCTGACAAATGAGCATGGGTTTCTTTGTTTGGTCTTGGATTGAATCTAATCCAAGGAAACTTAAGGCCTAGCTGAGAGGTTTTAAGATAGCTAACTTATGTATAGGACTGGGTCTTTAGTCCTAGGGATGAGAGCATACAAGACATGGGCTTGAGTGAGTGCTTTCTTATATAAGTTATCCAAGAAAAGTTTTTTTGGGCTGAGTCATGTTGACTCAGGGCTTTTATATATACTTTGTATATGTAATATTTTTAAGAAGAAGAGAATAAAAATTTCTTTTCTTCCTGAAAACCCTACTCATCTCTCTCTGGATTTGTCGTTCATCCTTCTCTTAGTGTTTATTCATCAAGGCTGATGCCTCCTTCTGGTTAGAAGTTTTGGGGGCTGATTTCAGATCTTCTAATCTCCAGTGAATTGATCATTACAATTGGTATCAGAGTTTGGGTCATGTGGAGGAAGAATGAGATCGTAGAAGGAAGAGATCTACAAAAGGCTAAAGTTTCAGTGAGACCCTATCTAGGTATTTCTCATCTATCTTGGTAATTTTGCTATTGTGTGACTTGGATCCAATCATGAAAAGTAGCATAAAGATAGATTTTGAGAAGTTTGATGGAAAAGCAAGCTTTTTCATATGGAAAGTTTATGTAGAGGATCTCCTTGTGTAGCATGAATTAGATCAAGACTTGGAGAATTGGCCGAAAGGGATGACAGATCGACAATGAATGTCGATGGAGAAATGGGCATGTTCTATGATTAGTGGGTGTTTGGCAAACTCAACCCTTTATTTAGTGTTGGAAAAGAAAATCTCTAAATGACTTTGGTCAAAGTTGCAGGATCTTTACATGGGAAAAAACATGTGCAACAAACTTATGTTGAAGAAGATGCTGTATAGCCTTCACATGGTTGAAGGTGGAGATGTCCTCAGTCACATACAGTTGTTTGATCAAGTGAGCAATGAATTGCTGAATGTTGAGAAAAAAATGGAGGAAGATAAATTGTTGCTATTACTTTGTTCACTGCTCTCTTTCTTTGATCCGCTGGTCATGACACTGCCCTATGAGAAAGAGACACTGTACTATCAAGACATTATCTCGGTGCTGTGCACAAATGAGTAGAGAGAGAAGATGGTCAAGGATGGTGTTATCCAGGAGGGTTTGACCATAGAGGAGAGATCTGAAAGAGGAAGGATAAGAGAAAAAATAATGGGGTGATCAAAGTCCCAAAAAGGCAGAAAATAAGTAAAGTGTTACAAGTGCAATGAGATTGGATATTATCATTGTGATTGCCCATAGTTGAAGAATCAAAAGGAAGAAAATGGAGGATCAAATTATCTGAGTACAGTTGCTGATCAGGAGGTGGAGGATAACCTCTTGGTGGTGTCAGATGGTCACAGGCAAAGCACAAAAGTTTGGACCCTGGATTCAGCCTGTTTGCATCACTACACCCCAAACCGATCTTGGTTTTCTACATACACTGAGATCGATGAGGAGAGTGTGACACTTGGGGATAATCATTCTTGTAAGGTCACTAGTATTGGGATAATTAGGGTGAGGATGTTTGATGGGATGGTAAGGACTCTCACGAATGTGAAGCATATCCTAAAACTAAAGAAGAACCTTGTATCATTAGGCTACCTGGAGCGGAGCAGCTATAGCTTTAGCAGTCATGCCAAGAGTAGAGTATTGAATATCTCCAATGGAGCCATGATAGTGATGAGGGGTAGAAGGCTAGAAAATAACCTCTATAAGATGGAGGGATCTATAGTGATCGGAGGATCCGATATAGTAACAGCAATGCAGGATCAGCAGGGGGCTTATTGTTTGTGGCATTATCGTCTGGGCCACATGGAAGATAGAGGACTGAAGGAGCTAAGCAAAAAGGGACTGGTCTCTAATCTGGGTGGAGGAGCTTCTAAGCTTTGTGAGCCATGCCAGATGGAAAAATAGAGGAGAGTTCAGTTTGTGGTTAGCACAGCCTGCATGGCAACCCCACTAGATCTAGTTCACACGAATGTATGGTGACCGGCTCTGATTTCAGCCATAAATGGAGCAGGATACTTCTTGACCCTGATAGATGATTTTTCAAGAAAATATTGGGTCTACTTTATAAGGAAGAAATCAGAAGTCTTTACCAAATTCATGTAATGATCGATTCATTGGAGATTAGAAGATCTGGAATCAGCACCCAAAACTTCTAACCAGAAGGAGGCATCAGCCCTGATGAATAAACACTAAGAGAAGGATGAAAAACAAATCCATAGAGAGAGTAGGGTTTTCAGGGAGAAAAGAAATTTCTATTCTCTTCTTCTTAAAAATATTACATATATAAAGTATATATAAAAGCCCTAAGTCAACATGACTCAGTCCTAAAAAACTCTTCTAGGTTAACTCATATAAGAAAGCACTCACCCAAGCCCATGTCTTATATGCTCTCATCCTTAGGACTAAAGATCCAGTCCTATACATAAGTTAGCCACCTTAAGATCTCTCAACTTAGGCCTTAAGATCCCTTGGATTAGATTCAATCCAAGACCAAAAAAAGAAATCCATGCTCATCTGTCCGCCTGTTCGAGCTGGCTCGACGAATACTCGAGCCGGCTCGATTGCCTATCAAGACATAGATTTTTGAAAATACATTTTCTATTTTCCTAAGAGAGTTGGCTTGATTTTGGCTCGAGCTAGATCAATTTTATCCGAAGCCGGCTTGACTTGTATCTGAGCCAGTTCGATAGTGTATCAGCCCTCCTTCTCAGTTGATACAACTTCAACCGATCCAAGCCTCAAGGAGCCACCACCTTGACTCCTTCATGATCTACCAAGTCTTGGAAGAACCATCCTTGCTCTTTCAATCTCCACCTTGGTGCCCCAAGGCATGAAGCAACTCCTTGCCATCCATCAAATGCATCAGTGCCACACATCTGTGAAAGCTGTCCCGTGGAAGAATTTTTGTTAGTGCATTAGCTAGATTCTCCTTGATATGAACCTTTACCAGCTCTACCTCACCATTCTCCATGAGCTCTCTGATCCGATGGTATCTGATGTTGATGTGCTTCGTCCTTGCATGATAGACTGAATTCTGAGCAAGTAACAGTGCACTCTGGCTGTCGCAGTGCATCTTAACAGCCTTATGAATAAGGCCCATCTCCAATGCCAATCTCTTCAGCCATAAAGCCTCTTTTGCAGCTTTTGTAATACCGATGTACTCCACCTCAGTGGTGGATAAGGCCGTGATGGGCTGCAAGCATGATCTCCATGAAATGAGACCTCCATTCAAGCAAAACATGAACCCTATTATCGAATGTCGGGTGTCCACATGTTCGCCAAAATCAGCATCCACGAACCCTTCTATCAGTCCCTGATCTTTCTTTGACATGTTGGGGCAATCCTCGACACCACCTAGCTATCCATAGATGATACCTACTCCAACTGTACCCACCAAATACCTGAAGATGTTCTTCAGTGCTCGCTAATGCTCTCTGCTAGGTTGCACCATGAATCTGTTCATCTTACTCACTGCATAGGCTATGTCCAGCCTACAACACACAGTGGTGTACATCAAACTTTCCATACTAGCAGCATATGGGACTCTCTCCATATCCAGAATCTCCTTCTTAGTTTGTGGTGACATAGTCTTCAAAAGTCTAAAATTATCGAGAAGTGGCAGCGCTTCCAGTTTGGATTCTTTTATCCGAAATTTTTCTAAGACCTTTCAAATGTAACCATCCTGAGATAATTGTAGCACCTTCTTATCCTGATCTTTAAGAATTTTCATGCCTCAGATCTTTTTCGTAGGGCCGAAATCTTTCATCTCAAACTCTCAAGACAATGCAGCCTTGAGTTCCTACACAACTTTCTTACTCTTGCATGCTATCAGCATATTACCTACAAATAGGAGTAAGAATAGACTAGATCCATCCTCCAGAGACTGAACATACATGCAAGGATCAAATTCACACCTAGAAAGACCAATGCTCCTTGCAAAGATATCAAAGCGCTTGTACCACTACCTCGACGACTGCTTCAGCCCATACAGTGATTTCTATAGCAAACATACCTTCTCTTCTATTCTAGGCTCTATGAACCCTAGTGGCTGCTGCATGTAGATGCTCTCCTCCAGATGTCCATGAAAAAATACTATTTTAATATTCATCTACTCCAATTCCAAGTCTTGAGCTACAACGATGCTCAGCAGCATCCTGATAGATGTATGCCTGATGACCGAAGAGAAAACTTTGCTTAAGTCAATGCCTTCCTTCTAGAAGTACCCTTTGGCCATGAATCTTGCTTTGTACCTTATACCTCCCTGCTCTGATGGCCCCTCCTTGCATTGAAAAATTCATTTGCATCCAATGGGCTTCTTCACCTATGACAGTTGCACCAAATGCCATGTCTGATTCTTTTGAAGAGACTACATTTCCTCAACCATAGCTTGAACCCACCTATCTCTATCTTAGCTCTCTACAGCCTCCTTATATGTGTAGGGGTCTCCATTCACTATCACTAGGGCGTATGACACCAAATCTCCAAAATCATATCTATCTAGCTGTCGCACGTTCCTTTTTGGCTTGTGCAGTGCAATGTCAATATTGGTCCTTGATCCAGCTCGCTCTCGCTGGTCTTCCTGGCTTCTAACTCCTGTTTCAATCCTCTCCACTTGTGGAGACTCTTTTGAAGAATCCTCCACCTAAAACTCAAGTCCTCTCGGTGCACCTACATGTGGCAAAATAGAACAAGAGATTAGTTGTTCAGCGCTATCTTGCTGGACCGTTTGCTGCTCCTACTGTCCTTCCATGCCACCTTACCTATGTAGAACTGAGTTTTCATTAAAGGCCACATCTTTACTGATAATGACCTTCTTTTCTAGGGGATCCCACAGTTGGTACCCCTTAACACCTCATGGATATCCCAAGAACACCATCTTCTTTGCCTTGGTGTCCAATTTGCTTCACTCACCAGCACCGATGTGCACAAATACCATGCACCCAAACATCCTTAGATGGTTAAGGTTTATACTCCTTCCAGACCACTTCTCCTCTGGAATTCCTCCATCTAACTTGGTGTGAGGTGACCAATTCACTAGATAGCAGGTTGCATCCACTGAATCTACCCAGAACATCTTAGGAAGCTCTGTCTGCAGCCTCATGCATCTTGCTTTACCCATAAGGATCCTGTTCATTCTCTCAGCCACCCTATTTTACTAAGGAGTTTTCTTCACTGAGAAGTATCTTTTGATTCCATACTCCTTACAAAAAACTTGAAACTCCTTGTTGGTGTATTCTACACCGTTGTTAGATCACAAATACTTTACACTTCTGCCCTGTTCCTTCTCCACCTCGACCTTTCAAACTTTAAATTTGGTGAAGACTTCTTATTTCTCCCTCATAAAGTAGATCCAAACTTTTCTTAAGAAATCATCTATCAAGATCATGAAGTATCTTGCTCCATTTTTGGTTGAAACCAGAGCCAATCCCCACACATCCGTGTGAACTAGATCCAGTGGGGCTGTCGTGTGGGCTGTGCTGACCGCAAACTGAACTCTCCTCTATTTTTTATCTAGCATGGCTCACACAGCTCCAAATCTTCTCCACCTAGATCAGAGATCAATCCCTTTTTGCTAAGCTCCGTTAGCTCTCTATCTCCTATGTGGCCCAGATGATAATGCCACAAACGATAAGCCCTCTGCTGATCCTATGTTGCTACTGCTATATCGGATCCTTTGGTCACCATAAATCCCTCGATCTTGTAGAGGTTATTTTTCATCCTTCTATCCCTCATCACTATCATGGCTCCATTAGAGATATTCAATACTCCACTCCCGATATGACTACTAAAGCTATAGCCACTCCGCTCTAGGTAGCCCAATGACACAAGGTTCTTCTTTAATTCCAAAATATGCTTCACATTCGTGAGAGTCCATACCATCCCGTCAAACATCCTCACCCTAATTATCCTAATACCAGCGATCTTACAAGGATGATTATCCCCAAGTGTCACACTTTTCTCATAGATCTTAGTGTATGTAGAAAATCAAGACCAGTTTGGGGTGTAGTGATGCAAACAGACTGAATCCAGGGTCCAAACTTCTGTGCTTTGTCTGTGACCATCTAACACCAGCAAGAGGTCATCCTCCACCTCCTAATCAGCAACCATACTTAGAGAATCTGATCCTCCATTTTCTCCCTCTTGATTCTTCAACTACGGGAAATCACGATGATAATGACCAATCTTGTTGCATTGGTAACACCTTACTTATTTTCTACCTTTTCGGGATTTTGATCATCTCCTTGATTTTCCTCTTATCCTTTCTCTTTCAGATCTCTCCCCTATGGTCAAACCCTCCTGAGAAATGCTATCCGTGGTCATCTTCTCTCTCTGCTTATTTATGCGCAGCACCGAGATAATGTCTTGATTATACAGTATCTCTTTTCCCTAGAGCAGTGTCGTGACCAGCGGATCAAAGAAAAGAGGCAGTGAATAAAGTAATAGCAATAATTTATCTTCCTCCTCTATTTCTATCCCAATATTTAGCAATTCATTGCTCACTTGATCAAACAACTATATATGACTAAGGATATCTCCACCTTCAACCATGCGAAGGCTATACAGCCTCTTCTTCAACATAAGTTTGTTGCACATGATCTTTCCCATGTAAAGATCCTGCAACTTTGACCAAAATTCTTTAGGAGTTTTCTCTTCTAGCACTAAATAGAGGGTTGAGTCTGCCAAACACCCTCTAATCATAGAAAATGTCCATTTCTCCATCGACATCCATTGTCGATCTGTCATCCTTTCCGGTCTATTTTCTAATGCTTGATCTAATTCATGCTGCTCAAGGAGATTCTCTATACAAACTTTCTATATGGAAAAGCTTTCTTTTCCATCAAACTTCTCAAAACCTATATTTATGTTGCTTTCCATGACTAGATCCAAGTCACACAACAGCAAAATCACTAAGATAGATGAGAAATACCTAGATAGGATCTCACTGAAACTTCAACCTTTTGTAGATCAATTCCTTCTATGATCTCTTTCTTCCTCCACACGACCTGAGCTCTGATACCAATTGTAATGATCGATTTACTAGAGATTAGAAAATCTGAAATCAGCACCCAAAACTTCTAACCAGAAGGAGGCATCGGCCCTGATGAATAAACACTAAGAAAAGGATGAACGACAAATTCAGAGAGAGAGGAGTAGGGTTTTTAGGGAGAAAAGAGATTTCTAATCTCTTCTTCTTAATATTATTGCATATACAAAGTATATATAAAAGCCCTAAGTCAACATGACTCAGCTCTAAAAAATTTTTCTAAGCTAACTCATATAAGAAAGTACTCACCCAAGCCCATGTTTTGTATGCTCTCATCCCTAGAATTAAAGACCTAGTCCTATACATAAGTTAGCCACCTTAAGACCTCTCAGCTTAGGCCTTAAAATCTCTTGGATTAGATTCAATCCAAGACCAAACAAAGAAATCCGTGCTCATCTGTCTGCCTATTCGAGCTGGCTCGACGAACACTCGAGGTGGCTCGATCGCGTATCAAGCCATAGATTTTCAAAAATACATTCTCTATTTGTTTGAGAGAGCTGACTCGATTTCAACCTGAGCCAGCTCGATCTCATCTCGAGCCAGTTTGATAGTGTATCAGCTCTCCTTTAAAGTTAATATAACTTTAGCCAATCCAAGCCTCCAGGAGCCACCACCTTGACTCCTTCACGATCTTCCAAGCCTTGGGAGAACTATCCTTGCTCTTTCAATTTAAAGTTTGGAAGGTAGAGATGGAGAAAAAATAGGATAGAAGTGTGAAGTATTTGCGGTCTGACAACAGTGGAGAGTACACCAGCAAGATATTCCAAATTTTTTTGTGAGAACTGTGGTATCAAAAGATACTTCTCGGTGAAGGAGACTCCTCAGCAAAATAGGGTAGCTGAGAGAATGAACAGGATCCTTATGGAGAAAGCAAGATGCATGAGGCTATAGGTAAGGCTTCCTAAGATGTTCTGGGTAGATTTAGTGGATGTATCCTGCTATCTAGTGAATCGATCATCTCACACCAGATTAGATGAAGAAATTTTAGAAGAGAAATGGTCTGGAAGGAGTATAAATCTGAACCATCTAAGGGTGTTTGGGTGCACGGCATTTGTTCACATCGATGCTGGTGAACGGAGCAAATTAGATGCCAAGGTGAAGAAAATGGTGTTCTTGGGATATCTTCGAGGTATTAAGGGATACCGGCTATGGAATCCCCTAGAGAAGAAGGTCATTATTAGTAGGGATATGGCCTTTGATGAAAACTCAGCTTTACATAGGTAAGATAGCGTGGAAGGATAGCAGGAGCAGCAAACCGTCCAGCAAGGCAGCGTTGGACAACTAATCTCTTATTCTATTTTGCCACATGTAGGTGCATTGAGAGGACTTGAGTTTCAGATGGACGATTCTTCAAAGGAGTCTCCATAAGTGGAGAGGATTGAAATAGGGGTTAGAAGCCAGAAAGACCAGTGAGAGTGAGCTGGATCAAGGACCGACATCGGCATTGTACTGCACAAGCTAAAGAGGAATGTGCGATAGCTGGATAGATATGGCTTTAGGGATTTGGTGTCATACGCCCTGGTGACAGTAAATGGAGACCCCTACACCTATGAAGAGGCTGTAGAGAGTCAAGATAGAGATAGGTAAGTTCAAGCTATGGCTGAGAAAATGCAGTCTCTCCAAAAGAATCAGACATGGCTTTTGGTGCAACTGCCATAGAGGAATAAGCCCATTGGATGCAAATGGATTTTCCAATGCAAGAAAGGGCCTTTAGAGCAGGGAGGTATCAGGTACAAAGTAATATTGGTGGCCAAAGGATACTCCCAAAAGGAAGGCATCGACTTCAGCGAAGTTTTCTCTTTGGTCATTAGGCATACGTCTATCAGGATGCTGCTGAGCATCATTGTAGCTTAGGACTTGAAATTGGAGTAGATGGATGTTAAGATGGCATTTCTTCATGGACATCTGGAGGAGAGCATCTACATACAATAACCACCAAGATTCATAGAGCCTAGAATAGAAGAGAAGATTTGTTTACTATAGAAGTCGCTATACAGGCTGAAGCAGTCGCCGAGGCAGTGGTACAAGCACTTCGATATCTTTGTGAGGAGCATCGATCTTTCTAGGTGTAAATTTGACCCTTGTATGCATGTTCAATCTTAGGAGGATAGATCCAAAAAGTTCTTACTCTTGTATGTAGATGATATGCTGATAGCATGCAAGGATAAGAAAATTGTGCAAGAACTGAAGGTTGCATTGTCTCAAAAGTTCGAGATGAAGGATTTGGGTCCTGCGAGGAAGATCTTAGGCATAAAAATTCTTACAGATCGAGATAAGAAGGTGCTTCATTTATCTTAGGGTGGTTACACTAGAAAGGTCTTAGAAAAATTTGGGATGAAAGAAGACAAATCGACAGCACTGCCACTTGCTGGTAATTTCAGACTTTCGAAGACTATGTCATCACAAACTAAGGAGGAGATTTTGGATATGGAGAGAGTCTCATATGCTGCTAGTGTGGAAAGTTTGATGTACACCATGGTGTGTTATAGGCCGGACATAGCCCATGTAGTGAGTCAGATGAGCAGATTCATGGCGCAACTTGGCAGGGAGCATTGGCAGAAGAACATCTTCAGATATTTGGCGGGTACAGTTAGAGTAGGTATCACCTATGGACAGCTGGGTGGTGTCGAGGATTGCTCCAACATGTCAAAAAAAGCTCAGGGGCTGATAGAAGGGTTCGTGGATGATGATTTTGGTAGAGATGTGGACACCCGGCGTTCGATAATATGGTTCATGTTTTGCTTAAATGGAGGTCTCATTTCATGAAGATCATGCTTGCAACCCATCACGACCTTATCCACCACTAAGGTAGAGTACATCGATATTACAGAAGCTACAAAAGAGGCTTTATGGCTGAAAAGATTGGCATTGGAGATGGGCCTTGCTCATAAGACTATTAAGGTACACTACGACAGCCAAAGTGCACTGTTACTTGCTCAAAATTTAGTCTACCATGTAAGAACAAAACATATCGATATCAGGTACCACCGAATCAGAGAGCTCGTGGAGGATGGTGAGGTGGAGCTAGTAAAGGTTCATACTAAGGAGAATCTAGCTGATGCACTAATAAAAGTTCTTCCATGAGATAACTTTCACAGATGTGTGGCACTGATGCATTTGATAGATAGGAAGGAGTTGCTCCAAGCCTTGAGGCACCAAGGTAGAGAATGAAAGAGCAAAGGTGGTTCTCTCAAGACTTAGGAGATCATGAAGGAGTCAAGGTGGTGGCTCCTTGAGGCTTGGATCGGTTGAAGTTGTATCAACTAAGAATGAGGGCTGATACACTGTCGAGCCGGCTCGGGATGAGATCGAGCCGGCTCATGTCAAAATCGAGCCAGCTCTCTCCAACAAACAAAGAATGTATTTTTGAAAATCTATGGCTTGACAGGTGATCGAGCTGGCTCGAGTGTTCATCAAGCCAGCTCAATCAGGCAGACAGATGAGCATGGGTTTTTTTGTTTGGTCTTAGATTGAATCTAATCCAAAGGATCTTAAGGCCTAAGTTAAGAGGTCTTAAGATGGCTAACTTATATATAGAACTGGATCTTTAGTCCTAGGGATGAGAGAATACAAGACATGGACTTGGGTGAGTGCTTTCTTATATGAGTTAGTCTACGAGAGTTTTTTAGGGCTGAGTCATATTGACTCAGGGCATACTTTGTGTATGTAATATTTTTAAGAAGAAGAAAATAAAAATTTCTTTTCACCCTGAAAACCCTACTCCTCTCTCTCTGGATTTGTCGTTCATCCTTCTTTTAGTATTTATTCATCAGGGTTGATGCCTCCTTTTGGTTAGAAGTTTTGGGTGCTGATTCCAGATCTTCTAATCTCCAATGAATCGATCATTACAACCTTTTTGCCAGTAGCCATGCTAAAATCCATCCATATATTGCTTGCTATTTCAGCCTATTTTGATTTTGAAATATGGCAGATGGACGTGAAGATGGCGTTCCTATATGGATATCTTGAGAAAGATATTTATATGAAACAACACATTGGTTTCGCATCCAATGATGGAGATCACAGGGTCTGCAAGCTGCAGAGATCCGTATATGGACTAAAGCAAGCATCTCGAAGCTAGAATACTCATTTTAATGATGTGATCAAATCATTTGGTTTCATCAAAAATGAGGAAGAGCCGTGTGTATTCAAAAAGATCAGTAGGAGCGCTGTTGTCTTCCTCATACTGTATGTGGATGATATCCTTCTAATTGAAAATGATATTTTCATGTTGACCATGGTCAAAATATGGTTATCAAAGGAGTTTTCTATGAAAGATCTAGGAGAAACATTCTTTATATTAGAAATTAAGATCGATAGAGATAGACCAAATATGATGCTAGATCTTTTACAGAAGATGTACATAGAGGAGGTGCTAAAGAGGTTTAGCATGAAATACTCAAAGAGGGATATAGTATCCTTCAGACATGGCATTCATCTCTCCAAGAAGATGTGTCTTAGCACACCTAAGATGATTGAATGCATGAGCAAGATCCCTTATGTTTCAGTAATAGGGAGCCTTATGTATGTCATGCTATGTACACGTCCTAATATTGCCCATGCTGTAAGTGTCACAAGTAGGTATCAGTCAAATCTAGACGAAGAGCACTAGACTTCTGTGAAATCTATTCTTAAGTATTTGAGAAGAACTAAGAATATATTTTTGATCTTTAGTAATGGAGAACTCCAGGTCTAGGGATATACAGACTCGAATTTTATGTCCGACATAGATGATCGAAAGTCGACATCAAGAAGTCTATTTGTATACAATGGTGGTGCAGTTAGCTGGAAGAGTTCTAAGCAAATCATGATCATAGACTCCACCATGGAAGCTAAGTACATTACTGCATCAAAAGCTGCAAAGGAAGCATTCTGATATAAGAAGTTTGCTGTAGAGCTTAGAGTGATGACATCGGATGCCATCCCTTTGTATTGCAACAATAATGGCTCCATAGCCTTAGCTAAGGAGCCAAGGTCTTACTAGAAGTCGAAGCATATCGAGTGGTGGTATCACCTCATCCATGATTATCTCGAGAAGGATTATGTCGAGATCAAGAGAGTGGACACCACAGACAATGCAGCTGACCCACTGATGAAGCCGTTGAGCCAGCAAAAGATCGAAGTCCACCTTGAGAAGATGGGACTTAGATTTATAGCCAATTGACTTTAAGTCAAGTAGGAGTTTGTTAAATGTATGCCCTTGAAGTCAGATTGGCTGACACTTGTAATACACTTCTAAGAGCAATTTTATAATTTTGACTTAAAATTAATAAAGAATTATTTTATTCTATCACATTGTATACAAAGTATCTATGATACATATTTTGAGTTAATGGCAATGATATTTCATATTTTCAAATGTTAAAATTTTAAGACATGAATTTTCATAATTAACTCATAAACTGCTTCTGACCGTAAGATCATCATGAGAATGGTAATCGATCTAAAAGATTAGTGTACAATCATTTTCTTAGGATAGATGAGCCTTGAGTCTATGGTGTAGAGACACCGGAGTGAGAGTACAAATACTCATTAGAGAACATGGGCACTGAGCGTGACCACCTCGAGCAATCATAAGGGAGTCTACCTTCTTATCGATGACTAGCTTGATGCTGTAGTGGTACGTCTGATTTTTTGATCTGAGGTACATCGATAGTTTACCTTGAGGGTGTTATAGTTTGACTACACCATAACTCAATCTCCTACCCATTCGGAATCTAGAGGTGTATGTTGGCTATAGCTTGTTTATTGTAGGAATTGGATTGCACCAATATAGAATCTATCTACCTCAGTAGATGAGGAGTAGCTCTATGATGATGATGAGATCAAGTCCATAAGCCTATGGCCATGGCAGAGTGAAAATGCTAGAAAGAGTTTTTATTAGGATTTTACATCGAACTCGGATTGAATGATTAATTCATATGACAGATATTGGATTTGATGAGTTCACCTTAACCCTAATCCTATCAGGGCTCAATATAGAAAAATCCAATCACACAGGTAGCTACACCGAGAGGTTCGTATTTGATTTTAATGGATTACCACCATATACTGCTAGGTGTCACTAATGAATTTAGAAAGCAATTAGAATGATCTTGATGATCGATCATTTTAATTGAATGAACCGAAAGAGTTCTGGTCCATCGAAAGGTATTTCGATGATGTCAATGATAGAGATCATGACATATCTCATTATCATACAGAACTGAACCTAACTGGATCACACAAATAAAAATTTGGATCTAGATGTGATCAATTGGGCTAACCCAGTTCGATTGATTTAGATTAGATCCAATTAGGTTTAAAAAAATCATGCTAGCACACGATTGAGTCTTACATTCTCCTTTTACAGTCTTTGTGGTTCATCTTGGCTGAGCCAAATTGGTTTGGACTTACCTAGGAATCTTGTGTGGTTTAGTCCTGATCTAACTAGAGCTTGTCTAGGTCAGAAAAGGATCGTCTTCATCCATCAGATAAAAATAAGACAATACCTACCAAATCCTGATACAACCTGCTATTTTTGATTTCGTCAGGACATTGATCGATCTTTGTAAGAATTAAAAGAGGGGAGACATGCGCCCCCTTATTCTCTTCAAATGGCACACATCCCAAAGGAGTTTTATCATGGAAATAAGGTTGGCCTGGCCATATTGCGTGCACACAAGAGAGGATACGTGGATAAAGTTTGATATGGATCAAACTCTAGGAGGAAGAAACCCCACGCCACCCTTTCTCTCTTATCTATTTTGTGCGGCATCTCTACAGGGTTTTTGGGTGACAAAACTAGGTAGACACCTGGGTTTTGACATGGAGTTTCTGATTAAGATTAGAATTAATCAAGCAATTAGATTGCTTGATCATCTAGGACTCTAGAGTTGGCATAGGGTCTATTTAAAAGACCCTATGCCCTAGGGTTTGGATGTATTCATCTCCCAGGCTATCTCAAAAACCATCCCCACACCTCCTCTAAAGCTCCTCCCTCTCTTCTCCATGTCCACACTAGGTTTGGTGGAGTTTTAGCCATCAAAAGTTGAAGAAAGCTTAAGAAAAGATCGAGACAGGGTGATCTAGATCAATAGAGACATGGTGCTGCCTTCGAAGTTCATTTGAAGGCTTCACAGATCAGATCTAGATCTAATCTTTGAAGATTAGATTCAAAAGGAAAGCGCATCCAGATCCAGTTCGAGTGGACTTCAGTAGAGGTCAGGCACTTGCGTGGCTAGATCCAGAACCCCGGATAGCGATAGATTATCATTAGGATAATTATGTACATTGAACAGGTAATATCTGATGTTCCTATTTTTGTTTTAATTTTAAAATTTAATATCAGGTCATTAGGATCAGATTTGAGAACTCTCTAATATGATTAGTTTTGTAGAAATTTTATGAAAAATTCTGCTACAAATCTGATCAGATTAGATCGATCCTACAGTGGAAATAAGTTTTTCCTTCAGTTTTAAGTCAGAATCTCCATAAACGAGTCACTAGTCCTTAGTATTTCTCAAATACTTCATGATTGTCTTTACAACCTTCCAATAATTCTCATCTGAATTAGACTGGTACCTATTCACTATCCCTAGTGAGTATGCTACATCCGATCTTGTACATATCATGACGTATATAATAGAACCCACTATCGAAGCATATGAAATTCTACTCATATGCTTTTTCTCTTGAGGAGTTATGGGACAATCCCTCTTCGAGAGAGTAATTTCATGATCTATTAGGAGATATATTTTCTTAAAATTTACCATACTGAATCTCTTCAGCACATTATCAATATACGTGGATTGGGACAATCCAAGCAATCTTTTAGATCTATCTTTATAGAACTTTATCTCCAGGATATAGGAAGCTTCTCCTAAGTCTTTCATGGAGAATTATGACAACAACCAAACCTTTATTCCTCATAGTATAGAGATATCATTCTTGATTAAGACAATGTCATCCACATATAGTACAAAAAATACTATTACAGAACCATTAGCCCATTTATAGATACAGGATTCCTCTCCATTCTTAATGAAGCCCTATGTTCTGATCACTTTATCAAAATATATGTTCCAACTTTATGATGCCTGCTTCAATTCATAAATGGATCTCTGAAGCTTGCACACCTTGGACTCGTCTATGGATTTGAAATCCTTAGGTGGTATCATATATACCTTTTCGTCAAGCTCTCTATTTAAGAAAGCTGTTTTCATATCCATCTATCAGATCTCATAGTCCAGATGTGCTACTATCACAAACATAATCCAAATAGACTTGAGCATTGCCATTGGAGAAAACGTCTTGTCATAGTCAATACCATAATGCTAACGATATCCCTTGACAACCAGACAGGTTTTATAGATTTCTACCTTCCCATCTGTGCTTCCTTTTTTTTTAAAAATTCACTTACACCTAATGAATTTTATCCCTTTAGGTGGATCAACCAGTGTCCCTACACTATTGACCTTCATAGACTCCATTTCAGATTTCATAACTTTCGGCCACTTATCAGAGTTGGTCCTCTATATGGCATCCATATAAGTGATCGGATCCTAATCATTCTGATCGAGTTCAATAGGATTACCATTTCGGACCAAGAAATCATAGTATCTCTTCGGTTGACGTGGTACTCTACTGGATCTCCTCAAAAGTGCATCAACAACGAGCTCTAGATTTGATCTTACCAAATCCAGTTCTACAGGTTTACTAGAATATACCGATTTTTCCACTTATCGAACTTCACTAAGTTCAATGTTAGAGGCAGCGGTTCCTTCCATAAGAAACTCTATTTTCAAAAAGACTGTCCGATTGCTGACGAACATCTTCTATTCTTCAGCAAGATAGAAGTAATAACCCCTAGTTTTCTTGGGGTGTCCTATGAACAAGCACTTATCGAATCTAGGTTCAAGCTTTTCTGGATGCAAATATTTGACATAAGCCGAACATCCACAAACCTTAAGGTGAGAGAATGTCTGCCTACGTCCAATTCATATCTCATGTAGAGTCTTTGCAACAGACTTGCTTGAAATATTGTTCAAAATAAAACAAGTAATCTCAAATGCATACCACTAAAAAGAAATATATAGAATCGTAAACCCCATCATGAATAGAACCATGTTCAATAGGATTCAATTCCTTCTTTTAGATACATGATCAATACATTAATTATGACATAAGTATTATAACCTATGCTATTTAATCTTCATTATTTATTATTTGATGCTTCTTATCATATGCATATTCAAATTATTAAATTTTCATATGGCAAGGAGCTCGCATGAATATTAAAGCATTAGTTGGACACGGGCATGATATAATATGTAGAATATGGCAAGAAGCTAAATATAAAAATGAAGTAGAGGATACATATGGTATTAATATAAATATAAAAAAATTTTAGGAAAAGATGATGTATTTTGGTATTAATAATAATTAATGGTGAGCCGATGTTATATTTAAAGCGAGAAATGGGCGTTGCTTTGGCCAGAGGGTCTTTAAGCATTAAATACACAACCGTTAGCTTACGGGCTCTGTAATGAGCTGACGGGAGGCTTCACGCACGTGGAGACAAAGGAGGTCATGCACAGCATTCAAAGGGAAAGATTGGTTCTTTTTGGAAGATGCGCGAATAGCGTGCACGGCTTCTTGGCTTGGTGCAGAGCGAGTTCAACATGCAAGCAGCTTCACGTAAATACGGGAACATGCAAAAAAATAAAGACATGGTATACAGAATTTACAATAGATGAATTAAAAATTAAAAAAATAATAATAATATTTGAAATTTTTTGTAAAAAAATTTGCACTGAATGATAATTTCTCTTTTTTACCTTATTTTTGATCCTTTAATCTTATCCATCCATCTTTTAATTTTTATTATTTTTTTTAGTTTCACATCTAAAAATCATGTAAAACTCCTTCCTCCTAATACCTATAAAAAGATTCTTATACTCTCACTTGAGGATGATCCCAAAAATTCTTCTCGACCCTTGTATAGAGGAAGAGAAAGGGATTACTTCATGACTAGCTAGGTTAATAGTCTTGAAAGGAGAGAAAAAATTTTGTAATGACACAGAGCGGATTTTATTATTCTAAATTTTCTTATATTTTTATTTGTAATAAAAATTATATTTTTTTATTTAAAATTATCATAAGTTTTTTATTTATTTTTCTTTTGTTTATACTTTCTTGTTAGATTAATATTAGGAATAGCTTTTACTTTCTGGAGACGCGCCGTGATTTACGGGTATAGGACGTGCCGAGGAAAGAAAAATTGTTTATCTAATACTTTTTAAACATGTGCCATGATCTACGGGTACGGAACGTACTGAGAAAAAATAGATATTTTTTCTAAGATTAATCGTAACTATTTAAAAAAAAGAGATACAACTCTATTAGTGCAAAATTAATTCAAAACTTCCGAGATCTTTATTTTCTAATTACAATAATTTTAGAATAGTTTATTTTTAAAATAAATATTTTTTTTTATTTTATAATCTCAACATAGCCTAAGATCCCTGAGGATATGATCTCGACTCATCCTACCTACGTAGTAAGTAGAGTTATTTTTGGTGCTATCAACAACTATACATCAAATTTTGGCGTCGTTGCCAAGTACCTTGGCACGATTAATTTAAAAAATAAAAAAAATAAAAAAATATTTTTTAATTTTTATTTCTTGCTTTAAATTTTTTTTATTACTTTCTAGCTAGATTATCTTATTTACATAATTAAATAATTATCTCATTTTGCATAGCTAATTTACTACTTTTTAATCTTAGAGATTTTCTATTTTTTATAGTTTAGAATAATTTGCTACTTTTTATAGCCTAGTGATTTATTGCTTTTTAGACTTAATCATTTAAATTTATTTTTTTTCAAAACTAAAAAAATCAAAAAGATATAAAATGATAAAACTATAAACAAAAAAAAAAACACCGACATTTCATAACACTTAAATAAGATAGCATAACCTAAAATATAAAAATTTCTAGCTTGATTAAACATCTTATTTCTTTGTATTGCATCTCCATAATTAACTTTAAGAGTACTTTATTGGGAATATATGCTCTTCCCATATAGATCGGTGTGGCCGCCATTGATTAGCCAAGCAACAAGAAAGTACTTTTCAGAGATTTTTGCGGAAGTACGATCAAACAATTCAATGAATAGAGAAGAAGAAAAAAAAAGATTTTCGAAAGAAAAGAGCTTTTATTCTATATATTTCAGCCTCATTACAATCTTGACATATTTTCAGCATATATACTTTACAAACAGTCAAGCCCAAGCTCATAGAAAAACTTTCCAAACCCAAACAACCCATGTATACAAAATAATAACCCACGAAAATAGAGTCGGCCCAGTTTCAAACTGAGCTGGCTAACCTGCGACTACATCAGCTCAGTCTGGGACTGAGCCGATCCAGTTGTGTATCGTGCAAACAGCCCAAAAATGCTGCTTTTTGTCTGAATTTATTTTTGAGACCTAGCTGACCCAGTCCTGGACTGAGTCAGCCCAATTTCCAACTTAGCTGGCTCAGTCTTAGGGTGAGCTAGTCCAGTTTTTGAAGTTTGCTAGGAGAGCTGATTTCTCTTTCAGCTCACTTCCATCTTTTCATGACCTATCTTCTCATGTTTTCAAAACTTGGGAGTGTCACTTCTAAGCTCACATTCTCCGTCTTGGTGCTTCTAAGTCCTTGTGAACTCATCTCTTCACAATAGACCCATCCGTGCCATATATCTCTAAAAGTTATCTCTGGGGAGTACCTTCGTGAGTGCATCAGACTGATTCTTCTTGGTATGGACCTTCATCAGTTCTACTTCATCTTTCTCAATCAGCTCTCTGATCCTATGCTACCTCACGTCTATATGCTTTGTGCGCGCATGATAGACTGAGTTTTATGCCAACAGCAGAGCACTCTGACTATCACTAAACAGTGTAACCTTATTTTGCTCCACCCCCAACTCATCAATCAGCCTCCTAAGCCAAAGGGCTTCCTTTGCAGCCTCCATTATCCCAATGTACTTGGCTTCTGTGGTAGACAAGGCCGTGATTGGCTGAAGGGTTGATCTCCAAGACACCTATCCATCATATATGTAGAAGAGATATCCAGTAGTAGACCTCCTTGTATCAAGATCACTAGCATAATTTACATCAACAAACCCTTCCAGAGGACCTGAACCTTCACACATCTTCATAGATTATTCTCCAAATCCTTTCGGCTGCCCACCAAACCATAATCCCTTGTTCCATGCAGATATCTCAATATCCATTTCAATGCTTTTCAGTGTTCCTTCTCAGGGTTAGCCATGTATCTACTAATCGTGCTCACTGCATGTGCTATATCTGATCTATAGTACATCACAGTATACATCATACTATTGCCTACAACATTTGCATAAGGGACTCTTTTCATTCCATATATCTCTCTCTCCTCTTCTGAATTGGAGGGCTCTTGTAACTTAGGAGAGAGACATATGGCTCGAGCAATGGCGTCTCTGTAAGGTTTGGCCTTCTCCATCCCAAACCTCTCCAGAAACCTTTCTGGACATACTTTTCTTGTGACAAATGGAGCACTTCTTTACACCTATCTCTGTAAATCTTCATTCCAAGAATTTTCTCAGCTGGATCCAAATTCTTCATCTTAAACTTAGATGATAATGCCATTTTTAACCTTTTCACAGCATTTCATGCTTCTACTGGCTATGAAGCATATCATCTACATATAATAGCATAGGTATAGAGCATCCTCCTCATCTAACATCCTTGACGTAGACACAACAATCATGTTCACATCTTACTAAAACCCAAGGCTCAAGACAAAAATATCAAACCTTCGATACCACTGACGAGGAGATTGTTTCAAGCCATACAAAGACTTTCTGAGTAAATATACCTTTTCTTCCTATCCAGTCTCTATGAAACCATCTGGCTGCTTCATGTATATCCTTTCCTCTAATGTACCATAAAGGAAGGCCGTCTTCACATGTCCATCTATTCCAACTTCTATATTATGTACTGGTGCCACTAGTGATAGCAAAATCTCGAATAAGATGTATGACGCACCACAAGAGAGAAAATTTTTGTGTAGTCAATTTCTTCCCTTTGTGAGTATCCCTTTGCTATCAGTCTTGCTTTAAATCTGACTCCACCTTGCTCTAAAGGTGCCTCTTACTTTGTGAACATCCATTTTGAGCTAATAAATCGAGCACTTTTTGGAAGATCAACCAGTTGCCATGTCTGATTCTTTTTAAGTGATTCCATCTCTTTCCATCATGGCCTGTATCCATGAAATCATGATCCTCTACTCTTCCATGGCCTCTGCATAATTCTTTTGGATCTCCATTAGTAGTGATGAGTGCATAGGAAGATAACCTCATCAATGCCATATCTAACTGATCTCCTGATAGTACATGCTGGGGCTTTATGCAAAGTCCACTTCCCACTGGCACATCTTTGCCTTGATATCTATGGCTTGACTTCCTGCACATCTATCTGAACTACGTTGGCTCTCCATGTCTGATCTTTCAATCTTGAGATAATACTTTTCTATTGCCCAGCTCCAGCTCAACAAGGAACACTTCCTATAAGTCAATGGATTCAGACCTGCATGTCATCATTCTCAGACTGGCCACTGCATTGTTCACCCTTATGTTTTTTAGTTTCATCTATCCCAGACCTCCTCAAGATGCTCTTCTCATCAAAGATAATGTCCCTACTGATCACTAACTTCTATGCTTGAGAGTTTCATAGTAGGTATCCCTTGACTTCTTGTGGATATCCTGTGAATGTCATCTTTTGAGATTTTGGATCCAATTTGCTCCTCTCGATTGCGTCCACATGTGCATAGGTCGGATAACCGAAGATCTTCAGATAGCCAAGCTTCACCTTCTTTCCACTTCAGACCTCCTCTGAAATGCATCCATTCAACTTACGATGTGGAGACCTATTCACAAGAAAATAAGAAAAAGTTAAGGCGTCACCCCAAAAAGATTTTAAAAATGATGTCTGTAGCCTCAAACTCCATGCCTTCTTAGTCAATATTCGATTTATTCTCTCTGTGACACCATTCTTCTAGGGAGTCATCTTCACCGTGTAATAACGTTTGATGCCATTTTCCTCACAGTACCTCCTAAACTCCAGACTAGTATACTCTTCTCCATTGTTCGACCTCAGACACTTTACCTATCTTCCTAACTCCTTTTTTAATTCAGCTCTCCAAGCTCTGAACTAAGCAAATACCTCTGATTTTTCTCTAATCAGATAAACCTACACCTTCCTTTAGAAATCATCAATGAAAGTGATAACATACCTTACCCCACCTCTAGCTGATATAGGAGCTGGTCCCCATTCATCCGAGTGCACTAAATTCAGCACTCCATCACTATGCTTGGTATTTCTAGCAAACTTTATTCTATGCTGTTTGCCAAAGATATACGGCTGATATAAATCTGTGCCCTCCTTTAGGGCTGGGATCATACCTCTTCTACTAAGTTTAGTAAGCCCATGGTCACTCATATGATCCATCCGATAGTATCATAGTTGATATAAAATTTGCTCCTCTTATATCACTGCTACCACCTCTGTACTATCATTCACCACTGAGCCTTCCATTCTATAAATATTATCTCAATCTTCTACCTCTCATCACCACCAAAGCTTTCTTGAAAATTTTCAAACATCCACTTCCATCTGACTACTAAAAGCATAATCCTGCTTCTCCATGTGGCCCAAAGAAATCAATTTTTTTCAACTCTGGTACATGCCTGACATTTGATAATGTACAAATAATTCCATCGTACATCCTCATCCTAATAGGACCAACTCCAGCCACTTTGCATGGATGATCATCTCCAAGGCTGACACTTTGACCATCGATCTTCTGATAGATAGCAAATCACTCCCGATGAGAAGTATAGTGGTGCAAGCATGCTAAATCCAATATTCATATAGTATTGCACTCTATGGATCCATCTGATACAACTAACAAGTCTTCTCCACTGCTCATAGAAGCTGTATCATCTTTCTTATTGACCTTCTCTTTTTCTGATCTCAAAAGGGGATAATCTCTCCTTAGGTATCCAGGCTGATGATATTTATGATATTTCAATGACTTTCTCTGATCTCAAGACTTTGACCTACCTTTGGATTTTTCTCTTGCCTTCTTCTTTGATCTTTTCTATCTTTCATTCACAGCCAAGATCTTAGACTTAGGGTCTTTCTTGTAGATCTTCTCTCTTTGCTCATTTGATTTGAGCACATCAACAACCTCTTCATAGTTTAGGATCTTCTTCTCATAAACTAAAGTTGTTATGAGAATGTCATACGAACCTGGGAGAGAACATAATAGCAGCAATGCCCGAACCTCCTCGTCGATCTTTACATTCAAACTCATCACCTCAGAACACACTTGATTGAACCTTTAGATATGTGCAACAAGATCTCTATCTTCGGGCATCCTCAAACTATATAGCTATTTCTTCAATCATAGCTTGTTTGTCATGTTCTTTCCTATGTATGTGTTCTCCAGTCTCGTCTAGAGCCCCTTTGTCATAGTCTCCTATGCAAATCTCGAGCAAAACCTGATCGACCAAGCACATTCGGATTGTGTTGAAAGTAATTTCCTCTAACTCTTCCTAATCCTCAATACTGATCTTTTCTGACCTTTCTGTTATCAAGATCTTATAGATCCTCTATTGAACCAACAAGTCCTTTACCCTTTACTGCCATAGGATAAAGTTTTTTTTACCATTGAACTTCTCAAAATCTACCTTGAATCCACTCGATCCCATGACTTCAAACAAGTCAAGAACAGATCGCTAACATCCTTCTTTGATCACACACCAGTAACACTATCCTTCAAAGAAAATCTAAATGCCCTAGATCCTCTTTTCAATTGTCTGTATCATCGTCCCTCTGTGTAATCAATCTCCAGCTTAATCTAGAGACAAACAATGAAGAAGCAAGAAGATTTTGGATAAAACCTGACGGAACAGATCCTGGATGTACTAATCCTAGGTGTCTTCCTTCTTTCTATGTAATACCGCTTTGATATCCAATTATTGAGGAATATGCACTCTTCCTCTCATCGGATCGGCATGGCCACTCGGTGATTAGCCAAGCAACAAGAAAGAACTATCTCTAGAGATTTCTAATGTGAAAGCACGAAATCAATGGAATTCCAAGGAATAAGAAGAAGAAAAGAGTGCACAAGAGTTTTTCGAAAGAAAAGAGCTTTATTCAATGAATTCAGCATCATATAAAAGTTTGACCTATTTTCAGTATTTATACTTTACAAAGGGTCAAGCCCCAAGCTCATAGAAAAATTTTTCAAAATTCAGACATGCCACGTACACAAAATAAACCTGCAAAAATTGAGTCAACCTAATTTCAGACTAGACTAGCTAACCTACGACTAGGTCAGCTCAGTCTCAGATTGAGCCAACCCAATTATGTATCATGCCAATAGACTGAAAATGCTACTTTCTCTCTGAATTTTTCTCTAAGATATAACTGATCCAGTCCTAGAATGAGCTGACCCAGTTCCTAACTTAGTCGGCTTAGTCTCAGGGTAAGCCGACCTAATTTCTGAACTTTGCTATTCAGGTTGATTTCTCTTTCGGCTTGCTCCCGATCTTTCCATGACTTATCTTCTCATATTTTCAAGACTTGAAAGTTTCACTTCTAAGCTCACACACTTAATCCAATTAAATAAGATAAGATGAGAATTTGATCACCTCTTCTTAGTCCAAAAATCACTATCATTCATATTACATTACCTATACCTTAATCTAAAATTAATTAGATGTTGACCCTTAAGGATTTCAAGCTCAATAGGATAAGTGACCCTAAGAGTTGGACTGGGTTAGACTTGGTCAGCTAGCTGGTGTCTAGGCAAGTGGTTTGTGGGATGACTAGGTCCGAAGGAAGGTGGTTTATAATTGGTTTCATTCGCTGATCTAGCCAATTTAATTGATGTCTAAGAAAAGCAATGGGAAGACTCCCACCAATCTTATATTTACCTGGCTAGTTGGTTGGTCAAGCTCCGACTTGGAGGGCTTGAAGGCTAACTTGAAATAGTATAGAGTTGTCTAGAACTAGGGTATCCTTAGGATAGAGAGTTCATTATATGCTAACTTGAGTGCAATTAAAAGCTAACCATAACTAATTCTTCATTTTTTTCTTAGCATTAGGATTTCTTAGGTTCTCTTCTTTAGAACTCTTTTTTCTCTTTCTTTTCCTCTTCTCCTCTTCTCTTTAAAAAGAAAAAAATCTTAATAGACTAGGATAGTCCTACATAGACCTTTTAGTTACATGTTAGGTCGATGATCGCTAAAACCCAACTTGCAACCACTAAATGAAGAACTAGAAAAAACTCTTAGGACTATTCGAGCTAGAAACATGGCTGCACCTAGTGAGGCTAACCCTCCGCACCCATTGAGAGAATATTTTACTCCATCCTCATATACCTATTCTCCGTGCATTCAAGCATCTCCAATAGAAGCTACCCAGTATGAGATTAAGTCCAGCATTATCCAAATATTGCCATCATTTTATGGACTTAGTAACGAGGACCCGTACAAAAACTTGGATGAATTTCTTAAGATTTGTTCTACGGTAAAAATCCAAAACTTCTCCAATGATGCCCTTAGGTTGAAACTATTTTCTTTCTCACTTAAGGATAAAGCCAAGCATTGGCTAAACTCCTTAGATTCTATAACCATTTCAACTTAGGACCATCTTCAGAAAGAATTTCTCAAGAAATATTTTTCAATTGGAAAAATAAATTAAATTAGAAAAGCCATCACTACTTTTTCTCAATTGGATTATGAACTTTTTCATGAGACATGGAAAAGATTAAGGAACCTCATTCATAAATGTCCACACCACGCTGTCCCCAAATGGCAACTTGTTCAATGTTTCTATGATGGTCTATCAGAGAAACACCGACAAATGATTGATGCATCATGTGATGAGACATTCATGCTAAAAAGTGAGGATAAAGCTTGGCAGCTTTTTGAAACACTTAGTGAGAATTTTCTGCATTACATGTCTACTACCTCTAGAGAATAACCCATGCTTCAATAGAAAAGAAGTGGAATTTATCAGATTGAAAATATCATGGATATCAATAGTAAGGTAGATGAACTATCCCAGAAATTAGACTGTCTTTTGAATACTGGACAATCCCCCATTCCACCTAACCCGGTCCAAGAAGTTTGTGCATTGTGTGCAAGCCCGAACCATTTTGTTAATGAATGTCCAGCTGCACCTCAATTTCCTTAGTTTGTGCAAGAGCAAGTCAAGCAAGTCCAAGTCCAACAAGGTCATAGACCAAGAAATGATCTATATTCAAACACTTATAACCCCGACTGGAGAAACCATCCAAATTTTTCCTGGAGACCACAACTAGTGATTGGCCCTGCTACACCTCGACCTTAATATCTGCACCCGACATATAGGCATGGACCACACCACCAATTTCAAAATACTCTTCAACCATCTACCACTGGTCATAGCTTAGCTTTTGAGAAAAAAGTTCTAAAAGTGCTAGAATGATTAGAAGTCAACACTCAAACCCTTAACTCCCATACATAATCCATTGCTAAGCTAGAGATCCAAATATGTCAACTAGCAACCACATTCAATAAGAGAGAGGAGAAAAAACTATCCAGTCAATCCGAGATTAATCCTAGAGGTCAATATAGGGTTGAAAATTTTAATGCCCATGAAACTTTTTCCGAACAAACCAAATCTATTATGACCCTCAGAATTGGTAAGATCATAGAACAACCTGGTGAAATTGAAAAGATCAAAACCAATAAAAGTTAACTGAGTCTGAACCAACCAAAAAGGAGGATGATAAGTACCACAAATTTACCTATAAAAGTATTAATTTATTAATAAATTTATCATTATTTTTAAAAATTAAATATTTTTATTTATTTATTTTAGGAAATATGTTTATCAATGAAAAGAGCTTATTTTTTTGGTCATAATGAAATACGTTGGGAGCGAATTAGAGTTAAAATGGATCTAATATAAATTTTCAAAGAAAAGAATAAAAAAAATTAAGTCAGCTCAGCCAGCTCGCCCAACCAAGCCGGCGCATCCAGCCAAGCTACCGAAAGCAACTCAGGTGGCACATCCTAAGTTAGCCGGCGTGCCATTCTAAGCTGACTCAGCCATAAGAGCCGACCCATTGGTCCATGAATCCAGGCGTGGACCACTAGCTCTGTAGAAGGTAGTGAATCACCGGTTGCCATATGGTGGACCAAGACCCTTAAGGGTTTATAGAAAATTCATCACGACATATAGAGGCAAATGGTAATTTCACAGGCCAAGGCATGCGATGATTGGTTGTGGTCTATGGTGCGGTCGGTCTATAGGATCCATGGGCACAGTAATTGCACCATCCAATGGTCCAGGTGGTTTACGGTCCAAATCTGACGATCTGGGTTAATTCCTATCTTGATTCGAATTCAGCCACCTCCCTACACATGATCTGATGGCCATGCGCATTCCAAAGCTTGATCAGTCAGTTAGCATTCATCCCGACAGTGATTAAGGCATCTAAAGCTCCATCTAATGGCCGAAATCTCATCATCACGCACGATCAGATGGCCCATGTTGATTCCGGCTGGATTTGGGATTTTAAATGAGTTTTTAGGCAATTTTGAGATCGTTTGATCAAGATCTGATGGCAAGAACTCATGAAACTGCACATAATTCAATCCAGATAGTCTTTAAATATGATTTTCACTAGGATTTCTTCATATTTGACGATCAAAACACTTCCTTAGTCCCTCATTGACTAGAAAAAAATACTCCAGCCCTCCAACACCTATAAATAAGACCTCCAGGCCATCAAATCAAGTTGTCTTTGGTCATGAATGGAGTTTGATAAAGGGTAGAGCTATGCTTGGATTCAAGGTTGCTCCGAGGCAGATGGTGCCGAAGGAAGAGCTAGACTTCTACACCATCTCAACACCAACACCGATCCAAGATCAAGATCAGCTATTTTTTAATTTTTTTTTAAATTTCATGTATTTAAATTTTGAATCTTTAGTTAATGCAAAATTTACTTTTCTAGCTATTTGAATTTTAGCTCTTTATTTTTAATTATAGTTTAATTTTTGCTCTTTACTTTTAATTGTTCTTTAATTTTATTGCAAATAGATGCTAAGATCTAACTAGTAGATTTTAGTACCAAGTTTAATTTTCTACATCATTTAATTTTTTTATTTATAATTTTATTTTCTTACTTTAATTTTATTTTAAAAATATATATTTTCTTATAAAAAAATTAAAAATTTTAAAATCAAAATACTGCCTTCTCTATGAATTCGACCTGACTCACTACTTACTATCTATTTTTAATTGATTTAAGAAGTCAGAATTAAACTTATAAATAGGTATCTTAACGACAACATCATGCTCTTATCAAGTTTTTGGCACCATTGATAGGGATGGCATGAGTATTAATTTCTTTTAATTTCTTTAATTTTTTTTATAAATAAAAATTATAATTAAATTTTTAATTTTTTTAATTTCTTATAAATATTGCTTACTAACTTTTTCTTATTTATTTTATAGAAAAAAAAGAATGAAAAGATTAGGGCAAGGAGGAAGCTTCCAATCTAATTTTGCTTGATGAGATCAATCCTAATCCTAGACTTTTTTATTATTATTATTTATTTTATTTTTAAATTAATTTAAAAAATATCTACTTGAACCTAATTAAAAGTTTCATGATAAGAGTAGAAATCTTAATTGCTTAGAGAATCCATCATATTAGATTTATTTTTATTTTTTTTTGGCGATCATTGGAGACAAGATACACTCTCAAGTTTAATTAGTTGCATGCATCTAGTTTAAATTGCATAGAATCCCTTGCTTGAAATTTTTTTTTATGCATATTCATATTAAATTAAATTAAGGGCATAACCCAATTAAACAACATAAGGTGGGGATTTGATCATCCTTCTTTGGTCCATAAATAACCAATCAGCATCCTGCATTGACCTAAGTCTTTACTTTAAAATCAATTAGATATCGATCCTTAGAACTTGAGCTCAATAGGATAAGAAATCCTAGGAGTTGGATCAAAATAGGATTAGTTAGTTTGACTGGTGTCTAAGAAAAGTGGTTCGGGGATGACTGGATCCGAAGAAAGGTGGTTTATAATTAGTTTTGTTAGCTTATCTGATCAAACATAATTGATGTCTAAGGCAAGCAATGGAGGAACTCCCACCGACCTTATACTTACTTGGCCTGTTGATTAGCTGATCTTATAGTTGAAGGGCTTAAAGGTGATCTTGGTAGTTAGTGTTGGAAAATATGTCCTAAAACTAATTATCTAAGTAATAGATGATTAAAATTAGTATATGAATTATCTAATAATAATAGTTATTTGGCTGATTCATCATAGAAGTTCTATCTTTCTTAATGAACTCTTAAATTATGATGAAGTTTTTAGAATCATAATCAATCAATAAAGGAGGATTTATCAGATGCTTTTTAAACTGTTCATGATCAAATGATAAGTTATTAATAAGGACGGTAACTTATCGAGTGTAGGTCACTGTATGCCATATGCATTGGTTGTCCTCATAATCAAGTGATGTGGAGATACTAGTATGGCATTTAGATGAGATGTAGAAGTATATCTGCACTAAATGTGATCAATATAATAATCTACTATTAAAAGTAGCTAGTTAAGATTAATAGATATAAGTATCCCTCCGACCTGAGATCACCACAGTGACTTATAAGCAACTCACTGTACTTTGATGTCAGACTGTCTATATTTATAATATAGATTCAAAAGATTTTTGATACAGTCAAGTACTTATGAAGTCGGTGTATAAGTCAAGATAGGATTGATCACTCCTGATTAGCTTCAGGAAGAGAATGTCTCATTGTATTTCAATTTAGCAAAACCTAGGCCTGAATAATCCTCATGAGGAGTCACAAGATTTGCAAACTTTTGAGATACAATAGAGATGACTTGTATGAGTATTTGACTGCATACATGAAGTCATCTTGAGCATTATTGATCATAGGGATGAATTATATGGTAACCATGGGCTAGGATTCTAAGAATGTTACTTTGCATACATTCAATCTATCTAGACATCGAGAACTAATGCTAGATGGTTACTTTGATTGGTACAAAAATTGATTTCTATGCTACCGACTTAGGTTCAAACCTATAGGATCACACACATAAGAGGTTGTAAATTAATCACATGATTAATCGATGATTGAGAATCGTTCTAAGGTCAAACATTCAATGCGATTGATGTTTAACCTAATGCAAGTATTGTAGGAGGATCGATTAGCAATTAGATTGCTAATTGACTCAATTTGATTGAACAATCAGGCTGAGATCAAGTCTAATTGAATTAGATTCAATTAGAATTAGTTTGTACTTAATTATATTAAGTTTAATTAGTTTATTGGATAAGCCAATTGCAAGAAAAAAATAATTTCTAGTTGGACTAGAATTTGAGTGTACCTAATTTCTAATTGAGCTAGGATTTAAATTAGATTTAAAAATAATTTAAACCTAACTAAATTAGATTTCTAGTTGGACTAGGATCATCCATAATTAGGCTTGCACTAATTATATCTTAATTAGATTAAAAATTGATTTGACCTAGTCAATACATGAGAATCCTAGTTAGACTAGGATTCCTTATTTCTCCCTTGCGCCACTTTAGAAGTTCCATGCCCACTATTTTTATTTCCAGATTTTTCTATGATTTCCATGCCTAAGGAATGATTTTCCACATCCCATAATCTCAGGTTTTGGATTTAATTTTGACTTGGTCAAAATTGGTAGTTAGTTTGAATGAGTCAAACTAAGGAAGAGTTTTATTTTGTTAAAACTCTCTTCCTCTCTCTTTGGAAATTAACCCACGCCAACCCTTAATATTTTGTCACCACTTTTTTCTCTTCTTGGGTGAATGTTTCCTTCTCTCCATGCACAAAATTTATGGGGAGGCATCCAAGAGTTGGACACCCCCCCAAACTCTTCCTTGTTTCTTTGTCTGACTAGGTCAATTTGACCCAGTCTTCCTATTTTCTTGGATGCCACCTTCTAATTAGTTTAAGGCGTCAAAAAAACCAAGGATTCCATGGAAAAAAACTAGAAGAAAAGGGCTAGAGGGTATGGGGTTTTAGGCACCAAACATCTTAGAGGAAGAACCTTTCTTTTGGACATTAAATGTTGATGTCTTGATGAAGATAAAGGTAAGAAGAATATTTTCTTATATATTTTTCTTTCAATGTTTACTTTGTCCGTATTCCTTATGATTTTTATATGATAAAGTCTGAGAGAGAGAGAGAGAGGAAGAGGGCATGGGGATCTGTGCTCCAAGGTGTTGGGGTAGGATGATCATTTTTGGACATGATCTGATCATGTCCTGAGGAGAGAAGAAGAAGAAAAGAAGGTCTTCTCTTAGGGTTTTCTTGAAAACCCTTCTTCTCCATTATTGGGTGTAAACCCTTTCAGGCCGAAGTCCAATAGGATGTCGAGCCTTAAGGTGACTTCGTTTAGTGAAGACGACCATGCCTAACTCCAATGATTAAAGAGTTCTTGCTTAGGTGCCAAGATTGCAGTCCTCCAACCTGAATTTATCGATCGATCTTCTTTACTCCGATTCCTAGCTCCTTATAGTTCCAGAACCTATAGGGTATTATAATTTTTGCCTAGATGAGTTTGAACAGTGATAGCAGCCCCTAGATAGCTGAGTAAAAGGCCTTATTATGGTTTGGTCTGGCCAACCTTGATGCTACTTGAACCTCCTTCCGATTAAAAATCCATCCAAGTTGTTTGACGTTGGGTCGATGTCGGATCAACAAGACTTCTCTTTAAACGAACTCCTGCAATCTATGAAGAGTAGCAGACCTCCTTCTACTCCTTCCAGACAAGATTCCCCAATCGACCTCCTTTTGATCAATCTTTTTTTGGATGCTAGACAAGCTCCCTTCAGTCGACCTTCTTCCAGTCGATCTCCTTTCGGAAGTTGGTTGATTTTCTTCTTGTTAACCCCTATCCACCTGAACTTCTTGCATATGCTGGGGAGGACTTCATCATTTATATATACTCCTCCAGTAGACCTCCTTCCAAACTTCTCCTCCAGCCAAACCTCTTCTGTAGTCGAACTCTTTCTGGACTTCTCCTCCAGCCGGACCTCTCTACCAATCAAACTCCTTCTGGACTTCTCCTCCAGCCGGACTTCTCCTATGGTCAAACTCCTTTCAGACTTCTTCTAGAACTAGACTTCTTCCTCTAGTTGCTTGAAGGGCTTCGCTCGATCGAGCTTCTCTTAGATACTCCCAACGGATTTCCACCCGGACCCCTTCCAACAGCCCAAAAGGACCTCGACGCGTGCCTCTGCTACCCTATCCGAACTTCAGCTATCAAGTCCCAATAGGCTGGCGCATCACGACAACAGACACTACCCTCCATAATAAACCTTATGTGATCCTAAATGGCCCACTACCAGGTGGTTGCGGCTATCGCTATTAGTTTGTTACAAGATCCTCCTATTTAAGAGATCCTCTAGATATACTTTCTTCTCTAAGCTCTCTTCTCCTTTTCGACACTCCACTACTTTCTTTCCTGAGTACTCTATTTTTGTTGGCCAAAAAAGCTAACTTGATTGTCGAAGGGTCTTATCGAAGCCACCACCCTCGACTCTGATCGAGACTTATTTTGTAGGTCGTCAGCGATGACCTCCTTCTCTTTGACTTCAGCATAGATTCCAACATCAACCAGATTTTGTACCAATAGGATTGGCGCTAGAGGAAGGAACCTCTTTCTCTTGAGATTTTCCTATTCTTAAAGGAGTGCTCAGCAGAGATCTCTCTTCTTCTCCCTTGAAGTTCTTTTTTTCCAGCTGATCTCACGAGGATGCCTTTCAAAAAAGCTTCCACCCAATGGTTGACCACCTCCACAGCCAAATCTCATCCAGATCTACCCACCCCCATCTCATCCCCGGCATCTCAAGTTCCACCGATAGCAATGGTGGATGTAGAGTAATTTAACCTACTGGTCCAGTAGGTTAGGAGCCTTATTGAAGCAGTGCAGGCCATGCAATAGCAATGGCCTTCGATGTCGATCCGGCTAGAGTAGGCTTCTCTGGAACCTTAGGATCTAGTTTGGGGATGATCGACTTGGGTGAGTCGATCGATAACTTTCGAAAAAGAGAAGTAGAGGGTAGAGAGCCCCTACTTCGATCATGATTCTACCTTTGGAGGGACTTTGCCTCCATTCAGTCAAAAGACTTTGGAGATCCATGATCTTGAGGATCTTCTAGACCAAAAACTATAAGAAATGAACCAATGAATCGAGAAACTCCACCATGCTTTCTTCTCTCATGGTAATGATATTTACACTAACCCTCCCTTCTCCTAAAAAATTATGTAGAAACCCATTCCGTCGAATTTAAAGCTTTCTCAGTTCGAGAGCTACGATGGGACTATCAATCCGATCGACCATCTGGAGGCCTTCTAGATAATGATGTTGCTCCATGGCGCACCTGACGCCATCCTATGCCGAGCTTTCCCATCCATCATGAAGGAAGCAACCAAGAATTGGTACTCGATCCTTAAGTCGGATACCATTTTCTCCTTCGATCAGATGAGCCATTGGTTCATGGCTTACTTTATCAGTAGCCGACATTCAAGGTGAGGCTCAGGCTCCCTCATCAACATCAAATAGTAGGAAGGGAAGACCATCCAAGCTTACATCACTCAATTCAATGCTGCTGTGCTGAAGGTCCGTAATCTAGACCAATTTGTCACCATGGCTGTACTGAAGGGCGGCCTTCAAAAGAATAATTTGCTGTTCTCCCTAAAGAAGAATTACCTCAGGAATTTTACTGATATACTGGTTCGGGCTGAAGGTTATGCTCGAGCAGAAAAGGCCTTTAAGGCCAAGGATGGTGAGGCTACTGGAGAGCGGTGAGCGGATGAATCAAGTGTGCCCATAGCTAAAGAAAAGTTGAGTGAAGCTCGGTCATGCTTCCGAACTCCTCCCAAGCACAAGCGACCCTGAACTCCTCAGACTCGAAGGCAAAGAAGCTCGAACAAAAAGGCACGATGGGGCTCCCCTATCAGAAGGTTCCACAACTATGCTTTCCTCAATATTGCAAAAACCCAAGTACTGATGGAAATCAAGAAGCAGCTATCGAGGTTGAACAGGATGCGCACTCATCCTGGTAAGCACAATCCCAACAAATACTATCTCTACCATCATGACCATGATCACGATACTGAGGAATGCATTCAACTCGAAGATGAGATTAGGAAGCTCATCAGGTGAGGCAGGCTCGATCGATTCCTACGATGTTGATCTGAAGGATAAGAAGATCAGCCTGGGACATCACTGCCGTCAGAGCCACCAAGAAGGGAGGAGTAGCAAGGAGATTGGCCCTTGCTTGGCATCATCAACACCATCTTTGGGAGACTTCAGCAAAAGAAAGCTAGTGGATCGATAGAGCCCGTGAAGAGGTGGAGGACTGAGGAGCCCATCACTTTCATTGACGAGGATGCCCAAGGGATCCAGTTCCCACATAACGATGTGGTTGTAATCTCTTTAAACATTGCTGACTATGATGTACGCCATATTCTGGTAGATAATGGAAGCTTCATCGATGTTTTATTTTACGATGCTTTCTCTAAAATGTTTATACTCAATAACCACCTAGGATTTATGAACTCTCCACTAGTAGGCTTCACTGGCAATGCAGTGTCAGTTGAAGGGATAATAACGTTGTCTGTGGCTGCAGGGCAATACCTGAAACAGGCCAGGGCATAGGTCGACTTTTTGGTAGTAAAGATCCTGTCTGCCTACAATGCAATTCTCGACTAACCTGATCTAAATGCACTCAGGGCTGTGGTGTCGACCTACTATTTAAAAGTGAAGTTTCTGACAAGCTATGGAATCGAGAAGATCAGGGGAGATCAGGCCTTGGCAAGGCACTATTACTCCATCACCTTACAATATGGTGGCCGTCCCGACCCTTGCCCAATTGATGGACTGGATGTTTGCGACAACCTTACTGAGGAGTGGGGTGAACCCATGGAGGATCTCGTGGCCGTCCTACTAAATGACGGGAATATAGAACACAAAGTATAGGTTGGCTCCTGCTTGGGGGAGGAAGTTTGGGAGCAGCTCATCGCCTTCCTATGGAAGAATGCGGACATCTTCGCTTGAGTCCCAATAGATATGCTAGGGATTGATGTCGAGGTCATGGAACATGGGCTAGCTGTTGATCCTAAGTATAGATCAGTTAAAGAAAAAGTTCGGGGCCATGCACCAGAAAGGTAGAAGGTGATAGTGGAAGAAGTGGATAAACTCCTAAAAGCTGGATTCATCCGAAAAGTCCAGTATCCAAGTTGGATTTCTAATGTGGTCTTGGTCAAGAAGGTCAATGGTAAATGGAGAATGTATATCGACTTCAAGAAGCTGAACAAGGCCTATCCAAAGGATAGCTACCCCTTATCCAGAATTGATCAACTAGTGGATGCAATCTCAGGTTATGAGCTCCTCACCTTTATGGATGCCTTCTCTAGCTACAATCAAATCTGGATGGCACTAGAGGATGAGGAGAAAACTACTTTTATTACTGACCGTGGTCTTTATTGTTATAGGGTCATGCCCTTCGGGCTTAAAAATACAGGCGCAACCTACCAATACCTGATCAATAAGATCTTCAAAGAATAAATTGACCACAACATGAAAGTCTATATGGATGATATGCTTGTCAAGAGTTGGACCTCGTCCAATCACATTACCGACCTTGAAGGAACCTTCAACGTCCTTCGAAGATACAAGATGAAGCTAAATCCGACTAAATGCACCTTCGAAGTGATCGTAGGAAAATTCTTGGGGTTCATGGTCTCAAGACAGGGGATCGAGACTAATCCAGAGAAGATCCGAGCCATCCAGGAGATGACTGTCCCAAAATCAATAAAAAAAGTTCAGCACCTGATCAAAAAGGTAGCATCCTTAAATCACTTTATCTCAAAGTCGGCTGAGCGATGTATGCCCTTCTTCTAGGTCCTCAAGCTATCGAAGAACTTCTGCTGGACGGTAGAGTGCCAATAAGCATTCGAAGAACTCAAGAGCTATCTCGATTTGCCTCCATTGTTGGCAAAGCCTGAGCCTAGAGAAGAATTATTTTTATACCTAGCAGTCTCTCCTGCAGCCCTAGCAGTGATCCTAATCAAGGAAGAGGCAAAAGTATAATGATCGATCTATTACATGAGCCAAGTCTTGAGAGATGTAGAGATCAGGTACACTAAATTAAAAAAATTGACTTACACTCTTTTGATTGCAGTCAGAAGACTTTGACCCTATTTCTAAGGGCATACCATAACACTTCTTACCGACCAACCAATCAAAGCAGTTCTTCATCAAATAGATGCATCTGGAAGAGTAGCAAAATGGGCAATTGAACTTACAGAATTTGATATCAACTTTCAACCTCAGCCATCAATCAAAACCCAAATATTGATAGATTTTATAGTGGAATGTACCATTTCGGATGAAGCCAAGCTTGAATGAAATAAAATTAGCATTCCATGATTGCAGCCAAGCTCCTTTGAAGAAAGATCCAACCTTTTTGAAAGTTTTTGGGCCTTATATGTGGATGGCTCATCTAATGCTTCTGGTGCGGACACAGGGCTGATCTTGCTTAACCTGGAGGGAGTTATTGCTGAATATGCACTATGCTTTGAGTTTTCTATGACTAATAATGGGGCCGAATATGAAGCTTTGATCGTAGGGTTAAAGATAGCTAAAGAGTTAGAAGTGGACTAGCTCCAAGTCTACAGTGATTTTTAATTGGTGGTCGGACAGGTTAGCAGCAATTATGAGGCTTGAGAAGAAAGCATGATAAACTATCTCGAGTAAGCGAAGAACTTGATCCCGATATTCAACCATTTTGATATCAAGTAAATCCCAAGAGCAAAAAATACTAGGGCCGACCTTCTCTCTAAGTTGGCAACGTTGGCCCCAACTAAACAGTCGAAGAAAGTCTTTTTCAAAGTCCTGAAACACCCAAGCTTAGAAGAGCGACACTCTATAATGCAGGTAGACAATGAGCCATGTTGGATTGACCCACTGGTTTCTTATCTTAAAGATTGAGTTCTTCCTTATGATTCGAAACAAGCTCAAAAACTCATAAATCAAGCCTCCCAATATATTATGTATGAAGGCAAGCTGTATAAAATATCATATTTCTTACCACTCTTGAGATGTCTCCGATCTTTCAAAGCCGACTTTGTATTATGGGAGGTGCATGAAGAAATCTACGAAAGTCATGTAGGGGCCAGATCCTTATCGCATAGACTACTTCGACAGAATTACTATTAGTCGATGTTGTACCATGATTCTATAGAATATGTCAGAAAATATGATCACTATCAAAAAATACAAACATCCAAAGACAATCGGCCTCCGAGCTTACACCCCTGAGCATCCCGTGGTCATTTGCACAATGGGACATGGATATACTCAGACCTTTTCCCATGGCATCTAGATAGCGAAAGTTTCTCTTTGTAGCAATCGACTATTTTATAAAATAGGTTGAGATCGAGCCTCTGGCAAAAATCACTAAAGAAAAGGTACAGAACTTCATCTAGAAGTCAATTATTTGTAGATTTGGCTTGTCTCGAACCTTCATAATAGATAATGGGCGACAGTTTGTCAAAGTAAAGTTTGCCAAGTTTTGTGAAGACTTAAATATCTCCCATCATTTTACATAGTATCCCATCCACAAGCAAACGGCGAGGCCGAAGTAACCAATAGAACCCTACTCCAGGGTATCAAAGCAAGACTCGAGAAAGTAAGGAGGACCTAGATAGATGAACTCTATCAAGTGCTCTGGGCATACCAAACTATCTAAAGACTGCCAACCGAAGAGACTTCCTTCTTCTTAGCCTTTGGAATAGAAGCAGTCATCCCAATAGAACTCAAGCTCCCATCAACACGAGTCGTGGCGTTCAATGAGCAGCGTAATTCACAGGACCTCAAAGCTAACCTCAACCTATTGGAGGAAAAATGAGAAGAAGCCCAAGTTCGAATGGCTGCTTATAGATGAAGGATGGCCTATATTACAACTCCAGAGTCAAGAACAAAGTATTCAGAGTGGGAGACTTGGTGCTCCAACAAGCAGCTATTTCTCAGTCCCAAAACCAAGGGAAGCTTGCCCTAAATTGGAAAAGACCCTATGAAGTCAAGAAAGTCATCCGGCCCAGGATGTATTACCTGAAGGAGCTCGGGGGAGCCGATCTATCCTGACCATGAAACTTGGAAAACCTATGAATGTATTATCAATGATTTGATCGCAATAAAATTTCTCTACTTTAACACCCCGATCCTTATTACAAATCTATAATGGTAGAAAATGACTTTTCGAATTTAACCATGTGATGAAGATGGCCATGTTAGGAACAAAAGAAAAATTTCATCCTAACGTGAGCAAAGCCGAAGGCCTCATTGATCTAAGATGAGATGAGGAGAGAGGCCATTCCAGCGGTCCTAATATGCCCTTATGACCATATTAGAAATAGGAGGAGAACCTCATCCTGACATGAGCAAAGTCGAAGGCCTCGTTGATCTAAGATGAGATGAGGAGAGAGGCCCTTCCAGCGGTCCTAATACACCCCTACAGCTACGTTAGGAATAGAAGGAGAACCTCATCCTAACGTGAGCAAAGTCGAAGCCATCGTTAATCTAAGACGAGATGAAGGGAGAGGCCCTTCCAATGGATCTAATGTACCCCTACGGTCACGTTAAGAACAAGAGGAGAACTTCATCCTAACATAAGCAAAGCCGAAGATCCTATTAATCTAAGATGATATGAGGGGAGAGGTCCTTCCAGCGATCTTAATATGCTCCTATAGCCATATTTGGAGCATGAGGAGAACCTCATCCTAACGTGAGCAAAATTGAAGGCCTCATTAATCTAAGATGAGATGAGGAGAGAGGCCCTTCCAGCGGCTCTAATATGCCCCTATGGCTACATTAGGAACAGAAGGAGAACCTCGTCCTAACATGAGCAAAGCTATGGCCCTAATGTGCCCCCATGTTTATGTTAGGAACATAAGAAGAACCTCATCCTAATGCGAACGACGTCGAAAGCCTCGTTAAACCAAGACAAGATGAGGGGAGAGACCCCATCAATGGTCCTAACATACCTCTATGATCGTGCAAGGAATAGAAGAGAACCTTGTCCGAACACGAGGAAGGCCAAGGCCTCGTAAATCTAAAATGAGAAGAAGGAAAAAGCCCTATCAGCGACCCTTATATGCATCCCCCCCTATGGCTACATCAAATACGAAAAGAAAAACCCCATCCTAGTTCATGGAAGGGACCCCTAACTCGACATCCACAATAAGCATCTCATTAGAAGCCAAAACAAGAGAAAATGAGATAAAGAATGTGAAGCCATTAACAGGCACTAACTTCATATAAGAAAATGATAAAAAAAGTACCATTTTATTATAAATATAAGTTCACTACAAGCGAAATAAAAGTCGGCAAGATCGATTACATGAAAAAAAAGGTGAAGAAAAAAGATCGAAGCCCTAAGATGGATCAGACTCCTCAGACTTCGAGCTATCGACTCCAGCCATCACCAAGGCCTGCTTTATTCAAAGGATCTCCTCCTCAAGCTCCTTCTTCTTATATAGACCATCTATGTACATCCTATTGGCATGTTGAAACTTACCTTCAAGCTCTCGCCGCTGCTTCCTAAAAACTTCAAACTCGGCCTCCACATCCTTGATGGCCTGATGTTCGTAGGTAAGCTGGAGCTTCAGCCGTTGAACCTCAGCCTTCTCCATCCTGACCGCCTCTAAGAGCTCATCGATGGTCCTTTTTAAGGAGACAATCTTCTCTGACTTGCTACTTGCATCGGCTTTCCGACTATTATACAATCGCCTCCGAAAATAAGTCACTTCATCTCTAGTGGTCTTGAGCTCGCATTCAAGCCTGGACATTTTTTTTGCCTATGTTATTCTGTAGCTATTATGCCAGCCCTCAGTATTTCATAACTACTTCTGAAGCTTGGAGAACTTCTTGGACCAGTTTCAATCGTACCGAGCCTTGTTGGTAGACCATGGTGAACTCTCCTCCAGCAGATGGATCTTCTCTTTTACCACTTTGAGATTGACTTTGAGAGAGCTGATCTTCACCATAATGCGCAAGATTTATCATTGGCATTTTTCTTGAACTTAGCAATCTCCCTCTCAAAGCTGCATCATTAGCATTTTTCTTGAACTTAGCAATCTCCCTCTCAAAGCTGCCCTTCTGGATGTTGAAGCTCATAGGGTCTTTCATGTATAATTTACGGAGATGAGTGACCTTAATTGTCACCTCTGAGGCATTTTTTCTGGATCTCTAAAGTTTGTCTTCCATCTTCTTCAACTTTTTCTTTAGGTGATGAACCTTCCTCTTTAAACATTTAATTATGGGTTTTAGAGGGATGCCTTAAGGCAGTGGTTCGGCATCATTTGGAGATGACTGATCTTGGCTGCGATCGCTGGAAGGGTTCTAAATGACATTAGCCATGACATAAGTATAAAGAAAAGAAAGTTTATTTTTATTTCTTAAAATGTTTGAGTACATCAAAAAGAAAAAAAGAAAAGTACAAGTAATCAAAGATTTTTGATCTCGATTGGTTCAGCAGTAGGTGAGGTTGGTGCATTCCTTACGGCCTCAGGCTTGGCTGTAGGTCCTAGAGCATCAAGGGCAGGTCTAGTAATAGGAGAGGTGGCCTTAGTGTTAGAAGGACCGACCTCTTCATTGGACTCATCTATCAGAAGGTTGAGATCTACCTTTGGAAAGTTCTTCACAATCCTCCTCATGCAGATCTCAAATCTCTCTAAAAAGCCTCCTGGGTGAAGGCAATCTTGATATCTTCCATTGCTTTGGAAGCTTTGAAGGCCTCGACAGCCCTCTCCTTCTCGGCACCGACCTCCTCTTCCGCCTTCTTCATTTTGTCCTCTGAGAGAGTCAAGGCTGCCCTCAACTCTGCAGAAACCTCCTCTTCTCTCCTCAATGCCTCTCGAAGGCGATTAGCTTCCATAGTTTGTTCCTCTGAGGCTATCTTCAAATGTTTGACCTCAGCCTGAACCCTTTCTATCTCTGCTTGAGCCTCATGGAGGGCCTTGGAGAACTCGACTCAACAAAGATCGGCCATCTTCAAATGGACAAACAAGTAGTTCCCCAACTGTAGGATAGAAGAAAATTAAGTCAGAACTCTGGGAGTACATCCCAAATTCAATCAAGTTCAAAGGTATTAGTTACCTCGAGGAAGGCAGCAACGGACTCGTCAAACCTTTCGGCATCCTCCTTCCCAACCATTTTATCTACAATATGCGGGAGAACACTACCCTTCATTAGGAATTGGACGACCTTTCGATCATCCAAAAAAGCTTGGTCCTGACTGGAGCCCTCACCACTCAAGTTTTCGGCCATCCTTCTTATTCTTTTTCTGATGGCATCCTTTTTTTTCTTCTTCTTCTTGATGGCCTCGCATTGTTCAGGAGGTGTGGGGGCCGTGTTCGCTTGGGGTAGGGTCAGAATTGGTGTTGCCATATTAGCCTCTAGGACGGGCACTGCCTAGATCAGCACAGCCAAGATCGGCTCATCAGTGCGATCCTTTTTTGATGTTTTCTCGACAGAGCTGCCCTCATCTTAAGGGATTTAATCCCCATGGTCAGACGATTCTGCTCCTCAGGAGTTATCTCTATAGAAGAAAAAAATCTAAGTTAGAAATAGAAAGAAGACCATACATAATTGGCAGGCCATAAAGAACTACCTGTCGGATTAAGAGGACTAAGACCGAAGTTGAATAAGGTTTGATCATCTAGTAGCCTAGAGATTAAGGAAGCTCAATAGTTCTTTAGCTTATCGATCGAGTCTCGATTCTTTTTCTCAAGTTCGGGAGCTCGGTGGATGGAATCCCTAATGTCGCCCCAGGAAAAAAGTCCTAGCTCTAAAGAAGGATACGAGATGAAAAAGAACTTCTCCTTCTAGTTGTCAATGAAAGAAGGAGAACCCTTGAGTAACCCCTTCTTATCGAACTGAAGAGACACGTACCATCAATCTTTGGTGGTCGGGTAATGCTTGAAGGTGAAGAAGTTATGGAATAAGAAGATGGAAGGTTGGATGCTTGCCATAGTGCATAAGTAGAGAAATTCTATGATAAATCTAAAGTAGTTTGGTGCCATAGCGGCAAACAAAATATTTAAGAACTTGAACAAGTTGATTACAAAAAAAGATATCATTAATCGAAGTCCTATCTGGAGGGTTTCAGCATATAAACAAGTTTTGCTAGGAGGAGAACAAGCTCAGTCATTTGGACCAGGGAGTTCAAGTTCGTAATCGAAAGAAATTCCGAATTAGATCCTAATAAGTGAAAGGTCTTCAGGCCAAAGTTTGCAGGGGATGGTATCAGGGACAAAGGATGGCTGAGGTACTTCTACAAGTTCGAGATCCTTATGAAGAAAAACCATTAAAGCCAAATGAGCCAAACTTCCAGAACCAGTCGATCAGAATTCTTCAGAGGACACGAGGATCAAATCAAAGTGAAGAAAATCCCTAAAAAATCAAAGAAAATAGAATCCAAGACTTTCTCGGAGAAATTGAATGGGTAGAGATGCTAAAAGACACAAGTAATCAAAAGGAGAGATTCAAAAACTAACCTAAATCAATGGGGAATAACAAAGAGATGGCAAGCTCGATGAAAAATGAAGGAGAGAAGTTCCAAGAATCGAAGGAGACGACGGAAGGTATCGATGCTCTGGAATGAAAGGAAGAAGGAGACTAGAGGGAAAGAGAGGAGGCCTGAGCGAGATGAAACCCTCAAGGAAGAAGAAGAGCTTAAATAGTCACAAGAGTCCAAGATGGTTATGATTGCAGGTCTCTATTGATCAACTTTGGGCCGACACGTGTCCCACTCATCATAGCGGCAGACTGGCAATAGATAGAACCTTTGTTATGCCATACCTAGAGCAGTGCTTTGGTGGAAATTCTAAGAATTTATTTTTTTAGGTCACCTCATATTTAAGAAGTTTTGGCATCAGCATGGAAAAAGTCAGGACTGATTGCTCTACTGGTGCAAGAAAAGAAAAAGGACTTTGGCACTCATATCTCTTTACTCCCTTCATTTAAATTTCGAACTTATGCGTAGGGGGACTTGTATTGGGTGTAAACCCTTTCCTTCCAAAGTCCAATAGGATGCTGAGCCTTGAGGTGACTTCGTCCGATGAAGATGACCACACCTAACACTAATGATTGAAGAATTTTTGCTTAGGTGCCAAGACTGCAATCCTCCAATCTAAATTTATCGGCCGATCCTCTCCACTCTGATTTCTAGCACCTTCAGATAGTTCTAGAACCTACAAGGCATTGTAAATTTTGCCCAGATTAGTTTGAACGGTGATAACAGCCCCCAGATAGCTGAGTAAAGGGTCTTATCATGGTTTGGTCTGATCAACCTCGATGCTACTTGAACCTCTTCCCGATTAAAAACCCATCCAAGCTGTTTGACGTTGGATCAATATTGGATCAACAAGATTTCTCTCCAGATGAACTCCTGCAATATACGAAGAATAGCAGACCTCCTTCTGCTCCTTTTAGACAAGATTCTCCAATCAACCTCCTTTCAATCAATCTTTTCTCGAATGCCAGACAAGCTCCCTTCAACTGACTTTCTTTCAATCGATCTCCTTTCGGAAGCTAGTTGATTTTGTTCTCTTTAACCCCTGTCCACCTGAACTTCTTGCATCTGCTAGGGAGGACTTCATCATTTATGTATACTCCTCAAGAAGACCTTCTTCCAAACTTCTCCTCTAGCCGGACCTCTCCTGCAGTCGAACTTCTCCTCCAGCTAGACCTCTCCACCAGTCGAACTCCTTCCGAACTTCTCCTCTTGCCAGACTTCTTCTACGATTGAACTTCTTCCGAACTTCTCCTAGAACCAGACTTCTCCCTCTAGTTGCCTGAAGGGCTTCGCTCGATCGAGCTTCTCTTAGATACTCCCAACGGGTTTCCATCCGGACCCCTTCCAATAGCCCAAAAGGATCTCGACACGCGCCTCTGCTACCCTATCTAAACTTCAGCTGTCAGGTCCCAACAGGCTAGTGCATCACGACAACAGATACTATCCTCCATAACAAACCTCACGTGACCCTGAACGGCCCACTATCAGATGGTTGTGGCTGTTGCTATTAGTTTATTACAGGCTCCTCCTATTTAAGAGACCCTCAAGATAAGCTTTCTTCTCTAAACTCTCTTCTTCTTCTCAATACTCTACTACTTTCTTTTCTGAGTACTCTATTTCTGTTGGTCGAAAGAGCTGACTTGATTGTCGAAGGATCTTACTGGAGCCACCACCCTTGACTTCGATCGAGACTTATTTTGCAGGTCGCCGGCACGACCTCCTCCTCTCCGACTCCAGCATGGATTTCGGTGTCAACTAGATTTTGCACCAACATCCATATTTTTGTATGATTTTTCTATGAGAAAATTAGAGAGGAAAAGATCTAGAAGCATGAAAATTTTCTATAGGAGAAGCTCTCCTCTTGTCCAGGTGTGAAGATCCGTTTAGGACATCAACGGTTGATGTCTTGAAAAGAGAAGATGTATCTTCTCTTAGGATCTTTCTTAACCATTTAATTTTTGATTTTTGGGAGATCCAAAAGTTGAATTTATTTCTTATTCCTCTACTTGTTCTTTATCTCCTGGAGTGTCCAAGAGATCTAAAGAATAAATTTTAAATTATTCATCAGGAGGGATCCACGAGAAGCTAGCACTTCGAGGGGATCTTCGTTCAACGAACCTTCAATTTTATTGCACCTCGTGTGGATCACCTATAGAGGCCGGATGCGTGTACGGCTCCAAAGACAATAATGAAAATCAATCATAGAGTTCTCGATCTGTGCAAAGGTAAGAGATTTGATCTTTTTTCTCACCTAGATATGATCTAGGTTTTAGGTTTAGAATTATTCTAGATCTAGGATATTAATTTGATCAATACTAAAATATTTAATTTCTAATTTAAAATATAATATTATTAGCACACCAACTGGCATCACCTTGCTCTGATATCAATTATTAGATCCTGGTACCGCTCTGATACCAATTAATGTTCCTATGGCTGCTCGAAGCCACAGCCGTAGATCCGATCTCTTGTATGAACCTGGATGTTAATCCAGCAAACTGAAGAAGATCTAAGAAAGATGAGAGAAGCTAGGGTTTTTGGCATTGGAACCAGAGAGAAGAGAGAGTTAGGAAGAAAAGCTCAATTGTATTCCAATCTTTTTTATAAAAGTTACAATATCCTAGTTTATATATCCTAGAGTTCTCACATAAATCCTAATAAATCCCAGCTCAAAAACTCTCCTAGGCTAACCCAACCCATACATTAATTAGCCCCCTTAAGACCTCTTGAACCAAGCCTTAAGACCCCTAGGATCAACCCAAACCCTAGTCCAAAATAGACCCTCGCGTAACTTTACCCATGCATTGAGCTGGCTTAGTCTCAAAACTAAGCTAGCTAAGTTCCACTGGATCAGCCCAGTCTGAAACTGAGCCAGCCCAGTCTTGTACCATGCCAGCAGTTCCGAATGCGCAACTCTCTATTTTTTCTATGCTCTGAGACTTAGCCGACCCAATTTTGGACTGAGTCGGCTAACCTGCAGAAAATTCTTTTTCTACAGTCTTCAAGCTCTGGCTTTGGTTCCTTGCTCCACCTTATGTCCTAGATCTTCGAAGCACCAACCAAGCCCCTTGAGGCCCTCAATACTTAAACCTCAAGCCCATGAAGAGCTACATGCTGCCTCCACCCTAGGACAACTTCTGTCCTAGCCCTAGGACCACACTTATCCTAGCCTCCCCGAAGCCCTCACTTTGGCACTGTCCGTGGCCTCCCAAGGCTTGGGAGCACCACACCACCTACAATCTCCACCTTGGTGTGCCCAAGCCTTGGCACACCTGGCAATATCCTCCTACACGATCCCACTATCCCTGCATGTCTTGATAGCCCCTCGTGCTCATCTTGCCACTGCCATTCTTCTTCAGCTGCTGAGCTCTCTTTGAGGCCTTTGGAATGACCGCCTCTACCGCTAAAGTCCTTGGCTTGTTCCTCTACACCACCTTTGAAATTATAGGTATCCTTCTGCTTGGCAGCTGCATCACTTATCCTGGACTTTTTTGGAAATCATGCAACATTCCTTTAGCGACACTCACCGCATATCCTGATGCTCCAACTGACACTGTTCCTTCAGAGCCACGCCTGTCTCCCTGCACAATCCTCTCCATCTGGATCTGTACAGTCCCGGCACTGGTGCTGGGATATAGGTTCTCCCTCTGCACCCCTTTACTCTAAACCCATGTCGTAGCTTCCTCCACCCCTGAAGCCACCTCTGCCCGATGCTCCACCTAGAACTGAAGTCCTCCTGATGCCGCAGAAGCTGACTTTATCTCCAAGTCTCTCGAGGAAAACCATCTAACGCTGTACTGCTGGGCCTACCGCTGTACCTCAAACACCATTGCTGTCCTTTCAGACCCTCTGCACTCCGCAGACCTATCCAAAATCCTCTCAGATACACCGCACCCTGCAGGCTCCATCGAGACCACCAAGAGCTCATCCAACTCTTCACTATTAGCGACTGAATTAATGAAATCCGAGCTTTCTCCTCCCTTGCACTTCTTCCAAAGTAGACACTCCTACTTAAAGTGCCCTGCTTCTCCATATTTGAAGCATCTCTTGGACCTTTTGCTGCCCCTTTGTTTGCCCTTCTTCTTCCTTTTACTATGCTTCTCTGAAACCACAAGACTCTCCTGGAAGACCTTCCTCTTCATCATCCATTTCTGCTGCTCGTTGGACCTAAGCACTGATACGATCTTTTCGTACACTAGTGTCTCTTTACCATACAATAAAGTTGTCACCAATGGATCGAAGCTCCCAGATAGCGAACACAATAATAATAGACTCTTGTCCTCTTCTTCTAAATCCATCCCTATATTGAGCAAGTCCATGCTTATCCGGTCAAACCACTGAATATGCCCTGCAACATCCTCGCCCTCCTGCATCCGAAGGCTGTACAGTTGCTTCTTCAGCATCAACTTATTGCACATGTTCTTCTCCATGTACAACTGCTGTAACCTCGACCATAATTTCTTGGGTGTTCTCTCTTCCAATACACCATACAAAACCTCATCTACCAAACATGTCCTAATCATGGCACATGCCCTTTTCTCCAAGGACACCCACTCCTTATGTATCATCTCCCCTGGTTTATCCTTCAAGGCTGAATTCAGTCTCATTTGAACCAGCAGATCCTCCACCCTTATCATCCACATCGTGAAACTTTTTTTTTCCATCAAACTTCTCTAATCCTACCTTCAACCCATTGTTCTTCATGATCAATATAAATCAAATAACAACAAATAGATAGATCTGAGAAATACCTTGACTAGAGATGGTGGACAGCAGCCCTATGATCTCTTCCTTTCTCACAAAGTCTAGAGAAAATCTTTAGATCTGAATCTCGCTGCTGATCTCTACTGAAAATCGATCTTCTTTCTCCTCCACGCTCAACCAGGCTCTGATACCAATTGTTAGCACACCAACTGACATCACCTCGCTCTGATACCAATTGTTAGATCCTGGTACCGCTCTGATATCAATTGATATTCCTACGGCTACTTAGAGCCACAGCCATAGATCCAATCTCTTGCGTGAATCTGGGTGTTAATCCAACAAACTGAAGATCTAAGAAAGATGAGAGAAGCTAGAATTTTTGGCATTGGAACCAGAGAGAAGAGAGAAGAGAGAGTTAGGGAGAAAAGCTCAATTATATTCCAACCTTTTTTTGTAAAAGTTACAATATCCTGATTTATATACCCTAGAGTTCCCACATGAACCCTAATAAACCCTAGCTCAAAAACTCTCCTAAGCTAACCCAACCCATACATGAATTAGCCCCCTTAAGACCTCTTGAACCAAGCCTTAAGATCCCTATGATCAACCCAGATCCTAGTCCAAAATAGATCTTTGCGTAACTCTGCCCGTGCACTGAGCTGGCTCAGTTCTACATAACTCGGCCCACGCACTGAGCCGACTCGATCTCAGAACTGAGCCAGCTAAGTTCCACTGGGTTGGCTCAGTCTGAAACTAAGCCGGCCCAGTCCTGTGCCATGCCAGCAGTTTCGAATGTATAGCTCTCTATTTTTTCTATGCTCTGAGACTTAGCCGATCCAGTTTTGGACTGAGTCGGCTAATCTGTAGAAAATTCTTTTTCTATAGCCTTCAAGCTCCGACTTTGATTTCTTACTCCACTTTGTGTCCTAGATCTTCGAAACACCAACCAAGCCCCTTGAGGCCCTCAATACTTGAACCTCAAGCCCATGAAGAGCTACATGGCACCTCCACCCTGGGACAACTTTCGTCCTAGTCCTAGGACCATACCTATCTTAGCCTACCTAAAGACCTCACCCTGGCTCCGCTCGTGGCCTTTCAAGGCTTGGGATAACCACACCACCTATAAATATGACATGTTATAGGTCCTAGTTATAGGGTTTAGTAATTTGATTACATGCATTTATAGATTAAATGATTTAATTTGTATGTTCCGCTGTGTTATATTTTAAAAAAGTTTTGAAATTCATGTATGAAATCTTGCATATTTTCCATCAGTTAAGAGCTGTCTAAATCTAGGACAACTCTTAATCAGGATTGTTTGCCTAACTTTATTGCTAAACAACATCAAACCTTATTAAACCCTAATTCCTCTCTCTCTCTTCTTAGCTCTAGGACTCCTTAGGACCACTTCTTTCTTGCTTCTCCTTTCCCCTCTAAAAATAAAATAAAATAAAATAAAAAATGATAATAAATTAAATTAAAACTAAATTAAATTAAATTTAAAATAATAATAAAATAAAAAATAATAAAAAATTTAAAAAAATTTATTTTTTTAAAAAATAATAAAATAATAAAAAATAATAATAATAATTTAATTTTTTTTTGAACCATATGTTAGGATTGCACTAATACATGCATGATAGAAAATTATTTTTTTGATCTAATTAAATCTAATCATAAAATTGAATAGCTGAATCATATTAAACCTAATAGTTAAATAGCTGGAAATCTTAAAGAACCACCTAGATAGATGAAGAAATATTTTATTCCTTCCATCTATAATCCATCGACTTGTATCTAGTTACCTGATATCTATGCTACCCACTATGAGATTAAGCCGACCATAATTCAGATGCTTCCATCTTTCTATGAAAATACTAATGAAGATCCTTACAAGCATCTGAATGAATTTTTAGAAATCTATTCTACGGTGAAAATTCAAAATTTAACTGATGATGCTCTTAGACTAATTTTATTATCCTTTTTTTTGAAGGACAAAGCCAAGTACTGGCTTGGCATAATAAGAAGACCAATTAAAACTTGGGCTGAATTGTAAAGTGAATTTCTTAAGAAATTTTATCCCATAGGTCGAACCAACACTATGAGGCGAGCTATCACTGGATTTGCTTAGCTTTCAGGAAAATAAATTTATGAGTCATGAAAAAGACTTAAGAAACTTCTTAGAAAATGCCCACATCATGGTCTATCTAAGTGGCAGATTATTTAAGTTTTCTATGAGAGTTTAGGAGACCAATATAGATAAATAGTATATGCATCTTGTGGAGGTGCATTCATGAGTAAAAGTGAGGATGAAGCCTATGTCTTATTTAAAATTCTGAGTGAAAACAAAATCAAACATGCTTCATTATCCTTCGACCAAAAGTGAGCGGGGATCCATGAATTTAAATATCCAGAATCTAGTTCTAAGATAGATTTGAATCTAATAAATAAAGTGAACCTTCTTGCCTAGAAATTAGATCAACTTCTAATCCTAGGTCAACAATCTCCTGCATAATTTATATTATCTTCTAATTATCATGAGATTTGTTTAATTTGTGCTAGCATATGAGTGAATGTCCTATGGCTGTATAGTTTTTATCTTTTATTCAAGAACAAGTTCAAACTGCTCAAGGCTACTCCAAGCCGATTAATAACCCCTTTTCAAATACATATAATTCAGATTGAAGAAACCATTCTAATTTTTTTTGGATACCCCAATAGATTCGGACTCAGACCTAAATTTCATAAATGTAAAATTATCAAAATAGGCTCCAATACCAGAATTATGCCTATAATAGTGGTCAGCCTAGTCAGTCTATTCAGGCATTGCATCAGCCATCATACCCACCTCCTCAACAGACCAATCTAGCTAATGATAGATTTAACTAACTTCAATAATTAATTTTGACTCAACAAAAATTTATCACCAGACTAGAAGCTCAAATAAGATAATAAGCTGAGTCTACTATAAGGAGAGAACTAGGTTAATTATCGAACCAACCAATTCATATAAACAATCCACCTATTGTCCACCAACCACCTAGATTTAATCATCAATCTAATGTCCCATTTAAGAATCTTCAATTAGAGAATGTCAAAGTAAGTTTTGAACTTAAAAGCTATAGGATTCTTATGGATCCAAATCAAGACCAGGTGAGATAGGCTAGTACTGATGCTAGCCAAGATAAAAATTTAGAAGATGTTAGTATTGAGACTAACCATATAGAAAAATTTGAGCCAAAAACTAGTACTAATGCTGGTTCCAATTTAAATCAGACTGATAAAGGAAAGAAGAGAATAGATTAGTTACCTGAGACCTATAAATCAATAGTACTATTTTCTTCACCCCTGGAAGTCGGTTCTTCTTACAAAAACCAAAGGGCATGTAATAAAGTATCAATGGAGTTATTTAAGTAAAATCATATTAATTTACCTTCAGAATTAAACATATCTTTAGTCATCCTTCCAATACCCATTGCATCAAATTTATCACCTAATACAAAAATTTAATTCATGAGTATTCTAGAACATCAAATAGAAGAAATTCTTAATAAACAAGGGTCTGAGAATAGGATCATAAATTATCTTTCCATAATTAACAATGAATATATCAATAAAGGAATCACAAACTGTCTTCTTAAGATTTATAATCCAAAATCATTGAAATTTATCAATCTAATATTTGATACATAATAGGTAAGCTGCCTTGTATTTGGCTGAAGATGGTAAACTTAGCACTTATTAGGAGGCAACCTGATATTTAGTTTTCTCACATCTATATTTCTTTTGGTTTATCTTTTTTAGGAGATTTTAAATAAGTTGGAGGAAGAGTCTAAATTTTCAAAGAATTATGCTAGACCACAAAAACATTTTGAGTCAGGTATATTCTTTTCTATTTTTTATTACATTCTTTATTTTTCTTTCTCTATTGAAGATAATATCGATTAAGTTGGAGGAGAGAATAATAAAATTTTAAAATTTTAAAGTTCTTGAAAAAGTTAGTATTTAGTATTTAGACATCTAATTTTGCTTAAGAATCAAGTTGAACTAAGCATTTTTTCTAAAAAAAATTGATACATAGATTAGAGAATTTATGAGATATTGAGGCACAAGTATTAAGAAAATCCAATAAAGAGTTAAGTCTAGAACATAAATATTTTTTTTTGAGAATTTTTGATATTTTTTACTAGCATCAAAGAATAGTCTACTTTTTATGGGCTTATGTAGGATAACTATATATTTTTTTATATATATAAAAAAAATTAAAAATTAAATAGTTTTCAAGTACTTCTCACTAAGTAATCGGGCCTCTTCGTCTAAGCAAGCATTGAGTTTCATGTCAAAAGATGGAAAGGATGAAGAAGTGCATTGTAAAGCTAGTTTTAACTTGTAGCCTATTTGGTTTGAGCTATTAAGCTCGAGGGGTATTTTAGATCTAGTATCCTAAAGCCAACTGATTTGAAAGTCATTGGCCCAAGACTCACTATATGGATCAAATAGAAAGCTTAAGAGGTTATGATATTAAATAATAGTATAATATTAAAAAAAATATAATTATTTTTCATCGAGTAACTGAAACCTGTTGCCCAAGTAAGCAATGATATTTATATCAAAAAGTGGGCAATGTGAATGAAAAAAATATCAATAAATAAAGAACAGAAGTAGCAATACGCTTGCCCATATGAAAGTTTAGATAATTCAGAGATAAAGATAAGAATAATTTAGAAAAAAAGTTTAAAAAAATTTAATGTTCTTCATTTAATTTTTATATTAGATAAGTATTAATACCCCAATGATATACCTCACTCATGCTCTACTACATCAATGGCCATTTTGAAAATTGCTCGGATAAAATTCAAAACTCTAAAGTTAAAAGGTATCTAAAACTAAATTCTTTCTTTACTCGAGGATGAACAAAGCTTAAGTTGGGGGATGTGATAAGTACCATAAATTCATCTATAAAAATATTAATTTATTAATTAATTTATTATTATTTTTAAAAATAAAATAATTTTATTTATTTATTTTAAAAAATATATCTACCAATGGAAAGAGCTTATTTTTTTGGTCTCAATGAAATAAGTTGGATGCAAATCAGAGTTAAAATGGATCCGATATAAATTTTTAAAGAAAAAAATAAAAAAATTAATTTGACTTAACTGGCTCGTCCAGTCAAGTTGATGTGCCCAGCCAAACTGTTGAAAGCAACTCAACCAGTGCATCCCAACTCAGTAGACGTGCCATTCCAAGCCAACTTAGCCAAAGGAGCCGACCTATCGGTCCATGAATCCAAGCATAGACCGCCAGCTCAACAGAAGGCAGCGAATCACAAGCTACCACGTGGTGGATCAACACCCTTAAGGGATTTACAAAAATTCATCATAGCGTACAGGAGCAAAATGATAATTTCATAGGCCAAGGCACTTGATGATTGATTATGGTCTGCGATGCGGTTGGTCTATAGGGTCCATGGGCACAATAATTGCACCATCTGACGGTCCAGGTCGTTTGCGGTCCAGATCTGATAGTCTAGGTTAATTCCTATCTTGATTCGAATTCAGCCACCTCCCTACACGCTATCTGATGATCACATGTGTTCTAAAGCTTGATCGGACGGTTAGCATTCATCCCAGCAGTGATTAAGGCATCCAAAGCTCTATCCAATGGCCAAAATCTCATCATCACGTGCGATCGGATGGCCCATGTTGATTCTAATAGGATTTAGGATTTTAAAACAAGTTTATAGGCAATTTTGGGACTATCGACCAGAACTCATGGAACCGCACATAATTCAATTCAGACAATCTTTTAATCTAATTTTCACCAGGATTTCTTCATATTTGACGATCAAAACTCTCTCTTAGTCCCACATTGCTTGGAAGAAAATACTCCAGCCCTCCAACACCTATAAATAAGACCCCCAGGCCATCAAATCAAATTGTCTTTGATCATGGGAGGAGTTTGGTAAAGGATAGAGCCATGCTTGGGTTCAAGGTTGCTTCGAGGTAGATGGTGCCAAGAGAAAAAGCTGGACTTCTACACCATCTCAACATCAACACTAATCCAAGATCAAGATTAGCTATTTTTTAATTTTTATTTTTTTAAAAAATTTTATGTATTTAAATTTTGAACCTTTAATTATTGCAAAATTTATTTTTTCAGCTATTTAAATTTTAGCTCTTTATTTTTAATTATAATTTAATTTTTATTCTTTATTTTTAATTGCTTTTTAATTTTATTGCAAGTAGATGCTAAGATCTAACTAGCAGATCTTAGTACCAAGTTTAATTTTTTTCATCATTTAATTTTTACTTTTTATTTATAATTTTATTTTTTGACTTTAATTCTATTTTTAAAATATTTTTTCTTTATTTTTATAAAAAAATCAAAGATTTTAAAATCAAAATACTATCTTCTCTGTGGATTCGACTCGACTCACTACTTACTATCTATTTTTAATTAATTTAAGAAGTTAAAATTAAACTGATAAATATGGTGACTTAGTGACAATATTGTGCTCTTATCAGAGGACCATAGGGTAAGGAATGAACTAATATCTTTATCATCACCTTAATTATCCAGAGCTCCATTCTCGAGTGCATTAGAATCCCTTATGCCATTTAACAAGAAAGATAAATTAGATGAAATGTTAGAGCTTTCTAAACAAGTCAAAATCAATCTCCCCCTTCTTGATGCAATTAATAAAACTGGTTCTGGCCTATGCTAAGTTCTCGAAAGATTTGTGCATACAAAGACAAAAATCTAGAACACAAATTCCAAAAAAAAATTATCTTATTGAACAGGCCAGTTTAGTCTTCCAAAATGCTACCCGTCCTAAACTTAAGGATCCAAGTTCCAAGTTTCCCTATCATCTCTTGTATTATAGGAGACCTATATATTAAGAAAGCTTTGTTAGATCTAGGAGCCAGTGTGAATATTCTACCTAGTTCAATATACAATCTCTTTGAATTTGATGAGTAAAAACCCACTTCGATAACCTTGTAGTTAGCTGATAGATCCATTAAGGCACCACGTGGGATAATCGAGGATGTTTTAGTCAAGATCGAAGAATTTTACTTTTCAGTTGACTTTTTGATTTTGGAGATGGAGCATTCTAGCGATCCTAGGTAGATTTTCATAATTTTATGATGATCCTTCCTAGCTACAGTTAATACATGTATTAATTGTAGGACAGGAGTCATGGATGTCTTATTTGGAAATAGAAAGTTAAGGTTCAATGTATTTCAGGCTCCTTATGAATTACAAATCACTACTTATTTCGAAGTAGATGTGGTAGAAGAGATAATAAAAAAAACTATCCCTAAAAGTATTTCTCAAGATCTAGTGCATACACGTTGGGATCCTTTTAGCATGGATGATTTTGACCTAGATGGGTATATTAATGTAAACACATTACTAGAGCTAGCCAATTTTAGCACCATTCCTACATGGGCTGAGAAATATGAACCTATACCTATAATACCTGCTCTAACACCCTCCTTCTTTAGAATCACTATTGGTCCTAGAACTGAAGCCACCTTCAATCACATTTGAATTCATAGGACCAACTGATGTGCTCTCAGTAATCAATACATCGAACTCAATGCATAACCTAGAAATGTAATTCAGGAGCATTTTAGAAGAAGATATAGGAGAGATTTTCAATGAACAAGGGACTGAGAAAGAGATTGCAAATCATCTTCCTGAAATTAGTAATGAAGAAATAATGAAAATTATCAATAATGGGGTTACAAGTTATTTTTTGAAATTTGAAGGTGAAAGACCACGAGAATTTTTCAATCTAGTATTTGATCCTGGATAGGTGAGAAAATTGGTTGGTATGTCTGAAGATGTTAAATTTAGTACTTGTTGGGAGGCAATCCAATAACTCTTTTTACTTTTTTTTGCAGCTATAGGAACTTAGAACCAGAGCCTGCTAATCAATAAAGCTATCTTCAACTCCCGAAGCACAATTACCCCAGGTGCCATCACTCCTTTACTTTTCTTCGCTTATTTTGTTTTTCTACTCCATTGAGGACAATGTAGATTAAGTTAGGGGAGGAAGAAAACTAATTTAATCAAGTCCTTGAGTATGGTCAAAAATAATTAGTTTTGTGTACCTGAATTTTATTTCGATTTGAAGTTGATCAGGCATCCTAATCAATGAATGATTAATGATCTAGATAATTTTAAAAATATTGAAAGATAAATTATTAAGAAAACTCAATGAATGGCAGAGTTTAGATCAGACTAAATTTTAGAATAACTCTGAAGTCCTCTTCTTATCGATCTCATTGAAGAATCAACTTCATAGAAGATTGGATGGAAAGATCAAGGTATACAAAAATTTTTCTTAGAATATAATTTTTATTATAAAAAAAAGATTTAGCATTATCTCATTGAGTAACCAGACTTTTTCACCTGAGTAGGCATTGTGGCTTGCATCAAAAGGTGAGGATGTAAAAAATCGATTATAAGAATTATATTTTTTTGGACTTGAGACAGTAAGCCGGAGGGATGTTTTACATCTAATACCCTAAAGCCAACTGATTTGAGAGTCAATGGCTGAAAGCTTACTATAAGGGTTAGCAAGAAAGTTTAAAAAAAATAAGAAGAAAAAAAGTAGATAATAAGAGAGACTAAATCACAAGAAGATAATAAATCGGTCTTACATCTAGTTAGAGAATTTAAAGAGTAGAGTAGGAAGTTGATGAAAGAAGAGCTCATGAAATTTTTTTGGCTAACATTCAACCACTAACTAGGTTAAATTGATAATCCAATGAAGTATCACCTATCTTTAAAAATGCCTAAGATAACTTTGATAATCCAATGGCAGCTAGACTAACAGGAGGAGGAAAAAAATTTTATAACAACACCGAATGGATTCTATTATTCTAAACTTTCTTATATTCTTTTATTTATAATAAAGAATATACCTTTTTATTTAAAATTATCGTGAGTTTTTTATTTGCTCTTTTTTTATTTATGCTTTTTTATTACATTAATATTAGGAATAGCTTTTGCTTTTCGAAGACGTGCCATGATCTACGGGTATAGAGAATACCGAGGAAAGAAGAGTTATTTATCTAGTACCTTTCAGAGATGTGCCATGATCTACGAGTACGGAACATGCCGAGAAAAGATAGATATTTTTTCTAAGATTAATCATAACTATTTAAAAAAGAGATACAACTCTATTAGTGAAAAATTAATTTAAAATTCTCGAGATCTTTGTTTTCTAATTACACCAATTTTAAGATAGTTTATTTTCAAAATAAATATTCTTTTTTATTTCTCAATCTCAACTTAGCCCAAGGTCCCGATCTCGACTTTTTCTATCTATATAGTGAGTAGAGTTATTTTTGGTGCTATCAACGACTACGCATTAATACACCATTATCCTGTGGTGCTCCAGGAGGGGTTTATTATGAAAGAATTCTATTCTTTTATAGATATATCAAAAAATCGTTAGAAAGATATTCACCTCCTTGGTCTGACCAAAGAGTTTTAATACTCTTTTCAAGCTATTTTTCTATCTCATTTCGATATCATTTGAATATTTCAAATGAATCGAATTTACTCTTCACAAGATAGACGTACCTATACCTAGAATTGATCATTAGTAAATATAATAAAGTAGTAGAACCTATTTCTAGCATATGTATTCGTAGGTCCACATATATCAGTATGTACTGGACCCAGAAGCTCAGTGGCAAGGTGATTTAGTCATTTTACCAAGAAGACAAGACTCAAAGATAGTCAATGATTCACAATTATCGATGTCAAGGATATGCTTCTTGACTAACCTGTTGATCCTATTCTTTTTTATATGACCGAGCCTATAGTGCCAAAAATAGGCATCGATGACATTATCTAGTTTCGAGCATTTATTTGATGCGTATATTATACTAATAGGCTATGATAATACATAAATATCATTTCTTAATTATCCTCATATTATTATAATATCATTCATAATGATATTATAATAATTTTATTTTATTAACAAATAATAACCATTTTGGGCCAAAAGCCCAACATATATTATATTCATCATAAAAGATGGACAAAGTGATAGTCACTTAAAATGATGCTATTAATTTTGAAAACAAGCTCAAAAATTTTTAATGCTAGGACTGAAATTTTACTTCCATTTTTAATATTAAGGAATCTATCGCCATTCTTAAATTTTCTATCAATTTGAAATTCATGCAGCGAATTACATATATAAACTGGACTTTCGATATCTAATATCCAGGTAGATGTATTATAAATAGAAAAATTATAAGATGTTATCATATAACAACCTTGACCAGTAATCATTTGCTGATTTCTCCTATTCAGCCTATTCGGGTCAAGAGGATATTTCCTCTTCAGGTCTTCCTGATTATGATCAACACTAGACTCCTCGTAGTTAGGTCCTAAAAGTTTGTCACTATCCAACAGTGAACGGGATAGACTTATACTAGCCATTCTATTTATCTAAAAGAAAAATATGAAATCTTATTAGTACTTAAATTAATTAACTATAAAGACTTGGACTTTAGTCTAAAGGTCTTTTCACTATTTTAACGAATTAGTAGCCTCTATCTTTAATTCGAGAAATTACACTAACTCCTTAGTAGGTACTAGAATCCATATAGACTACAAACAGGTTTGAGAATAGCTCTGGCTAACCCAAGTGCATCTATAGGTAAGTTCACAACTAATTATTTGAAGGAACCAGTTCTAGAATTTCAGAGTTAGATCTTGAAACTTTTTCAAGATCAGATAGCAAAAGATTGGAATAAATCAAAATTTATTCATAAAATTAGAGAAGATTCTAGATCTATGATCTTATTACATGATTATAGCATATGATAAATGAGAAATTAAAAATCATTAGAAAAATAAAAGATATATTGATCACATCAACATAGATCTACACTAGATCTATTACAGGTATATAACAGAGGATTAGATCCATATTACTTGTGCAAGTTAGACATTCTAACTTATTGATCTGAGCTTGAGGATGAAGCTCTGAGTCGCACACGCATTCGACCTCTAAGAGATATCCACATGGGTCCACGAATCTCGATCAGAAGTTTGATCTTCAAAAATCAGTATAATATACTAGTACTATACTGATCTTTTTTCGACGGTCAATCTGATTTTTCTTCTTCAAGATTTGGACTCTTCAAAGATTAAAAGAAAGAGAAAAGACTTTAGATTTGAGACACTCTCAAAATAAATCTCAAAGATGGAGAAAAAGGGATGAATAGAAGAAATCCTAGAAGAAGATCCTCTTCTTCTTCTTTATTCTCTCTCCTAGACATCTAGATTGATGTCTATGAAAACCTAACACCTAAGAAGCTTTTCCCTTTGATTTTCGTGCACTCAAAACATCTCTCAATGATCTATAATCCATAAAAGAATCAGCTCAAAATTTATTTTAAATAATGAGATATGGAGGAGTCTTATCTAGATCAAATACCTAGACAACGCAGATCGAATTAAGGCAGTAAGTTGGGGTGCCCAACACTTGGATACCCCCTTCTTTCTTCCAGCCATGGACCACCACAAATTGGCACACAAAATCCTTCTTTTCCACCATAGAAAATAGGAGAGAAAATAGGGAGAGGGTGCGGCAAGATAAGGGAGGAGTTTTGGTTTCTCAAAACTCTATCCCATAGAATTTGAAACCAAAAGAAAATGCCTTCTTTGACTTGGTCTAAAACAAATTGCCAAATAAGAAAGACAGAGGGAGAGAGGGCATGTGAGAACATCAGGGAGAGCAGGATTCAACACACAAAATTAAGGAGAAGAGGGTGTGGGGGTGTTAGGGCTAAGGTGGTGCAAGGAGGGAAGTCCTAGTCACACTAGGACTTCCAATTTAACTTAGTCAAACAAGGTCTTTTAACCAAATTAAATCAGAAATAAATCAATCCAATTAAAATAGATCTTAATCCAATTAAGAACCTAACTAAATTAGATTAAATTAGATTTAATTTTGCTTTAATTTTTTAATCAAATTAGAAATTAGATTTATCCAATCCTAATTGAACTAGGACTAGTTCTTCCTTATAATTGGCTTATCCAATAAACTAGTTAGACTTGACTCAATCAAGCCCAAATCAAATATAATTAAATTATATTTAATTAGACTTAATCTTAGCCCTCTGGCTTAATCAAATTAAGTCAATTAGTAATCCAATTGCTAATCAATCCTCCTACAATACTTGCACCAGGTTAAAGATCAATCGTATTGATCATTTAATCGTAGAATGATTCTTAATTATTGATCAACCATCTAATCAGATTATGAACTCTAATGTATGTGACTCCATTGGTCCAAACCTAAGTCAGTAGTATGAAAATAAATTTCTATATCAATCGAAGTGACTATCTAGCAATGATACCCGATGATCAGATAGATTGAATGTGTAGAACATCCTTAGAACCCATGTGGATATAGTTTCTATATAATTCATGTTCTTGACCAAAATGCTTATAGGATACCTCAGAGTTTAACTGTCAACTCTGATCAGGCTGTCCATATTATATTTCAAAATATCAAATCTATTTCATGGATTACTCTGGCCATGGTTTTGCTAAATTGAAATACAACGATACATTCTTCTCTAACTCTTGGAGTGGTCAATCCCATCTTGATCATATACCAACTTTACAAGTACTTAATCATGCTAAAAAATCTTTCATTACTGAATTAAAAATTCAGTTAGTCTGGTACCAAAGCATAGTGAGCTGCTTGCAAGCCACTGAGGCGATCTCAGGTCAAAGAGATACTTATATCTATATCCTATCAGAGACATTCTCGATAGCAGAATGTTCTGAAGTTGGTCATATTCAATGATGATGTATCCTTACATCTCACCAGTATGCCATACCAATATCTCCACACTCTTTGGTTAAGAGAACAATCAACCTATATGGCACACAATGATCTATGCTCGATAGTACTGTCATCCTTATTAACAACCTATCATTTGGTCATGAACAATTTTAAGGACTAATCAATAAATTTTTTTTTTATCAAATCTTAATAGTCCTGAGGACTTCATCACAACAATGGAGTTCATTAGAAGATAAAAATTTTATGATGAAAATGCTAAAAAAGTTATTTTATTCATCAATAAATCAATTACAAATACAATATAGCTCAACCATCAATAGGCTGATGATTGATTTTGGGACATATTTTTTAATATTATTTTTCTAAATAATTTTTAGTATTTTGGTTTTACTCCATAAGCCAATTCAGTAGGCTATGGCATCCATTGAAAAGATCTAGTTAGGTCCAACCATTAACATGATTGACTTTGATGCATCAAACGAACAAAGATCAGGTCCGAGGAAAGCTCTGGCCAGCTTAATCACCGTTTAGAGAGTGTGACCTAATCATCATATGATGAACAGTAATTCTAACATCCAAATAAACACCAGGTATAAGGCACCTCCAATATTCACCTAGAAAATTGGACTCATTACTATTCATCTTAATGGGAGGCTATGATTCGATTATCTCCATAACTTACTCATTTTAAGGATCTAATAATTTAAAGGATTTAGATTACATGTGATTTAAGGATAGAAAGGATATAGAATATTTTTTTTCCATTGACTTCACCAAGTCAAATCCTCCCACTGACTTCACCAAGTCAATAGATTAGGATTAGGATCAAATTAGGTCCATGGGTACCTAATTCAGTCTTACTGATTAAAATTAGTCAAATTGATTCCTAGTGACATGGATCAGCTCGAATCACCAAGTGATCTAATAAAATCCTAATCGATCATATCGGCCAGGTAAGAGAGATCAGTGGAAGGGATATGTCATTAACTCATCAAAGATCGAATTAGTGCGAGTAGCTTTCAATTAAAAATCACTGATCTTAACTGCCAAACTTACCTTAGACATCAACCGATCAATTAGGTTCAATCTAGTCAACCTAGTAATTTTAGGCTCGACTGCGTAACCATGAATCAAGTCTATCTTGATCTTTGTTAAAGATATGGACTCATCCAACTACAAATACTAAAGTTGAATCTAGAGAGTACTTGACCTAATCTAATTCAACATTTGGTTAGATTTGATCAATTTTTTAATTTAGTCTATTCTTCAACTAACCTTAGGTCTAACCCAATTAATGAACCTAATTCATCTAACCTATTAACCCACAGCTTATGCAAATGTCTTAGAATCTTTAATTCATAATTCTAGATCCAATGAGACAACACTTAATCTTTTATTAAGTTTTTAGGCTGATGGATTAGGATTCAATATTTAAAAAATAATTTTTAAATTTTGAAAAAAATTTATTTTTTGTTTGCTAAATGGATTGACTCATTTCGTAAATGGATCAGCTCATTTCATTAACAGCAACTTATTGCTAGTTTCATAATAGAAAAAAAAAGCATAATTAAACAATGAATCCTTTTAAATCTAATGTAAACTAATTTATGTTTAATTTTCATATTGAAATAATTTTAATAAATTTTTTTCATCATTTATCTTAATGAATGAGTTCATGATGGCACCCCTATCACCATAAGGGATCCCCACTGAATGGGAGATGTCCTTTAAATCATATTTATCTCTTATGATCGGATGGCTTGGTGGCTCATTCATCCTTGATTACTAAGTTATCTAGATCTAACATATCAAATATGTAAGCACTTAATTTTCTAATTATATATTAAAACATATCAATCCAACCTGGCTCTGATATCATTGATGAAAATCAGCTAGGGTTAGAGCATGCATTTTCAAAAATTTTATTATAATAAAAGTTAAAATTAATCTATTATTAATTCTACACATGCTATGATTATATCATAAAATTCTACTCAGGATCTAGATATGCTAATATGTATTAAAAAATTTAAATGTGATCGATCAACCAATCATATTTACTGATCAACTTGTGTTCAGAACATAATATTTTCTGCACGGATAGATGATTTCCATAATCCAAATCTATCAAAAGAACTCCTCATGTCATGCTGCAACTACACACTCATTCGGTCTCTATGGTTGGTCCATACGGAGCTTCTAGTTCCGACCAGTTCTACTGGAGCGCTAGCTCCTCACCGAAGCTTTTGATGGCCGATCTTCATCGATCTGATCGACGACCTTTCTCTTGATCTTTAGAATGCTCCAGAAGGCCAGAAGATAATCTATGAAGGATGATGAGATGGTGGGTGAAGTTTGATGGTGATCGGGCACTCACAGCGCTCAATCTCTCCACTCAAACCTAGAGACCTAATCCTAGAATTTTACACCTAAAAACCCTGTCGTCCGAATATTCTCTCACACCCTCTCCTTTTTGAATTTTTCTATGAAACAAGTTTTCACGGATAGAGTGACTCTCCCTCTATCGTACACCTACTCTCAAAATATTTTTTAGATGGACAACCAAAGAGAAAAAAATGGAACAAGTGGCATGAAAGGAATGAGTAGGTGCAAGAACACATTTCTCTCTCTTTTGAATTTTCCAACCTTAAAACTTGTGCTCCCTATCTGGAATACCCCCTCACGAAGCCTCCTCTGCTTCTCATGCACACCCAAAGATTTTCCCTTTTATTGGTGACAATTTTATGGGCAAAATGTGTGGGAGGGGATAAGTATTAGCGGTTGAAACAATTTCAACCTCCTACTTTGAATTTGAATTCAAATGGAAGTCTATCCACTTCCAATGCCTCATTCAAGTGGGTGACGAGTAGGACTCTTCTTCTGCATGCCTTCACTTAGATACTACCCAAAAAAATATGCAACAAATTCATTGTGGCATGGGGAATGGATAAGACAGGTGGTTGAACTTATTTCAACCAATTGCCACTTGAATTCAAAATTCAAGATCAATTTCAATCTTATCTGATCCAATGCTTGGACCAAGTCAAAGGTAGGAATAAGGGTGGTATGTGCACACCCATCTGCATGAGAAAAACTTATGCAAATCCTAGACATGCATGGAGAATGGTGTGGAAAAGTCAAAGCTTCATGGCACAGGGAAAAGGGAAGTTTAAATTCAAACTTACTTTGAATTGGTCCAAATTGGTTTCAACCAAACTAATTTTCTAGATCTAATTAGACTAAGTCAAACTTAAATAAATTAAGCTCAATCCAATCTAATAAATTTTTAATCAAATTAAAAATTAATTAGGTCCAGCTCTTGATCAAATTAGGATCAAATCTTCCATAGCGATTAGGTCATCTCATGACCTAATCGGATCAAACCCAATCAAATCAAATTCAATCAGATTTGATTGAATCCTCATCGCTCAATCAAATTAAATAATTAGCAATCTAATTGCTAATAAATCCTCTAATAATATTAGAGTTTCAATCGGGTGTGTGCCTAGGCAATAAAGTTTCATCTACATGAAATCCTTGATCGAAGAGTCCCAAACTAGTGGGACTCTTGATCGAAGTATCCCAAATAAATGAAACTCATGATCATAAAATTTCAGACAAGACTCAGAATCCCAATCTAGTGGGATCCACGAAGGTAGAGTCTCAGTCAGTGGGACTCTTGGTCATAGAGTCTCAGTCTAGTGGGACTCTTGACCATAGAGTTTTAGACCATTGAGACTCTTGATCAGCCATCAGATTAGACAGAAACTCCTATTGTATGTGATCCCATAGATTTGAACCCTAAGTCGGTAGCATAGGAATCAATTTTTTGTACTAATTGATATGACCATCTAGCAATGGTATCCGACGTTCGGATAGATCGAATAGTCGCAATGCAACATCAATGAACCTATGGCATATGTTTATCGCATAATTCATCCCCTCGACCTCAATGCTCAAAAGATGATCTAGAGTTTAACTATCAATCCTAAAATATCATCTACAGTATATTTCAAAATTTAGAGTCCATCGAATGGACCACCCCAGTCGAGGTTTTGCTAAATTGCAATACAATGATGCACTTGCTCCAACACTTGGAAAGGTCAATCCCATCTTGACTCATGCACCAACAAAATAAGTACTTGACTGCACCCAGTAATCTTCTGTTATTGAATTAAAAATTAAGGTAGTTCAACACCTAAGTATAGTGAGTTGCTTACAAGTCACCATGGTGATCTCAGGTCTAAGGGATACTTATATCCATATCCTTTACGAGCAACTCTTGACAGTAGAGAGCTCTATAATTGGATCATGTTCTGTTAAATATACCCCTATACTTCACCTACATACCATATCAGTACTTTATACTTCTTGATTAAGAGGACAACTAATGCATATGGCATACAACAACCTACACTTGATACGTTGTCCTCCTAGGTAACAACATATCATTTGATCGTAAATAAGTTTTAAGGACTAAATGATAAATCCTCCTTTATCGAGTCTAAATTATCCTAAGGACTTCATCATAGAATGGTTCATTACAAGAAGATGCACAAAAATGATGAAAATATTGAAATAATAATTTTATTTATTTTAATAATTTAAGTATATTTACAATCAGCTCAACCATCTATAATCTAGATGATTGGCTTTAAGATACATTTTTCAACATATATAATCTCAAAACTATTTTGAGGTGGATGTATCTAAAGATGTAACTAAGAAAGCTACCCCTAAAATTATTTCTCAAGATCCAGTGCATACATGTAGAGATCCTTTTAGAGTGAATAATTTTAATATAGATGGATATATTGAAACCAAAAATATATTATTACAGCCACCTAATTTTAGCACCACTCCATCATGGACTGAGAAATATGAAATAATACCTACTCCAATAGCTTTCCCTCTAGAATCACCACCCCCTCTAGAATTGAATTATCCCTTGGTAACACTTGTGTACTCATGTTTAGAACTAATTGACATCCTTTCGATACCCATTACATCGGACTCAACCCTTATTCCAACAACTCAATTTATAAGCATATTAGAAGAACAAAAAGAAAAAAATTCTCAACAAACAAGGGTCCATGAATGGGTTCATAAATTATTTTGTTAAAACTAGGAATAAAAAATTGACTAAGAATGGGGTCATGAGTTACTTTCTAGAGATTAGCGATAAAATACTAAAATTTATAAATAATAGGATAGCAAGCCATCTTCCTGAGATTGGTAATCTAAAATCATTGAAATTTATCAATCCAATTTTCGATACAGGATATGCAGGATTAGTGGTCTGGCTGAAGACCTTAAATTTAGTGTTTATTGAGAGGCAATCCATCATTTTTTTTCTTTCTTTCTTTTAAATTTTTAGTTTTTATTCTTGTAGAAAACTAATAAAGATAATTAGCCTAAGTTGGGAGGAGCACATCATCAAAACATCCTGTATGAACCTGATGGAGTTTAATGAAGAACCTGCAAACAACAAACTAGGTGGTACCCCTCTTTGATAAATATATTTTTTTCTCTTCTTCCATTGAGGACAATGAAAATTAAGTTGGGAGGAGAATAACTAACTTTAAAACTTATGAGTCCTCAAGTATGATTTAAAATAATTAGCTTTATATATCCAAACTTTATTTTAATTAAGAGTTAATTGGACATCCTAATCAATGAATGATTAATAGTTTAGATAATTTTAGAGATATTGAGGAGTAAACTATTAAAAAAACTCCAAGAATGGTAGGATTTAGATAAGATCAAATTTTAAGAGTGACTCTAGAATCCTCTTCTTATTGATCTTAATAAAGAATCTACTTTATGAAAGTTGGATGAAAAGATCAAAAATTACAAAAATCTTCTTTAAAATTTACTATAAAATAAATAAATAAATATATTAGTTTTATACTGAGTAATCGAGTCTCTTTGTCTAAGTAAGCATTATGGTTCACGTAAAAAGATAGACAATATGAATTAAAAAGAGGTTTAGCATTGTCTCACTAAGTAAGCAGGCCCCTTCGCCTAAGTAAGCATTGTGGTTTGCATCAAAAGATGGAGATACAAGAATCTAAAAAACAAAAAAAAGGATAATAAGAAGACTAAATTATAAGAAGATAATAAATCCTTCTCACATCAAGTTAGAGGATTTAAAGAGTAAAGTAAAGAGTTGGTAAAAGAAGATCTCTAAAAATTTCTATGACTAACACTCAACTACTAATTAGATCAAATTAGTAATCCGACGACATACCTCTTTAATGGTCTGACTGAGTATCAGTTGTCTTTAGAAATATCTAAACCTAACTTTTAATTCAAGGCTGAATCGGTATATATTGCTAATTTATCTGCTTTACTTGAGGACGAGCAAAGTTCAAGTTGAGAGGTGTGATAAACACATTAAATATATATAAATATTAATTTATTAATTAATTTATCTTTATTTCTTAAAAATTGATATTTTTATTTTATCTTTTGTAGAAAGAAAGATTATCAATGAAAAGAGCCTGATTTATGTGTCAAAACAAAAACAATTTAGAGCGAATCAAACTTAAAATGGACCAAGAATGAGGATTTAAAAGAAAAAAATAAATAAATAAAAAAACCCAATCCAAACCAATCTATTAGATCGATCGGTGCACGATGGGCTGACCAACCGTTCCATGGAACTATGCATGGATCGCCTAGCTCAGCAGGCACACCCAATTAGTGATTGCCATGTGGCATGCCTAGACCGCTAAGGGGTTTATAGAAAAACCCATGCAGCTCACAAGGGTAGAAAGGTTATTTTTGATGGCGTGGCACATGCAGATTGGTGGAGGTCTTCAGTGCAGTCAGTCTATGTGGTCTACAGGAATAGCACTTGCACCATTCGACGGTCCCTATTCATCTCGATCAAGATCCAATGGCTAGCAATGGTTCCCAAGTTGATCAGGACTACCCAGCCCCTTTTTGCATGATCCGATGGCTAGAAATCATGCCGATCAAGATCCAACGGCGAGGAGGGTTCTCCAACTTGATTAAGAAAGATCCAGGGGTGATTTGATAGTCCAAATTCATCTCCAAGCTCAATTCAACAACTGTAAATTGATGCAGGCCTTGATAAGGCTGTGAGCGATGGATTTTGACTAGATCTGGATTATTTGAATATGATCCAGTGGTTGAAAATAAACATAGGGTGTAGAATTAGATCCAAATTCGATTTTTCTCATTTTTCTCCTTCTCTAACTCAAATTCTTTCACTCTTCTCTATAAAAATACCATCTTAAGCTATGATCAAGGCAGTCCAACCGCCCCCTTGGGGAATCAAGCCTCTCCTTCACCAAAAGCTCTCTCTCTCCCTATTTCTCTCTCTCAAACCTTCTTTCTTCAAGTCTTCTTCTTTCTTTCTTCAACAGACCATAAAATTCTTTAATTTCTCCACCAAAACTCCTCTTCTGCTCCTAATCTCTACAACCAGCTGCTGTCTAGGATCTTCTTCAAAGCTTCAAGGATGAAGACATCAATGAGAAGCTTCCTAATAGTCGACTGATCATCTTGTTCTCTAGAGATCATTGTGATCTTATTTTGATGGTGTTTTCTATTTTTGATCTTTTATATTTCTCTTTAATTTATAATAAAAACTATTTTTATTTATAAAATTTGTGTCTTTATAAGATTGATCTAAAATAGTTTATGATCCTTAGAATGAGCCATGATCTATGGGTACGATTTGTACTCTTGAGATAAATTATATTTAGATTAATTCTTTTTATTTTATCTAAATCAATTTAGACTAGTCTATAACTTTAAAGAATAGATTGTGATCTAAGGATACAGACCATACTCTCTAAGATAGATTATATCTTTATTGATTAGATATTAATTATAGTATATTAAAAAAAATATCAGCTATCAGATAAGAGATCAATTGAGATCCTGAGTATCCATCTCCATACTTGCAACTCCACTTTAATTAATTTGCTATTTATTTACTTTCTCAATTAATTTAAGTAGCTTTTTAATTAATCAACTTTTAATTAATCTTAAGCTTATTTTTTTTAAAATTATTTAAATATAATTAATATAATCTCTGAGGATATGATCTTGACTCATCCTATCTATATAGCAATGAGTTAGATTTTATTTTTGACCACCTATGACAGTGATCACCTAGCCACCTAACCTAAAAAAAGGATAAACTAAAAATAAATTAGATGTAAGAAATATTGGATTGCCTCTTAATAAGTGCTAAATTTATCATCTTCAGCCAGACACAATGCAGCTTAATTCATTGCAGGTCTATTAATACTGCTTGGTCAATAGTTCATTTTAATGATATCCCTTCAATATATGGTTTAAGCCTTTGTCCATTTATCTTAAAGAAATTCCTAATTCTTAGATCATAGAGTTTAATTACACCATGTGGGAACACTTGATTGACTATATAAGGTCCATCCCATTTGGATTTTAATTTTTTAGAAAACAGCCGAAGTCTTAAGTTAGATAACCAAACTTATTGATTTGGCTTAAAGATTTTTCTTGAAATGTATTTATCCTGAAAGGCTTTCATTTTTTTTTATAAAGTTTTGAATTCTCATAAGCTTCTCATCTTAATTCATCTAATTTGCTCAATTGTAACATCCAGTTGGAACCTGCTGGATTCAAATCAAAATTTAATTGCTTTATTGTCTAATATGCTTTATGTTCAAGTTCTTCCGAAAGGTGACATGCTTTTTCATAGATTAATCTATAGAAAGATGTTCCAATAAGGGTTTTATAAGCTATCCTATAGGCCCATAATACATCATCTAATCGATCTGACCAATCTTTTTGATTAGGCCTAATAGTCTTTTATAAGATATTCTTAATCTCCCTATTAGATACTTTTACTTGGCCACTAGTTTGTGGATGGTATGGTGTAGCTATCTTATGCATTATCCTATATTTTCATAGTAGTATTCAGAATTGATAGTTTGTGAAGAAGGTACCTCCATCATTAATGATAGCACGTGAAAATCCAAACCTAGAAAAAATATTTTTTTGAATAAATTTTAAAATTACTTTATGATCATTGGTTCATGTTGCCATTGCTTCAATCCATTTAGAAACATAATCAACAGCCACCAAAATATATTCAAAATCTTTGGAGGGTGGAAAATGTCCCATAAAATTAATTTTTCAAATATCAAAAATTTCAATTGCCAAGATGGGATTTAAAGGCATCGTGTCTTTCTTTAAAATATTTTCTAAGGCTTGACACTTAAGACATTCCTGGCTAAAAGTATAGGCATCCTTAAATAATGTAGGCTAGTAAAAACTACTTTGCAATACTTTGATCATAGTTTTTTGACCAGAAAATTATCTTCCACAAGCAAGAGTATGATAGAATTGCAAGATCTCAATTGTTCAAACTTAGGTACACATCTATATATGATTTGATCGGCATAAATCCTAAAAATTTTAGGATCTTTCTAAAAGTAATATTTAATTTGAGTAAAGAATCGATCCTATTCATTCTTAGACCAGCCATTAAAAATTTGTCCAACAACTAAGTAATTGATAATATCCGCAAACCAAGGGGCATGTACATATGAAACTGCTAACAATTGCTCATCTGAAAAAGATTCTCTAATTGATTCAAGTTCACTATCTTCAACTAGGATCCTAGATAGATGGTCTGCTATAACATTTTTAGATCCCTTCTTATCTTAAATTTCTATATCAAATTTTTGTAGAAATAAATTCCATCTAATCAATCATGGTTTAGTGTCTTTCTTTGAGAGCAGGTATCTTAAAGCTGAATGATCTAAATAAATCATGATTTTTTATCCTAATAGCTATCATCTAAATTTTTCTATGGCAAACACTATAGCTAGTAACTCTTTTTTAGTTATAGTATATTTTTCTTGTGCTTCATTTAGAGTTCTACTGGTATAATAGATCACTACGGGATATTTGTTTATCCTTTGATCCAAGACAGCTTCAATGGCAAAGTCGGAAGCATCACACAATTTTAAAAGATAGTGACTAGTTTAGAGGTTGAATGATTGGGGCTTTGGTCACAGCTTCTCTCAAAAATTCATAAGCTTTAAGATAATCTTCATCAAAGTTAAAAGAAACATCCTTAGCTAGTAGATTATATAAAGAATAAGAAATCTTAGAAAAGTCTTTGATGAAGCGATGATAGAATCATACATGACCAAGAAAGGATCAAATTTGTTTGACAAAAGTAGGTGGAGGTAGTTTAAAAATTAGGTCAACTTTTACTTTATTAATCTCAATCCCTCTCCTGGACAATATATCCTAACACAATCCCTTCTTGAACCATGAAGTGGCTCTTTTTCTAGCTTAAAATTAAATTAGCCTCAATACATCATTGCAATGTTCTCTTCAAATTGTTGAGGCAACTCTCAAAAGATTCACCAAAGACTAAAAAATTATCCATGAATATTTTCAAGAAATCTTCTATCATGTCCAAAAATATTGATATCATGCACCTTCGAAAGATTGCAGGTGCATTATACAGTCCAAAGGGCATTCTATGAAAAGCAAAGGTTCCATAGGGACATGTGAAGGTGGTCTATTGCAGGTCTCCTAAGTAGATTGCTACCTGATTATATCTCGAGTATCCATCTAGAAAGCAAAAATATTGTTGGCCAACTAGTCTCTCTAAGATTTGGTCAATAACAGATAATGGAAAGTGGTCTTTTTAGATGGCTGTATTGAGCTTCCTATAGTCTATACATACATGCCATCTAGTGAAAAATCATGTTGGCACTAGGTCCCCATGATCAGTGCGGATAATCGTGAGTCCACATATCTTTGGAATAACTTATATAGAACTTACCTAATGGCTATCAGAAATAGGATAAATAATACCAGTATCTAATAATTTAATTACCTCTTTTTTGACTACTTCTTGCATATTAGGCTTGAGCCATTTTTGCATTTCTTGAGTTGATTTGATATTATCTTCTATGTAGATGTGGTGCATACATATTGATAGACTAATTCCTTTTAAATTGGCGACGATCCAACCTATGGCCTTCCTATATGTTTTCAAAACATCTACTACTTGATCTTCCTATTCAGGAGTTAGTTCAGAAGCAATGATTACTGGCAGAGTTTTCTCTGATCCTAGAAATACATATTTAAGTGATTCGGACAAAGATTTTAGTTTAAGTTATGGTGGGGCTTGAATTGAAGGACGTAATGGTTCAATTTTTTGCTCAAGGGCTCAATTTTCATTGACCAAGGTAATGAATGTAATGGGTGAGGTGAATCAAGTAGGGCATTCACCTCCTGGTCTAGGATTTCTTTGACAAGTTATTTAAAAAATTATTCTTGAGTAAATCTAAGGAGGAATCAGATTCAACTATCTCATCTATCTGATCGATTACAAAGTAGTCTTTCTTCTCTTGAGTGTGCTTAGAGGCATTAAAAATATTTATTCTTACCTTTTGATCTTCAAAAGAAATGTCCATGGCTCCTATCTTACAATTGATATTAGCATTGGCAGTAGTTAAGAATGGACGACATAGAATTATGGAATTTTGGTTCAGCTCTTGGGATGGTTCCATATCATGTATGAGAAAGTCTACTGAAAAATAATATTTATCTACTCTAACTAAAATATTCTCAATTAAACCACGTAGTGTTTTTACAGATCTATCAACTAATTGCAAAATAATCGATGTAGGTTTAAGCTCTCCTATCCCAAATTTTTCATAAATCAAGGTTGGAAGTAGGTTCACACTAGCTCCTAAGTCTAATAATGCTCGGTTAAAGATAATGCCTCCTATAACACATGAAATTAGAGGAGCACTAGGGTCTTTCATCTTCTGAGGCAATGGATTTAACAAGACTGCACTTACATCCTCAAACAACATAATTCTTTTAGTAGTTCATGGCTCATACTTTTGAGTGCAAAGTTTTTTGAGAAATTTAGCATAAGCTAGAACATGCCGAATTGCATCGAGGAGGGGTAAATTAATATGAACTTATTTAAATAGTTTCATTAGCTCCTCATCATGTGCTTCTTGCTTTTTACAGGAAGAGCCTGCTTCTAAGGCTTTAGAGAACGGGGCTTTGGATTTATATGTCTCGGGTAACTTATCTATTCTTCTCTTTTCTTTATTTATCTCATTAGAACCAGTATCAGTACTAGTTCTAGGCTCAGGTTCTTCTTTATGGTTAGTTTTGGTACTAACCTCTTCTTCTAAATTTTTTTCTTGGCTAGTATCAATGCTAGTCTCTATCACTTGATTTTGGTATGGATCCTTAAGAATTTTACCACTTCTAAGCTCAGAAATTGCTTTAGCATTCTCTAATTAGAGATTCTTAGGTGAGATGATAGGTTGATGACTGAATCCGGATGGTTGATGAACATTGGATGGATTATTTTTATAATTTGCAATCGGTTGGCTTGGTAATTGACCTGGTTCTCTTCTCATGCTAGACTTAGCTAATTATTCTATTTGAGTTTCTAGCCTAGCAATGGATTATTGTTGAGTCAGAATTGATTGTTGTTGAGATAGAATTAATTATTACAATTGATTAAATCTATCATCGGCTAAATTGGTCTGTTAAGGTGGGTATGAGGGCTGATTATAATACGGTGGCTGGAAAGACTGACTAAGCTGACCTCTGTTATAAGCATAGTTCTAGTATTAGGACCTATTCTGATAATTTTGCACTAGTAGAGTTTGGGTCTGAGCCTAAGTCTATTGTGATTTCTAAGAAAAATTAGGATGGTTTCTCTAGCTTAGGTTATTTATATTTGAAAATTGGTCATTGATCAGTTTGGAGTAGCCTTGAGCAGCTTGAACTTGTTCTTAGATAAAGGGTAGAAACTGTGCAACCATGGGACATTCACTTATATAATGGATTGGGCTAGCATAAATAGAATAAATCTCTTAATAATTAGAAGGTGGTGTGTATTGTGTAGGAGATTATTGACCTAGATTTAGGAATTGATCTAATTTTTAGGCAATAAGGTCGACTTTATTTATTAGGTTCATATCAGTCTTAGAACTTGGTTCTGGTTGTTTGATTTCATACATTCTTGCCTATTTTTTGATGAGAAATTGATCTTTCATAAGAGGATAATGAAGCATGGTTAATTGAATTTTCACTTAGAGTTTCAAACAAGATATAAGCTTCATCCTCACTTTTGCTCATGAAAGCATCTCCACAAGATGCATCTACCATTTATTTTTATTGGCCACCTAAACCCTCAACTTGAATAATTCGCCACTTAGATAGACCATGGTGTGGGTATTTTCTAAGAAGTTTCTTAAGTCTCTTCCATGATTGGTGAATTTATTCTCATGAAAGCTGAGCAAATCCAATGATAGCCGCCTCATGGTGTTGGTTCGGCCTATGGGATAAAATTTTTTAAGATGTTCATGTTGCATCTCTACCCATATTTGGATTGGTCTCGCTATTATGCCAAGCTAGTACTTGGCTTTATCTTTTAATGAGAAAGAAAATAGGGTCAGTCTAAGGGCATCATCAGAAAAATTTTGGATTTTTACTGTAGAGCATTTTTCTAAGAATTCATTCAGATGCTTGTAAGGGTCTTCATTGGTATTTTCATAGAAGGATGGAAGCATCTGGATTATGGTTGACTTGATTTCATAATGGCTAGTAGGGATATCAAGTAAGCGTATACAAGTTAATGGGATATAAGTGGAAGGAATAAGGTATTCCTTCATCTGCCTAGGTGGTTCTTCAAGATTTTCAGCCATTTGATTATCTAGTTTTATATGAATCTATCATTTAACTTTAAGATTTGATTTAACTAGATCACATAATAGCGATCTCCTACTATGCATGTACTAGTGCAACCCTAATGCATGATTCAAAATTTTTTTATATATATATTTTTTATTTTTTTATTCTTTTTAGAGAGAAGAAAAGAGAAGAGAAAGAAGAGGGTTCCAAGGAAGAGTCCTAAGGAGTCCTATATCTAAAGATGATAGAGAAGAATTAATTATATTTATGTTTGATGTTAATTAGCAATCTAAGTAGGTAAACAATTCTGACTAAGGATTGTCCTAGACCAGACTGCCAAGGTCACCTTCAAGCCTTCCAAGTAGAAAATTAGCCAATCAACTAGCTAGGTAAGTGTAAGGTCAGTGGGAGTCCTCTCGTTGCTTGCCTTAGACACCAATTGTTATGGTCAGATAAGCTAATTGAACCAATTAAGTAACCACCTTCTTTCATGCCGTGATCTCTAAACCACTTTTCTTAGACACCAGTTAAATTGACTAACCCTAATTCGATCGAACTTTTAGGGTTCCCTATCCTATTGAGCTTGAGTTTCTAGGGCCAATGTCTAATTGATTTTAATTTAAAGGCTTAGGTTAATGATGGATGCTACTTGATTATTTGTGGGCCAAGAAAGGATGATCAAATTCTTACCTTATCTTATTTAATGAATTATACCATTAAAATAATTTAAAAATAAATATGCACAATCACTTTTAAATAAGAGGTTCTATGCAATTAAATTAGATGTATGCAACTTTATTGAACTTGAGATACTTACCTTGTCTCCAGCAATCATCAATAAAAATAAAATTAAAACTAATATGATGGATGCTCTAAATAATTAGGATTTCTACTCTTATCATGAAGCTTCTAATTAGATTTAAGTGAATATTTTTTAATTTAATTTAAAAATAAAATAAATAATAATAAAAAAAAAGAGATTTAGGATTTAGGATTGATCTCACCAAATAGGATTGAAAAATTCCTCCTTATCCTAATCTTTATTTTTTATTCTTTTTCTCTTTTTTTCTATAAAATAAATAAGAAAAAATTAGAAAATAGTAAAAAAAATAAAAAAATCAAAAATTTTAATTTTTATGCCTTTCTGGCAATGGTGCCAAAACTTGATAGATCACAATATCATCGTTAAAATACTATAATTATCAATTTAATTTTGACTTCTTTAAAATGATTAAGAGCATGTAGATAGTAGCGAGTCAGATCGAATCCATAGGAAGGCAGTAATTTAATTTTGAAATCTTTGATTTTTATGAAAAGAAAAGAGAAAAGAGTATGAAAATAAAATTGAAGTCGAAAAATAAAAAGCAAAATTTAAATATTGCAAAAAAAAATTAACTTGGTACTAAGATCTACTATTTAGATCTTAGCACCTACTTGCAATGAAATTAAAGAGCAATTAAAATTAAAGAAGCAGAATTTAAAGAGCAAGAAATAAAATTTACATTAAAATTAAAATTTAAAATTTAAATATAATAATCATAAAGAAAAGGAGAAGAAATAAAAACTAGAACAAAATCTTAATCTTGGATCTGCGTCGACGTGGGGATGGCATAGAAGTCCGCCTCTTCCTCTTAGCACCGTCTGCCTCGAAGCAACCTTCAACCAAAAGCCTGGCTTCCATCTAAGTGGCTTCTCCCTAATCAGATGCTTAAACTCTAGAGTCTTGGGGTCCTTAAATAGTTGCTGGAGGACTGGAACTTCTTCTATTAGGCAGTATGGGACTAAAAGCAAAGTATTGATCTATGTTTGTTGAAAAATCCAAGTGAAAATCGTTGGATCGCATGTTCTATCAGGTTCTATGAATTCTATCCATCATATAGGAATCCGTTGCTTCAAAAATTACCAAAAAAACTTGTTAATTAGCATAATTTTAGATAGAATAAGTGCTAGCCATTCGATCATGGTGATCTGAAAAATCTAGGCCATCGAATCGTACTTTGGGTGTGTGAATTAGCATCGAGAGCTTGCATCAGTCGTTGGATCAAAGTTTCGAAGAGATCTGACTGTTGGATCATCACTTGGATCGCTCAGGACCATCGGATCGCACACAAGGGCTGACGAATTGTCAAATTAGAAGAGGAAATCACCACAGCCATCAGATTTTAACCACAAACCACTGCAACCATCTGATGGTGCAATTACTATGCTGTGGACCGCGTGAACTGAGCATGCAGTAGACTTGGATGAATCATAGCGTGCCAGGCCACCTAAATTTCCAAAAACACCTCATGCACCATAATTTTTCATGATGGATCTATTAAGGGTCCATGATGGATCGAATACTATAGCGGTCTACCATGGACCACATGGTTTTTGATGTTAGCCTGACGTCAGGCCTGAGGGGGAGCTGGGCCGAGCGTGGGCTTTGCTTCACGGGCTGCGCTGAAGGGCGTGTGGGCGGATTGGGTTGAGCACTGACGAGCGGACTAGGTCAATTTTGGGTGAACCGATCGGGTTAACCAGCCATGCTTTTTTTTAATTAATATTATTTTTTCCTTTTTTCCTTTTTCCTTTAAATCTTCATAGCAAAGCCATTTTAAATTGGATTTACTCCAAACTTGTTTCATTTTGACCAAAAAATGAGCTCTTTTATTAATAATAATATTTTTTATATTAAATTAATAAAAATATTAATTTTTAAAAATAAATATAAATTAATTAATAAATTAATATTTTTATTAATAAATTTATGATACTTATCAACTTTTATCATAGCTTTCAAATGGTGTAATTGGATCCATTAAATAGTGTGGGTTGATTTATAGAATGATCTTTATTGAAAAAATATTCAATTTATGTTGCCATGATCTTTCACTCAAGATCGTTAGGTCAACAATAAATATTAGAGTACCTGCTATGATACCAATTATTACCTAGAAAGATAGCAACCCAAGAGGGAGGGTATATTGAGTTCTTCAAAAATTTTGACTAAATAACAATCCTAAATAATTATGTGCTTTAATTTAAAGCTATGTTGAGTATTTGTAAGGTGTAAACAATGTGTAATAGTAGAATTAAAACAATGAATATTAAGCAAGAATGAAAAGAAAGAAATCAAAGTATACTACAAATATAAGTAAATTTATAGTGGTTTGGTGTAATCCCATATCTATGTCCACTCTTCAAGTTTCTCTTAAAAATTTTACTATAATCTTCTCGATTATAGTATATTTATTTTATTTAGATACAAATAAATCTAGTTGACTTTTTAAGATTACCAACCAAAATCGTACATCGATTATTTTTCGGACTTACAGTCAACCTAGTTGATTTTATAGGTTCCCCAACTAAAATCTTATATGATTATTTTACAAGCTCACAATCAATCCAATTAATTTTATGGGCTCACCAACTAAAATCTACAATATCCAATTTTGGGCTTGGATGGGCCTTCACCCCAATTTTTTTTTTTTCTAAAGAAAGTTATAAAGAAAACAAAATATAATGAATAGAATTTCATAACAAAACAAAAAACTAAAAAATAAACTCTTTGACAGCTTGGAGAAGTTACTGTTGAATTGATCAAATGAAGCTTAAACTTCTTTTGAATGATGCTTGAGAGGATGTGGAAGATGTTGATGATAATCATTTTTGAAAGCTCTCTGAATTCTGTGTACAACTCTCTCTTTTTTCTCTCTTTCCAATAGCATTCAATATTGGCTTACTCAAATTGATAAAATTTTCTTTTCAATCTACTTTCTTTCCTTCCCAATTGATTCTCTAGTCTTTGATATGCTTGAAAGTTATTGGAGAGTAAGTCTTGACCATTGAATGTCTTAGAATAGCCATTGGAATAAAAAACTAACTATTTAAGATGTATAGAAAATTAGCCATTATTATTGATCCCATGCTAGGGGTTGACTTCTATTCCTCAGAGGTTGACTCGAGTTGCCCATGAGTCAACTCAACCACTTTAATAGTCGATTCGATCTTAAAGTCTAAAAAATCTACATTCTATCTTTTTCTTAGAGGGTTGGCTCGCCACCTTCATGAGTCAACTGGACTTGTTGGGGTCAACTCAAATTCTTATAGGTTGACTCAAACTAGGGATCTTAAAAAAGTAGTTCCCTATCTTTTCTAAGAGAGTTGAGTCCTCTTTTTTATGAATTGACTCACCAACATGCTAGTCCTATTCTAATGTACTAGAGTTAACTCCTCTTTCTTGGGATCAATTCCTAAAATTCCTAAAACTTAGAATTCTTCTATTTTTGGCCTGTTTCAGTACAGGGGTCAGTTTCTAGTCTTCTAAGGTCAACTTCACTAAGTCTAAAACTTAAAAATTTAGCCTTGAATTCTTCTAACATAGCTTTTTTTGAGGGGATCCTTTCCATAGATGAATTCTTCAATTTAAGCACCTCAAAAATCCAACATTCATCTTTGAAACATATGATTAGTATTATTTATACTCAATATTTTGAAATCATCAAAATTAATCATAGGGTTAACATCATATAAAAACTATTCAAGAATACCAAAGGCTTTCGAGAGGAAAGTCTTTTGGGAGTTGGCGGTATTGGAAGAGTTTAAAAGGCAAGCTACTAACCTGAAAAACTAAAATTGTAGTGAAGAAAATGTCTCATGATTCTAAGCAAGGAAGGAATGAGATAGTTTGTTGGGGAGATTGTGAGTAATAAGCAATTACTCCATCATTGAAATTTGGTCCAACTTCTTGGCAATAGCCATAGGAAAGCAGAACTCCTTCTGGTCTCTCATTTCATGCCAAATGGAAGTCCTACCAAGTTCCTCTATGATGCAAACAAGCCCACAACGCATACCTATAGACTAAATGAGAAATTCTTTGTCCACCATCTCTAGTGGAGAAAAAGGACATCACCCAATTACATTGGATCATGTAACATAATTAATTATTGAACAGGCATTTAATACCACTTAGCTTTTTCTTCATAATTTTTTCTAATGAAAGTACCCTTTCCTCTATAGAATAAAGAAAGAATAATATTATTATTTCCTGATGCCTTATATAACTTTCTATGAGTATATATGATATCTTGAATGATATATATAACTTTTTATGACTTTACATAATATTTTATTGATTATTATGACTTTCTGATGCTTTATATGACTTTCTATGAATATATATAATATCTTGAACAATATATATATGACTTTCTGTGAATATATATGACATATTAAATAATATATATGGGTCCCTTATAGTTTATATAACTTTCTATGAGTATATACGACATCTTGAATAGTATATATGGCTTTCTATGAATATGTATGACATCCTAAATAATATTTTTTTTTTTTTATGAATATATACGATATTTTAAAAAATATATGTGACTTTTTATGAATATATATGACATCCTAAATAATATATATGACTTTCGATATCTTTATATGATATCCTGTTGATTATTATAATCTACAGCAAGTCATATAAGATATTAAGAGGTTATAATAACTATAAAAAGTCATATATTATTCAAGAAGTCATATATATTGCTCAGGATGTTATATATATTTATAGAAAATTATATAAAGTAAAATCATAATAACTAATAGGATATCATATTAAGATACAGGAAGTCATATATATTATTCAAGATATCATATATAGTCATAAAAAGTCATATAAGGTATCAGAAAGTAATAATATTTTCTACAAGAGGAAAAGGCATTTTTCTCAAAAAAATTTAAGAAAAAAAGTTGAGTCGTATTAAATATTTGTCCCATTGTTAATTATGCTATGTATCCCAATGTGGTTGAATGGTGCTTTATTCTCCACCGGGGTAGTGGACAAAGAATGACTCGAGACTAAATATTATCAAAGGTCTGGCTTCAGATTTGTTCTACTTGCATGAAGAGTGGGAGCAGATGTTGTACATAGAGATATAAAAGCAAGCATCTTACTATGTGATGGCTCGATCTTAGACTAACCCATCCCAAAATAATTTGCCCATCCCACCTAAATGGAAAAAAAATAAAAAGAATTTGCCGGGCATGTGCCTTGCATGTGTTGAGCTAGAAGAGGACTCCCAAGGGGAGTCTTCTTCCATAATGACTTCCGATGGAAGTTGGAGAATTTAGAGAGGACTAGAGGCTAGGAAATCCTAGTCTCCCCTTATATTTAAGAGATCCTAAACCCCCCTTTTAGTCACAACTGATCATTGCTAGTTTCATTGTCAATACCATGGTGAAAATTTTTAGGTTCACCATTGATCTGCTCTCTAATTCACCATCATTAGGGCCTCACTGGAGTTAGGTAGTAGTGCCACCACCCTCGCCTGACCTCATCTTCCATCCAACCACCATCGTTCATTAGGAGCACCTAGTGAGATCATCGGATTAATTTACTTTCTTCTTCTCTCAGCCATCATCATTGCCAAGTTCTCCATCAAGATCTTTAGCATCTTCCTTGCATCTATCCTTGGCTGGAGCCCTAGCCATCGATGGGCGAGCTAGGATCCAAGGATGTCTGAGAAAGGGACTCAATTTGGCCCTATTTTTCATTATTTGTTGCTGGTCGATCGTTCCTAGCTCAACCACCATCATGTGGTTGGTTAGTTGCACTGCTTGCTGCACATTGTTGGACCAACCCAACCACGACCACCCAACCACCATCCCCTTTCTCCCCTCTTCAATCAAAGAGGGAAAAAAAAATAGAGAGAAGAATAAACATCTCTCTCCTATGGTTTTCTCCCTCTATTCTCTCTCTAAGAAGATTCAAAGTCCTGGGTATAGAGTCTCGACTCTATTTCCTATAGATCCAACTTGACCCTACAAAGATATCCTAAACCACTCTGGTGCCTGAGTACTCTATAGCTCTAATGCCCAAGCAATATGTTGAACCAATAACCCCTAAATAGTCTCCTTTTTTTATTATTTAATTCTATTAAATTCATTAGTAGAAATTAATTATACTTTAATTTTTTTAATTAGATTAGTAGATTCACCTAGTGATGTCTAAATGTCTGAGGTAAATGAGATAAATAAATATTACGGTCCATATTAGTTTTTAAATTATCATGTTTTCCATGCATATGATCTGCTATTGATAATATTATAGTTTTTTTTAAATAAAGGATCAGCATATATGATATAAAAAATTATACTTTATTATGAAAGTATTGACCCTAAGATTGATTTTGATTATTCTAAAATATTGAGTATAAATAATACTAATCATGTATTTCAAGAATGTATATAGGTCTTTTCAGATATTAAAATTAAAGAAATAATCTTTGAAAAAGATCTCCACAAAATTCACTAAGTCAAGATCTTCAAATAAGAAAAATTTAAGTTCAGACTTAGTGGAGTCGACGCCAAAGCAAAAAGAGCCAATCCCTTCACTGAAACAAGGCTTAAAATGAGTTATTTCAAGTTTTAAGAGGATTGGAGTTGACCCCAGCATGTTGGAGAAGTCTGGCATTAGTTTAAGTCGACTCAAGCCTAGCAGGAGCCGACTCTCTCAGAGAAAATAGATAGCAGCAATTTTAGATTTTGCCTAATTGAAGTCGATTCCAGTAGGATTGGAGTCGACCCCAATGGTTGAACCGACTCCAGCAGCAGGTGAGGCTGCACTCTCAGAAAAAATACTAAGTGTAGGATTTCTAGACCTTGAGATTGAGTTAACTCCTTTGTCATCCGAGTCGACTCAAGAAAAATTAGAGTCGACCCCTATGAAATTGGAGTTGACCCCAATATCGGGACAAGCATAACAGCTAGTTTTCTACAATCCTTCTAACAATTATTTCTCTACTTCAATAGCTATTTCAAGGCTTGCAACAACTAAAACTACTTTTTCAACCATCTTCAAGAGTATTTAAGGCTAGAGAAATATTTGAAAAGTAAGATAAAAGGAGGATTAAGAGAGAAATCATTTTCAAATTAAAGGGATTCTATTGCACATCAAAAAGTGAGAAAAAGAGAGGAACCAAGCTGAGAAATCAGAGAGCATTCAAGAGCAATCTTCACCAACATCTAGCATATCCTTTCAGCATCATTTGAGGAGAAGTGTTGCTTCAAAAGAGCACACATTTAGCCACTTCTTTGAGCCTTAAAAGAGTATATTTTTTTATTTTTATTCTTGAGCTGAAAACTCTTTCTTGTATTTTGATTTCTTTACAAGTTTTGTTGGAGGAAAAAACTTAGAATAAAGGCCCATCCATGCCTGGATTGGATATTATAGGTTTTGATTGGTGAGCTCAAAAAATCAATTGGATTGATGGTGAGCCCAGAAAACTATTGATATAAAATTTTGGTTGATGATTTTGAAAAATTAATTAAATTTATTTATAAGCTTGAAAAAATAAACACACTATAATTAGAGGAATTATAATATAATTCTTAAGGAGAGCTTGGGAAGTGGACATAGGTGCGGGTTGTAGCAAATAACTATAAAATTCTTGTGTATTTATATTATGCTCTTATTTCTTTCTTACTTCATTAACTTGCTTTTTTAACTTGCATTTAATTCTTGCTTTAATGCTTTAATATCCTAATTCTATTGTAGTATATTGGATTCACCTCACAATCACACTAACATAAGTTAAATTGAAGTACGTACTTGTTAAAAGCTTAAATTTGATTAAAATTTTATAAGAACCTAATTCATCTCCTTCCTCTTGGGTTGCTACCTCTAGACAATAATTGGTATTAGAGTAGGTGCTATAATATTTGATTTTTAACCTAGCAACTAAAGAGTCAAAGATCATGGCAACCTCGGTTGGTTCCTTGTTTGCTGAAAGTCAATCAACTTTGAGGCCACCACTATTTAATGGATCAAATAACATTTTTTAGAAAGCTAGAATAAAAATATTTGTACAAGCTTTAGATTATGACATGTAGGGAGTCATAACTAGAGGACCACATATATCCATAATTATAATTAATGGTATGTCTATTCCTAAATCGAAAAAAAATTGGGATGAATATGATAAGAAGATAGCTCAATTGAATACTAAAGCCATCAATATACTTTATCACTCTCTTAATGTACATGAGTTTAATAGAATATCTACTTATACATCAGCTAAAACAATTTTAGAAAGATTGAAAATAACTCATGAGAGAACAAGCCAAGTTAAAAAGTTTAAAATTAATTTGCTTGTTCACAAATATAAAATATTTAAAATAAAAAAATATGAGTATATTTTTTATATATATTCTAAATTTACTGATATTATTAATTCATTAAATAGTCTTGGCAAAATCTATACTAACTATGAATTTATTTGCAAGGTTTTAAGGTCTTTACCAAAGGAATGGAAAGCAAAAGTGATAGCAATACAAGAAGCAAATGATCTCTCCAAGACTATTAAAGGATAGAAAAATATTTGAAAAGCAAGATTAAGGAAGAATAAGAGAAAAATTATTTTTAGATTTAGTGAATTTTATTGCACATCAAAAAGAAAGAAAAAAAGCGGATTCAAACTTTGAATTCAAAGGGCATTCAAGAGTTTTCCCCCACATCTAGCACATTCTCTTAAGCTTTAATAAAGAGAAAGCAAAGCTTCAAATGAGCCAATTTTTCAGCCTCTTCTTCATGCTTGATAAGTTTATTTTTCTATTTTTACTCTTGAACTAAAAACTCTATTTTCTATTTTTATTTTTTTATGTATTTTTGGAGAAAAGAAACTTGGAGATTAGGCCCATCCAAGTCTAGAATTGAATATTGTATGTTTTGGTTGGTGAGCCTAAAAAATCAACTAGATTGATAATAAGCCCAAAAAACTATTGGTGTAAGGTTTTGGTTGGTGTTCCTGAAAAATCAATTGAATTTATTTGTGAGCCTAGGGAAACAAACATACTATAATCAGAGGGATTATAGTAGAATTTTCAAGAGTAGCTTGGGGTGTGGACGTAGGTATGGATTAGACCAAACCACAACAAATTTTTTTTATGTTTGTATTGTGCCCTTATTTCTTTCTTGATTCATCATTTTGCTTTATTTATTTGTATTTAATTTTTGCCTTATTGCTTTAATATCTTAATTCTACTGTAGCTTATTGCATTCACCTCATGACCACACCAAGATTAAGCATATACTTGTTTAGAGCTTAATTTGATTAAAATTTTGAAAGAATAACCCAATTCATTCATCCTCTTGGGTTGCTACTTTCTGATCAATAATAAGAAGCTAGATTTTGATCATCTCAAGACTTGGGGATGTCCAGTCTATGTCAAGCAAGTACAGGTGGACAAGTAAGAGGATAGGTCCTATAAAGCTCGTTACATTAGTATCCTAGAGAGTCTAGGGATACTACTTTTACTTCCCATAGGACCATAATGAGATTATGAGCTGAAGTATTGTCTTCTTAGAAAATAGTTTATTCAAGATGGAGATAGTGGAAAAAAAATTGAGCTTAAAAAGAAAATCTCTGAAGAGCAATGAGTCATAGAACTTGCTAAACATATTCATATTGAGCCAGTACATGCACTTCTTATTCCACCTCATAGATTGAATAAGATTTTTCATTCTCTTGAAAAAAACTTAAAGTATTTTGACAAAAAATGTAGAAAAAATATTTCTCATGGAAGATAGGAAACATGGAGATGATCCCAAAATCTATAACAAGACGATGTTGGACATCGACTCCGAGTAATGGATGGAAGTAATAAAGTTAAAAATTAACTTGATGCATTCTAACCAAGTCTAGACCTTAGTAGATCTACCAAAAGGTATAGTATCTATTGGATGCTAAAGAATCTACAAAAGGATGATAGGTTTGGATGGATAGATAGAGACTTATAATGCAAGACTTGTGGCAAAAAATTATAGTCAATACAAAAGCATTGACTATCAGGAGATTTTTGCTTATGACTATGCTAAAATCCATCCAGACACTTCTTAATTTCGTAACATACTATGATTATGAATCTGATAAGTGGATGTGAAAACTGCTTTCCTGAATAGATATTTTGAGAAAGATATCTATATGGAGTAGCCTTTGGGTTTCACTTCTAGTGATAGAGGTTATAAAGTCTGCAAATTGCAAAGGTCCATATATGGAATCAAGTAGGCATCTTGAAATTAGAATATTCATTTCATCATTATGATCAAATCATTTGGTTTCATTAGGAATAAGAAGAGTCACGTGTTTATAAGAAGGTCAATGGGAGTATTGTCATATTTCTTATATTGTATGTGAATGATATTCTTCTAATTGGAAAAGATATTTGCATCCTAACTTCCTTTAAAATTTGGTTGTCTAAGAAATTCTCCATGAATGATCTTAGGAAGCATCCTTATCTTTAGGATAAAGGTGTATAGAGATAGATCTAAAAGGATGCTAGCTCTATCATAAAAAATATACATAGAGGAGATGCTAAAGAGGTTCAGCATAAAAAACTTCAAGAGGGGATTGCTCCCCTATAGACATGGGATTTATCTCTCCAGGAAGATATGCCCTAATACATCAGAGAAGATAAGTTGCATGAGCAAGATTTCTTATACTTCAGCTATAGAAAGCCTCATGTAGGCCATGCTATGTACTCATGCTATAAGTGTCACCAGTAAATATCAGTTGAATCCAGGCTAGGAGTACTGAAAAGCGATGATATGTATCCTTAAGTATTTGAGAATGACTAAGGATATATTTTTAATTTTTGGAGGAGAGTTGAGAGTGCAAGGATACATAAATCAGACTTTATGTTTGACATTGATCATCGAAAGTCAACATCAGGCTATATTTTCTTATGCAACGATGGTGCTGTGAGCTAGAAAAATTTCAAGCAGTCTGTCATAGTAGACTCCACCATGGAAGCTAAGTATATCGCTGCTTTTAAAGTTGCTAAGGAAGCCTTCTAGTTATAATGGTTTCTTGCAGAACTAGATGTCATGCCATCATATGCCATGACACTAGATTGCAACATCATTGGCACTATAGCCCTCACTAAGAAGACAAGGTCTCACCAGAAGTCCAAGCACTTAAAGCAACGGTTCTATAATATTCATGACTACCTCAAAAAGATTGTATATCGAGGTACAGAGAGTTGACTCTACTGAAAATATAACAGACCCACTGACTAAATCGATAAACCAACAAAAGGCTAAAGCTTACCTTGAGAAGATGAAACTTAGATTTGTAGCCAATTAGCTTTAGTAAAAATGAAAGATTGTTAGATGTATGCTCTACAAGTCAACTGATATTTGTAAATATTCTAAGAGCATAATTTATAATTTTGACTTATTAAATTAATAATATTGGGTTAGTTTTCCATTCATGTTTGTATTTTAATATCCATTAATCATCTAAGGATTAACAGATGATGACATATATTCTCAAGAGTTAAGAATTTGAGATATTAATCATTAATAGTTAATCTCTAAATTGCTCCTGATCGATGGATCATTACAGGGATGGTGGTTGATCCAGTGAGGTTAATGCATGGATCATTTTTTTCTAGATAGATGAGTCTTCAATCTATAGTATGAGGATATTGGACAAGAGTGTAGATGATTATTGGAGAATAATGGTACTGAGCGTGACCATATGAGAAGTCATTTGGATATCTACTCACTCATCAATGACTTGTTCAACGATGTAGTAGTGTGATTGATCCTTGATCTATGGTGCCTCAGCTATTCATGATGAGGTTGCTGTAATTTGACTATACATATACCTGGTTCTTAGCCATTCAGGCTATTTGCGATGCATATTGTGTTGAGAAAAATATCTTAAGATTCAATCCATAATAAGCCTAGAACGAGATCCAGGATAATAAATAGAGTTCAATGAGTCCAAGAACAGCCAAAATAAAGTTCAGACAGAGAAGTTACATGCAAAGAAAGGCCAAAGCGAGATAGCATGGCGCTCGAGCCCACCAGAGGGGCCCATAGGCCAGCACCGGATGGTGATGGTGTAATACCCGATCTTGTATAGAATTTTTAGGTTACAGGTAGTTTCTTTGGTGTTAGCCTAAGTTTCTAGGATTGACCTTATAAGCTACTTAATCTTAATTATAAATTATTTTGAATTAAATTTGCCTTACCAAAATTTGTTGAAGCCATATGAGCATAAATTATAATTGTCTACCATTACAGGTTCTGAAAATCTTCTAAGTCTGAAAGGTAGCACCTATAAGGAGGGCTATGTAAAATATATATTTTCTTAAAATCAAAATTAGCAGTAATTGATTCTTAGGTGTTAGTGAGTTATAAAATAATTTTTAATAAATTTTGGAGACCCTTTAACCTATTCGTTCTGAGGAAAGAAAGTTTTAAAATTTTTGAATTTTGAAAAATTTGAACTAGAACCCAAGTTTGGGTATCTCATTCTTGAGGATTTTGATTTTTTCTAATATTTTTATTGATTCCAAATAGGGGATAATTCCTTATTTACATTTATAGTTTAAAGTTAATGGAGAGCAAAATAAATAAGGATATTAACTTAGAAAAATGTAAATAAGAATAGTACTGAGTAAAGTTGTGAATAGAATATCAAAATAAAAAATTTTCAAACCTAGGGGTTTGAGCTGACCCAAATTGAAATCGAGCCAGCCTAGATTTTAGGGTACAAAAATGAGTGTTTTGTATTTCTGAGAGAGCCGACCTGGGTTTTAGGGTACAAAAATGAGTGTTTTGTATTTTTGAGAGAGCCAGCCCGATTGAAAATCTAGCTGACCCAACTGACGATCGAGCCGACCTGATTTGGGGCCGAGCCGGCTCGATCAGTAGGAAATTCTAGGAGTGAGTTTTAACCAAGAGGGTTTTGAGTTGTGATTTTTAAATCATATTTTATGAGATGATAGAGCAGCTTGAAAAAATAAGTAAAGAGCTGAAAAATTATCTAGTCAACACCTCAGCATAGAAAAAACTTAAGTGGATTCCCTACAAATTGACATCTAGCAAATTCCTTTTAATTTATTCCTTTCTAAAATAAAAATACCACTGATTCTCTTGGTTGCTGTTGGGACTTCCAAGTTATACAGAAAATAGAGGAAGGAAGAGAGCTAGAAAAGGTTTTGTTTTCTATTAAAGATCAAGAGAAATTAGCTGGGAAGAGGTAGTTTGGTGGTGAGTTGATAATATACTCTATGACATATTTTTTGTATCCTTGGAACCCTTTTGGCAAGTTTATTTAACTTGATCTATCCTTATGAAATTTATATATCACATGCTACACTCTTTTATGGATTTCTAACAAAATGAAACTTTATTTTAATATCCTATTTTTAGCCTGTTTGTCATGATGATTGTCTTGAAAATTTATTTTAGCTCTCATGTTGAAAGACCTTTGGATACACTCTGACTTTCTTAATTACTTGAGCTTATGTAAAACTTGGAATAAGCACCTTTAAACTTTTTCTTGTGATAAATGTGTTGATGATGAGTTTCATTTAGCTATTTGGCATGAGAATGAGATATAAACTGTGTTTAAAGCAGATGACAACAAGATTTTATGGAAGAAAACTTTGATAGGATACGGTAGCTAGCGGCAGTTGGCATTAGCCTTGGTGCACCATGTCTTGGATACCCTAGCTAGCAAGAATGGTGTCAGCTCGGCATGTTTGGCCCATATAGTCGGTCTTAATTTTCTAGCTAACAAGGGTGGTGTTAGCCTAACGTTTGGATACACATGTGCGGTATTGATGAAATCCCTAGCAAGCGAGTAACTATTCAATTATAGATTAAAGACCTTCATGTGCTAGATATATGATTTCTTTAAAATTTAGTACATTATACTTGATCTATTCATTAATTATTATTTAGAGGATTGTTCAAATTGCAGTTGTTAAAGTTTTGATTTTATTTTGCATCTATTCCATTGTCCTACTTGATTGGAAATATTATTATGTTTACATTTTGGGAAAGTCGTAATTGTGTTTTTGGTCTAAAGCACTCATGCCTGAACTTGTCTCATTTCTGTTATAGACATATTATCTCTCACTGGGTCTTACGACTCACTCTATTTCTTTTATTTTTTTCAGATATTAGTGTTGAGAAGAGTCCAGGTCCCTCAGCTTGATAGAAGCAGTCATCTTTTATTTTGGTGAGCCCAGCACTTGCATGTGTGGGCATTTACTTTTGCTACCCTATAGTTATGCTCCTTTTTTATATACTTTGGTTTTGTATAAACTCTAGATATACTCTATTATCAACAGGCAAGATCTAGCCTCCACTGCATTTACTTAATTGGAATGACCATATGTATATGTATGTACTCCCATTGTGGATCATATAGATGTTATTGGTTGCTGGAAATCTGATTATACCTATATATATGTATGTAAGAATATGCTAGTAAGCAGGTAATTGTACTTTTGGAGATGTCCAACTTTTAAGAAAAATTCTATCAAATTTTTAGTAAAAATTATATATTTGATTTACTTTCCTTAGACATCTTCGTTAGGCTTGCTAGGTTGGCTAGTCCATCCTATGCATCGGTCATGACCTCGATTTTGAGTTATCATAGATGGTGCGGCCCAGACTGGCAGCAATTTCTTCCTCTAGCAAGCGAGGATGAAGAATGTGCTCATCCAACATGGATTGATCGACGCTCTCTTAAATGAAAAGAAGCATGACACCTTAAAGGAGAGGACCTAGGAGGGGCTACAGATGCAGACGGTGAGTACCATTAGCATGTACCTGGTCAATAAGGTGGTGATCCATATACTTGACGAGACTTCTCCAATGGTGCTATAGTCGAAGCTCGAGAAATTATACATGACAAAGTTTCTCACCAACACCGTCTTTCTTTAGAGGCAGTTCTACCAACTATAGATGATCAAGGGATAGAGCATGCAGAAGCATCTCAACCATTTTCAAAAGATTCTCACCGATCTTATCAGTATAGATGAGAAGTTTGAGGAGAAGATCAGGGTATTGATCTTGGTAGTATCGCTTTCTCCTTCATATAAGTTCTTTGTGATTGCTCTTCTAATGGTAAAGAGCACCATCAAGATGGATGAGGTCATTACGGTGATTCTCCAGGATAAGATTTTCAGGAGGAAGAACCCAGCTTCAAGCTCAAATGGTGGCAACTCAGCTTTGACAGTTTCTGAAGGAGCAAGTGGCAGCAAATGGAGTGGCAGAGTATCGCAAGGTGGGGGATCCAGGTCCAAGATGAGAGACCCTAGCAAGTTCAGATGCTACCACGATGCGATGAGTTAGGCATTGTGTCAGAGATTGCCTACAGCTCTGAGATTTGATGAGGGCTACTACAATGATGGCTAGTAGTCAGAGGATGATGTTCTGATGATATCTGATGAGGTATCTACTTTTTCTTGGTAATATATTTTAGATTCTGCATATACATATCATGTTTGTTGTAGAGAATAGCAGTTTGACTTCCTAGAGGGTAGTGAGGACATTGTTCATCTACTCGATGGATCAAACTATACAATCAAAGGTATCGAGATGGTCAGTTGGAGGATACATGATGGTGTAGTAAGAAAATTAGAGGAGGTCCAATACATATCCAATTTTAGGCAAAATCTTATCTTACTGAGCAGACTGAATTCAAACAGCTACAGGTGGATAGCTGGTGATGGAATCCTGAAGGTCATGCATGGTGATAGGATGATATTGAAGGAAAAAAAGATGACGAGAGGATATTACTATCTGGCAAGAAGTCCAATTGAGATAGAGCTTCAAAAGCCAGAGAGAGCCAGTGCGAGGTGGGGCTCCAAGTGGAGGTGGATGGAGCATGAGATAAGAGACTCGGGAGGACAAGAAGCGACGTCATAAAGTGAAGTTCCTATTGCCACGGAAGGCTATCCTAAGCAGATCTCAAGTTAGGAAGATCACAGTCATTGACGGAGGTAGGATCGAGCAGCCTGGCTCGACTCCTACATTTGTCAATCCATGAGATAGCAGCCATATCCTAGGGCATGGGGGCGAGATGGATCACAGGCTCTCAGAGATAAATGAAGGCCAAACATTGAGTCAAGATGGAGATTATTGAGAAAAATATCTTGAGATTTGGTTCATAAAAAGCTCAGAATGAGATCTATGATGATAAATAGAATCCAATGAGCCTAAGAACAGCTCAAACAGAGTCTAGATGAAGAAGTTATATGCAAAGAAAGGGCAGAATGAGGTAGCATAACCCTTGGGCCCTTCAAAGGGGCCCATACGTCGGTGTCGATGCACAGCAGTCCATGTAGACCATTCAGTCATTTTTCAAGCCATATCATGCATTTATTCCATGGATCGGTCATGATCCGATGGCTCGGATAGGAGCCGATCATGATTAAACAGATAGAGCTTGATCTGGGTATGATGAGCTGCTATTTTGTATGATCTGACGATCAAAAGAGCTCTCGATCATGATCGGATAGCTCAAGAGTAATCCAAGCTTGATCAAGAGATTTTTTTCATGATCCGGCGGCTCTAGTGTGAGCCAATCGCGATTGAACAGCCAGAAATTGATCTCTGAGGTGTTTGGGACTGGATTTCCTACTGAAATACTATTTTTGAATTTCTGAAATATATATAACTTCAATTGATGAATCATTTATTGCATTGAAAAGCTGGTTATGTTTCAGAGGTTCTAAGAGGCTTCTTGAGAGGTTTCAAAGAGCTTTTATGAGGGTTTTGGATTGTTGAGAGACTTTTATACAAGAGTTGAGTGGTAAGTTTTTCTTATATTTGTTTGTATTTTTATCTTTCATAATGAAGTTTGCATGTCCCATGGAGATAGATCTTGGTCTAATTCATATACTTGATTTTGTGCTATCTCCTATCTTTTATTTTTTTTTTTTTTACGGTATCCATATATGATCGAGTGCAATATAAGTGATATCAAAAAGGTCTCGAGGTGGTGGTGTCCTGGCCAAACTCCACAACAATTAGCATTAGAGTGAATTGATATCCTAATATGTTGGCTGCAGTAGATTCACTATAAGAGTAGGTTGCACCTAGATGGATCTATCGATCTTAGTAGAAAAAAAAAATTCTATGTGATTTTTGAAACGAAGTTCAGAAGACCTTGGCCAAGGTAGTATGATTAGTAGAAAGGAGTTTCTATAAAAAATCACAGGATGAACTCGAGTTGAATAAATTTAACATATGACTAACGATGAGGTTTGACGAGTATTTCTTGACCTTCATCTAGTCGGAACTTATAATAGAAGAACTTTATCACACGATAATTGCACCTAGAGGTTCATCTCTTTCATTCTACTGGATTGCTACTACATACTGTCAGGTATCACTGGTGGATTGTGAGACTCACAAACATCATCTTGATGGTCGATGATTATTGATGGACAGAGATGGAATCATTCCAACCCATTACTAGAAGTTTCAATGATATTATGATGGGATTACTGTATATCTCACTACCAAATAGAATAGAACCTACGGGATCACACACAATAGAGGTTCTTGATTGAGTTGAAACACGATTATGAATCATGTATGAATTTAATTATCAATATGATTGATGATTAATTTAATATAATTATTATAATTATCAAACTTACAAAGAGTTAGTAAGTTGTAGGAGGATTAATTAGCAATTGAATTACTAATTGGCTCAATTTGATGAGCAATTGGGTTAAGAATCAAGTCTAATTGAATTGGATTTAAATTGGATTGGTTTGAGTTTGATTAGATCAAGCCTAATTAAATTATGAGATAATCCAATTACAAGGAAGACCAATTTTTTATTTGATTGGAACTTGAGTACACCTAATTCCTAATTGGATTAGGATTTATTGAGTTTTAATTAGGCTCCTAGTTAGACTAGAATTTCTCCTTAATTAGGTGCAACTAAGTCCTAACCAAATTGGAGTTGATTAGGGTTTTGACCTAGACACCAAGAGAGATCCCAGTTAGACTAGGACTCTCTCTTTCTTGTGCCATAAGGAGACTCCACGCCCCACCTTATCCATGCCCAACCACACGTGCCCCTTCTCTCTTATTTCTACATGAAAGAAGCCACCCCACACCATCTCTTCTCTTGGTATTATTTGCGTTAGACGCACAAATCAAGGAAAGGGGCGTCCAAGAGTTGGATGCCCCCAGGACTCTATCTTTTAGAGTCCTATACCTAATCCAAAAGGAGGTTATTCTTACCCCTATTCACGCAAAACAAAAGGAGGATGAGATCAGCCTTTGTGCATGGGATTAGAGAGGGTTCACGCTAATATTTCCTCTTGGCATTGGGATTTTGAGTGTGGGATATGAGGCTCTTGGGCGTGAGATAAAATGGAGGATTTGATCTTCTTTAGGTCTGAGTCTAGGGAAGAGAAAAAGAAAAAAAGGGTTTTACTTCTTCCACTTTATCTACTTACTCCTCTTCTTCTTCTTTGAGAGGGTCTGAGAGAAACAAGAAGTATTTTTTAACCATCAAGAAAGTGATCTCTGCAAGGAAGCTAGCATCCCAGTGAGATTAAGATGCTTCTAATTAGATCAAGATCTTGTATAGATATTTGTAGAGGCCAGATACTTGCGCCGCTTCAAAGGAACCGAAAGACATCTACGATCAGTTCACAGTGTAAATCAATCCGCACAAAGATATGAAGGTTAGATCTTCTTTCCTTATGTTTAAATTTTAAATTTTGGTTAATTTTCTTAATCCTACCCATTATATGAAGATCATGTTGCCTGGTTTAACGTAGATCTGATACATGCTGCAGATTAAAAGAGTTTTAATCTAATTTTTTATTTCATTGTGTTCATGATTTTAAAAGTTAAAAATCTGCATGTATGAAATCATAGTTTTCTAATAGAATGATCCTTGTAGCTTCTTATAATCCACCAATGACACCTAATATTATGTAGTAGCAACCCAGCAGAATTGAATAATTAGAACATCTAGGTGTAGTTACCGGATGATTCAATTCCTCTATGGTGAGTCCCGACCAAGATGGAGGTTATCAGAACTCGTTAAACCCCAACATCTATCATATGAAAGATTCAATCATCTCGAGTCTAAATCGTGAAACTCATAGAAACTCCTTTCTTAATTTCTATCAGCTCGATGGATAGGATACATTACACAAAAGTAGAAACAAAATTATCCACTTTATTGATAAATTATTATTTAAGTACAAAATTATGTCCTAAAATTATTACAATGTATCTGCCACATTAGCTTCTAAGAGATACATCTAATACTTAGTTCTCATAAAGGTATGCATCTTTGGATTGCTGTTGCATATACAGCTTGTATTGCAACTACTACTACTAATTTCTTAATCTACCTTATTAGTCAAGGAAGTTTCTTTGATGGTATGCCTTCAGGAATATCTGATACTTTTACGATTGTATTCCAAGCAGAACGCAACAATCTTATGCATCAATTTTACATGTTGGATATAATTAGTGTTTCCGATGACTCCCTATTTAGTGCTATGCATGGTTCCTCAATATTAGTCTGATTAGAGGAACCACCGAAAATGAATCTGCCAATGAAGGTTATAGATCCAGTCAAAAATCTCTAGTTTCATAGGCTCAAGATATAATAATCTTATATTTCTTAACCGATATCACATCTTATTTTTTCTATTGCAAGGCGTCAGAGGTACAATTTTTGTTGGAATTGCCCCGAAAGCTACATTAGCCTCTCTGAGTCCCAAATAAAAGAACACTACAGTCGCAAGATTCTGCACGGGCACTCTCGATAATAGTAGATGCACCATTTTCATCTTGTCACAGCTCAGAACTATATCCTGAGAGGCAATTATACTAATGGAGGACAGAATATTATGACCTCTTAATGTATTGCCTTGGTGGAGTGTAATACTTAGAATTCCACAGACAAAATACAAGCACATAGAAAGTTAATCGACTTCTTACCGTTGCTTCTGTTCCTTCTCTCTTTTGATTTTTTTGTCTTGTTTTTCTGCTGCGTATAAGAGAAGCAAACATCTGCGGACACACATCCCAGAAATTTCTGTGACACATATTAGAGATGACAGCTGCAGGGAAGAAACAAAGAAGAGAAAATTCAAAGCATGCCTAGCTAGATCACTGTCTGCTTGTTCCCTCACCAAAAGGGAAGTTAAATTATATTAAAATCAATGACCCAGATCTGGATATGCGTCATGAAGGATGACTAAATCATGATCAATGCTATGCTGAACCTTAATGCTCCATTTTGCATCCAACGGGGCAGGAGGGAATTGGTGCAAGTTACGTTTTATCAGCACCATGTCAGATGAGTAATGGAATGGTGAATGATAGGTTTCCTTATTTTGACTAAATCAGATAAGTTCCGCATTGAATGGTCATATTCTTCAAATCACTTTCTAGGAATTTAGTTCCAATGACTGACTACACACACTTCCCCATAGAACAGGTAACAGACTCTATCATTGAGGACCTTGGACAGTCCAACTACAATTGCCTTAAAAACAGTTACATGCTAAATTACTTTCGGCAGCATTGATCGAAATGAATTATAAGGATTAAATGAAGGTCTCACCACCCTCATTAATTTCCTGAATTACAGTGAAAATGAATATATGATCATCCATTCTGTTATAGTGTTTTAAAGTGACACTACTGCAGTGGGCCAAAAGAGACTGACATGTGAAAGCTTGCATTTTTCACTGTTACACGACATATAATATCTTGGATAACGATCCTTATTATCATGCAGAGACGATTCCATGGGAACAAAAATGAATAGTAATCTTTGAAAGATATTCCAATTGAAAACCTGACACGAGTTAAAACTTCTCATAGGTTGGAGGGGCCAACTGGCAGAACTCACAAAGACTCTTGCCACATTTATACAAGAGACCTAGGTTTGATCCCAAGCTCGCCCTGATATCAACTCAGGCTTCTGTCCATCCTAGTTCAAAAATGAAAACTAGAAACATATGACTGAACGGAGTGAAGCAAACGACACCCTCAACCTAATTCAGGATTTGAAGGCTCTGGAGAAACAGAGAGCAGAGATGGGGACCAACCTGGACCCAGGGGTGAAGTCATGATCATTGTGGATATGCGCAATCTAGCATGTCATGATCGGGCATGCGGTCGATGGTTGATCTCTTCAAGTTTTTGTTTTGGTTTTGTTAGTCCTTACCTATCATCTGCAATGTATCTAATATCTGGAGGCTTATTTTGTAGACGTTGTGCAGTCACAGATAGTATCAAAGTTTATAGTTGCTACAATCTGGAGAAAATGAAGGGATGGTTATCGTTTTCCTTGCAAGATATTTCTAATTTGTTGCTTCAAACTCACTCATGATTCTCTCCTGGAATGTTCGGGGATCTGGTAGGCCACAAAAACGACGTGTTATTAGAGAAACAATAAAACAATCCAGATGTATTGTTCTCTATCTACAAGAAACTAAATAAAAGCGTATTACCCCAATGCTACAAAGATCTATTTGTGGTACCGGATATCATGGTTGGTTTTCAAAGGATGCGATTGGATCATCAGGAGGATTGCTTACTTGCTAGAATGATGAGATCTACGAGGGCTATCTCATTCACTCCGGGGATTTTTCTTTGACTATCAAATTAGTCGACAAACAAAATGATTTCTGTTGGATGCTTTCAAATATATACGGGCCACACAATGAACATGATCAAAAGCTTCTTTTTGCCGAACTATGCGACATTAGACACTCTTGCTTGCTGCCCTGGGTGCTCTTAGGAGACTTCAATGCCACCAGATTCCATAATGATAGGAAAAGTGCAGCTATCTCCCAAACACCATCAAGACTCTTTAATGAATTCATCAACAGTCAACAGCTGATGGAAATCAAATCCTCAAATAGGCAATATACCTGGTCTAACCTAAGAGAGGACCCCTCGCTGGCAATCCTTGATAGATGTTTCATTTCCCTTGACTGGTTCAAGTGCTTCCCACTGGTCTTCCTCTTAACAATGACTCGTTCTACTTCGGATCACTCGCCACTTCTCCTACAGTCCAACAATCACAAGGTACGACCCCTGCACATAAACCTTTTCGCTTTGAAAACTTCTGGTTTATGATAGACGGTTTTGAGAACTATGTTCGGCAATGGTGGGATTTGAAGCCCAATTCTGACAATGCAATCTCAAACATTGTGACTAAGCTCAAATTCCTTCGAGTAAAACTGAAAACTTAGAATCGTACAAGGATCAGTAATCTAAATATGCAAAAGAATAGTCTTTCAGCCAAAATTAATAGTGTAGACCAGAAGGAGGAAGATCATCTCCTCTTCCCCACTGAGCATCATGAACGATCGTAGTTGAAGCTAGAACTTGAACAAGTACTACTATGTGAAGAAACGATGTGGAAACAGCATACCCAAATCGACCTACTTAAACATGGGGATAGCAACACCCGATTTTTTCATACATATGCTAGTAATAGATGCCGGAAAAATTCAATTTTTGAGCAGCAATACAACGAGAAGCGACTAACAGACTACAAACAGATACAGCAATCTTTCAGAGACTATTTCATGGGACTCTTAGGCTCTACCCCAAACATAAATGTTAAAGCAGACTGGCAAATGCTATATCCAAAAGAACCACCAGCCCTACAAGATCTGGAACGGCCCTTCACAGCGGTGAAGTGGAGAAAGCGGTGTTCTCACTTGCCGCTCAAAAATCCCCAGGACTGGATGGCTTCACCTTTGAATTTTAAATGATTCTAGGATACAATTGAAAAAGATCTAATGGCGATACTAGTAGGCTTTTACAAGCATCAATTCTCTTTAGACCGGATCAACTATTCCTACATACCTCTCATACCTAAGAAAGATCACAATTGCACAGTGCACGACTACCATCCAATATCTCTCATCCATGGTGTTATCAAAATCATATCTAAGGTTCTTGCAATTAGGCTTGGCGAGAAAATGCATATTCTAACTCCAGCAACACAGACGACTTTTATACAGGGTCGATCATTGCCTGAAAGCTTTGCTGCGGCAAAAGAACTGCGCGCCCAAGTGCATAAGAACAACCATAAAGGGATCCTATATAAACTAGATTTCGAAAAGGTTTTTGACTCCCTATCTTGGTCATTTTTGATGGATCTATTACAATCAAGAGGATTTGATAATCGTTGGTGTATGTGGATACTGGATATTGTCTCTACTGCTAAGTCCTCACTTTTAATCAATTGTTCGCTTGGAGAGCCATTCTATCATCATCGAGGGCTACGTCAGGGCGATCCACTATCCCCTCTACTGTTTGTTCTGGCTACTGAAACATTGGATAGGATCCTTCAGGTAGCAGTTGAAAACCACATGCTGGAAGGGTTAGGAAGAAATGCATCACTATTTCATAGTCTCCAATATGCTGATGATACTCTTATCTTTTGTGGGGCATCCCGTGACAATGCCAAAACATTAAAGTTCATCCTATATTTGTTTGAACTACTTTTAGGTTTACGCATCAATTATCATAAATCATTAGTACTTGGCATAAGTTTATCTCTAATGCATACTGCCCAGATAACAAGAATTCTTGGAAGCAAGCACTTTGAATTCCCTCTTACCTATTTGGGAATGCCACGATGGCAAACAAAGCTCAAATTAGGAGACTGGACACCGCTTTTGGAAAAGATCTTGAAAAAACTAGCTGGATGGAAAGGTAAACTCTTATCATTGGTAGGTCGAGTGGCTCTTCTTAATGCAGTTATTTCACCTCTAATCATTTTCTGGATGACAAACTTCAACATACCATCATGTATAATCAAGCGCATCGACAAAAGTGGACGCTCTTTTCTGTGGTTTGGAGACAATCAATGGAAGAATGGCAAAAGTTTACTTAAATGGGAACACTGTTGTAGACCAAGAAAGTTTGGAGGTTTGGGCGTCACTATTATTAGAACACTCAATCTGGTCCTGTCACTTAGATGGTGGTGGAACATGTTTTGCCTAGAACCTAAGCCATGGAAATCGTTAATCCAACAATCATATTTCAGAAAGCAACAGATAACATTACACGATATCAACCAACTGCATCTATCTGATTTCTAGAAATTTGTTCAGCATAGTAAGAAAGTTTTCAGATCCCTAGTGAGATTTAAGGTGGGTAAGGGAATTCAAGTCTCATTCTGGGAAGATACCTGGATTCTTGACTATCCACTGAAAGACAGGTTCCCTAAACTGTTTGAATTATCACAACACCAGAAGACTTTGGTTTCAGAGGTTTTTGGTTCTTCTTCTAACACGATAATCAAACTTGTCCTGGATAGGCTGATCCTACACCCAGACGTCCTCACACTCAATCATATTATTGCTACAATAGACCTTCCAGAGCTCCTGATAGGCTAGAGTGGAAATGGTTCTCCAACAGCAAATTTTTAGTCAAGAGTTGTTATGAGTTTCTACTAGATGGAGGTATTCGACCGTTCTTCAGCAACATTACATGGAAATTCCGAATACCACCAAAAGTTCATTACTTTCTATTTCCCTATAATCTAGAAAAAATCCTCATAAAAGCAAACATGGCAAAGAGAAGCTGGAATGGCGATCCTAAATGCACACTTTGCGGAATATCAATAGAAACATCGAATCTCCTATTTCTTCAGTATTCATACTATTGAAAAATATATTCTAAAGCCAATCATCTAAGTGGTAGATGATTGAAATTAGTATATAAATTATCTAATAATAATTATTTGACTGATTCATCATAAAAATTCTATCTTTCTTAAATGAACTCCTAAATTATGATGAAGTTCTTAGAACCATAATCAATCGATAAAGAAGAATTTATTGGATGATTCTTAAATTATTCATGATCAAATGATAAGTTATTAACAAGGATGATAACTTATCGAGTATAAGTCGTTGTATGCCATATGCATTGGTTGTCCTCGTAACCAAGTAGTGTGAAGACACTGGTATGGCATCCAGATGAGATATAGAAGTATATCTATATTGAACATGACCAATGTAGCACTCTACTATCAAGAGTAGCTAGCTAAGGCCAATGGGTATAAGTGTTCCTCCGACCTGAGATCACCACGGTGACTTGTAAGCAACTTACTATACTTTGATACTGGACTATCTATATTTCTAATATAGGTTCGAAAGATTTTTGGGTACAGTCAAGTACTTATAAAATTGGTGTATGAGTCAAGATGGGATTGACTACTTTTGATTAACTTCAAGAAGAGAATGACTCGTTGTATTTTAATTTAGCAAAACCTAGGCCTAGGTAATCCTCGTGAGGTGTCACGAGATTTGCAAAATTTTGAGACATAATAGAGATGACTTGTATGAGTATTTGATAGCATACTCAAAGTTGTCTTGAGCATTATGGGTCAAAAGAATGAATTATACAGTAACCATGGGTCAGGATTCTAAGAATGTTGCTTTGCATACATTTGATCTATCCGGACGTCGAAAATTATTGCTAGATGATAACTTTGATTGCTATAGAAATTGATTTCTGTGCTACCGACTTTGGTTTGAATCTATGGAGTTACATATATTAGATCTTGTAACCTGATCAGATGGTTAATCGATGATTGAGAATTGTTCTAAGATTAATTCATCAATACAATTGATGTTTGATCTAATGCAAGTATTGCAGGAGGATCAATTAGCAATTGGATTACTAATTGGCTCAATTTGATTAAGTAATCAGACTAAGATTAAATTTAATTAAATTAGATTCAATTAAAATTAGTTTGAACTTAATTAGATTAAGTTTAGTTAGTTTATTGAATAAGCCAATTACAAGAAAGAATAATTTCTTGTTTGACTAGGACTTGGGTGCACCTAATTGACTTAGGATTTAAATTAGACTTAAATCTTGATTTAATCTGATTTAATTGAGCTTCTAGTTAGGCTAGGATCATTCTTAATTAGGTTAAATTTAATCTAATTTAAATAGAATTTAAATTGGATTCAAAACTATTTTAACTAGTCAAACAAAAGAAGTCCAAGTTGGACTGGGACTCTCTCTCTTTCTCTTGCGCCTAAGAAAGCCCAAGCCCACCTTTTATTTCTGAGGTTTTACATGAACCTTTCCATGCCTAAGAAGGCCTCCACACCCCTCGTATCTACTTATTTGGAGTTTGTTTTGATTTGGTCAAAACTAGAAGAAAGTTAGAATTTATTTTCTTCTTGGATGAGTCCTCTTTGACCAAAACTCCTCCCTCCTCTTGTGCGCCCACTTTTCCCACGCCTTGCAATTTGTTCTTCCCTTTCTTCCCTTTCTTTTGTACATGAGTTTCAGATATTTCATGCCAAGAATTTAGGGAGGGGGCGTCCAAGAGTTTGATGCCCCCTTAACTACCTTATTTGATGGGTTTGACTAGGTCTTTGACCTAGAATTTGATTCCTATTGGATGCCTCCTATATGATAGGCTTTAGGCTTCCAAAACACTAGGGATTTCATGGTAGAAATCAGAAGGAAAAGAGGGAGAAGTGTGGGAGGATGAGGCACCAAATTTCTTGGAGTAGTTCCTTTCTTTTGGACATCAAACGATGATGTCCTGATCAAGACAAGGTAAGAGAAGATTATCTTTCCTTATATTTTTTTTTATGTTTCTCTCTTCTTATTTTATATTTGATTTTTCTATGATAAAATCTAAGAGAGAGAAAGTAAAATGGCATGGGGATCCATGCTTCAAGGTATTGGAGCATAGTGATCATCTTTGGATATGATTTGATCATGTCCTGATGAGAGAAGGAGAAAAGGAGAAAGGTCTTCTTTTAGGATTTCTTGGAGAATCCTTCTTCTCTAATTTTTATGAGAATTTTATATAAATAAAATAAAAAATCTTAAATCTAAAAACTTAAAAAAATTTTAGAAGAAAAGATCTCCTCTTGTCCTAGCATAGAGATGTTTTTAGGACATCAACCGTTGATATCCTGAAGGAGAAGATTTATCTTCTCTTAGGATTTATTTTTTTATTTTTATTTTTTAATTTATGAAAGATCTAAGGATTGGATTTCTCCCTTATTTCTACTCATGTTCTTCGTCTCTTGGAGCATCCAAGAGATCCGAAGAACATGTATTTGATTAACCATCAGGAGGGATCCGTGAGAAGCTAGCACTTCGAGCGGATCTTCGTTCGACGAACCTTCGATCTATGTTACAGGCTTGTGTGGATCATCTATAGTGGTTGGATGCGTATGTGGCTCGAAAAGCAATAATAAAAATCAACTGTGGAGTTCTCGACCCATGCAAAGAAAAGAGATTTGATCTCTTGGTAACCTAGATATGATCTAGGGTTAGATCTAGAATTATTCTAGATCTAGGTATTGATATGATCAATATCACTTATGATTAATTTAATTTTAGATTTATATTTGCATCATGACATATTATAGATTCTTGATGTAGGGTTTTGTAATCTGGTTACATGCATATTGTAGATTAAACTATTTAATTCATGTCTTCCGCTGCTTTAATTTTGAAAAAGTTTTGAAATCTATGCATGAACCCTGCATATTTTTCAACAATGGTATCAGAGCATCTAGGTTCTTTTATAATATATTCATGTATGCTTAAGAATAAATTTAAAAATCAAAATTAATTAAAGATCATATATACTATCATAAGGTTATCCTATTATAAGGTTAACCCTTTACAATGAAAAGATTATCCTAGTATGTGCTGATCTAAATCTGAATCATGAATTATTTAGATTAGATCTAAGAAAAATTTATGATTTAATTTTTTAATTTAAATCTAAAGTTAAATAAATATATATCTATTTTAGATTATTTAGATTAGATCTAAATAATATCAGGGTTGTACATACTGCCATAAGGTTGTCCAGCTGTAAGATTTATCCTTTACAGTGGAAAAGTTGTCCTAGTATGTGCTAACCCAGAAACCTAAATCATAAATGTGTAGATGAGATCTAAAATAATTTATGATTTATTTTTAGATTTTAAATCGAATATTAACTGATTTATGATCTGATTTTGTTCATTTTGATAAGATCTATATGATATGTTTCATGTTCTAGATCTAGATCCTGATGATACAAGTGTTGATATATATTTTTTAGTTTTGAATCTACTTTGAATATGTATGACATATTTATTTTATAGAATTTTAAATTATGAATTTACTGTCTGCAAAATTCTAGATTCAAAATCCTAGGATATGATCTAAACAATGAAATAAATCAGATCTAAAATCATATATTGAATATGATTCAATGTAAATTATTTATAATTTAAAAATATTTTAAATGATTAAGTTAGAAATTAGTTCTGAGATTCCATAAATCCAAACCCATAAGTCTTAAACTTAATTGAGAATTAAGTGATTGTTTAGGATCTAGATTTGTGATTTAAAGATCCTAAGATAATTTCATAAAATATGGGTTAAAGAAAAATGGGTTAGCTTTGATCAGATCCTTAACTAGATTAGACCGAGGGTTAGATTAAATATGGACTTAGTTAAAAAATTGATCAAACCTAATTAATAGTTGATTAGAATTAGGTCATTTCTTTAGATCAATTTAATAGTTATAGTTGATCAAAATCTATACATCTAATAAATGAATACTGATCATGGCTCAATGATCAAGCCTGAGTCTTTAGACAGACCAAATCAAAATTGATAAATCGATTGATATCTAAGGTAAATCTGGCATCCCAAATCGATGGTTTTTAATTGATAGCCCGCTTACCTGACCATTTCTGATGGTATCTAAGGCAAGTCTTGACATATCCTTCCATCGATCTCACTTGTCTGATCAATGTGGTCAATCAAATTTTGATTAGGTTGCTCATTGATTCATGCTAACCCATGTCACATAGAAAATCAGTGAGACTGATCTAGATGCCCATTGACTAAAATTGATCCTAGTCCTTGTCGATGACTTGAGAAGTCAGTGGAAGGACTTGACTTGGTGAAATCAGTGGGAGCAAATTGGTCCATATCCTTTTTATCCTTAAATCACTAATAATTTAAATCTTCTAAAGTTATTAGATCCTTAAAACGATAAAGTTATGGAGATAACTGAGTCATAGTCTTCCGTTAAGATGTTTGATAATCGATCCATTAACTCAATAATCATTGCAGGTCCAAAGGTCTGGTGCTTGTTGACTAATGAAATTATCATCCATCATATGATGACTTGGATGTATCTCTCTAATGGTGGTTAGGTTGGCCAACCAAAATTGGGCTTAATCATTCATTGGTTAGATACATCAAATATGGTCATGTTAATGGTTGGACCTAATCTGATCCTTACATTGGAGGCCAAAGCCTGCTGATTAGGTTTTTGGAGCAAAAGTAAATTACTAAAAATTATTTGGAGAAATAATTGATTATGAACCTACTCTTAGATGTACATGGATTGGTAAACCAAAGTTGGACTCGTGTGCAGCCTATGTGGATTCTAGTATCTACTAGAAAATTAAAGTAATTCCTCAAATTGGAGGTAGAGGCTACCAGTTCGAACAAAATAGTGGAAGAACCTTTAGACTAAAGTTCAAATCTCTAGGCTTAATATAATTCATATACTTAGGTCATTGTTCTTCTTTCCTAAATTAAGGCTAAACCCTAATTGCTTCTATCACTGTTACACAGTGATGACTTATGGGATCCAACTTCGATAATTAGTATCGAAAGTTGAATTTGGTTCAGTAGTATGAATGAATTCATATTGGAGCATCAAAGCCCAATAAAATTAATTAGTCCAAAATTGATCTAAATCAGGTATAGTACTTCTACTGTTAAAAGCAGGATCATAAGAAGAAGAATTATCTTGCTTTCCTTGACTATAATAGGCTGAACACGAGAAATAAGCAAGAGTTGCTTATCAAGGATGTTATATGATAACACCTTAAAATTTCTCTGTATATAATTCTACTACATGGGTTTTTGATGTCAGTAGTCTTATGCAATTTGTTATAAAGACTACAAGTGGGATATTTAAAAATGGTGAGAAATACTTGAACGTTGGGGATGGATAAATATGATCTCTATTGGCTTTTTGGTTAGAGATGGTTATCATTTATCAATAAAGAAGATTGTTGTAATGTTATTATGAATAATATTATAATAATACATGGATAATAAAGAAATAATATTTAATATTTATACAGTCTGTTAAGTATAATGTATACACCCAAGTTAGATTATGTCATGGATATCTATCTTTGACATTATAGGCATCTTGACAAGAACAGGATAAACGGATTAGCTTGAGAGAAAAATTTCGACATCAATGATTATGAATCATTGATAGTCTATGAGTCTTATCTTCTTGGAGAGATGACAAAGTCACCTTTTAATGAAAAAGGTGAAGGGGTCGATAAAGTTCTAAATCTCATACATAGTGATGTATGTGGATTTATAAACTTAAGTGCCAAAAAAAGATATTAATATTTCATTACAGACGACCTATCATGGCATGAGTGCATCTAGCTTGAATCATTTGAAATATTCAAATAATTTAATAATGAAATAGGAGAACAAATTGGGAATGGTATTAGAACTCTTTGATCAGATCGAAGAGGCATATACTTATCCAGTGAGTTTGTGACATATCTAGGAGAGAATAGGACTCTCTCTCAGTAAATTTTTTTTTTGGAATACAGTGTATCTAAAAGAAGAAATTAAACTTTATTAGACTTGGCTCAATCCATGATAGGGTTCACTTATCTGCCTGCTTTAGGATTGTACTCTTGTGGCTACTAGTTTTACTCTAAATTTATACCAAGTAAATCTGTTGTAGAGACTCCATATGGGATATAGATCAGGCATTGACCTAGACTCTTTTACCTTTAGGTTTGGAGTTGATCGACCTATGTCAAAGATTTGCATATAGATAAATTTGGATCCTAGTTCAATAATTATTTAAGGGTTATTAATTCTACTATGCTAAAGAACATAAGATATTCTTCAGTAGTAGGACATTCCTTTTGGAAAGGAGTTTTTTAGAGAAAGAATTGATGCCTGTCAAGTTGAACTCGAAGAAGTTTGATTAGTAGAAAAGAACTGACATAATTTAGTAAACCTACAAAATCAGATTTGATCAGATCAAATCCGAAGCCCATTAAAGTGTCATCTTTAAGAAGATTCGGTAGAGTACCACGTTAGCCAAATAGATACTTTAGTATCCAAATTTGGGACTACGATCCTATTGAGTTCGATGAGAACAACAAGAATCTGATCACCTATAGGGATACAATGTAGTGGCCTGACTCTAAGAAGTGGCTTGGAGCCATATGATCCAAATTGAAGTCTATGAAAATCAATAGTGTATGGACACTAGTTGATTCACTTGAAGGGATAAAATCCATTGGGTGTGAATAAATTTTTAATAGGATCAAAATAGTACAGACGAAAAGGTAAGGAGCTATAAAATCCATCTGAGTATCATCTTAGAGTTCGAACATACGTTCTGAACATATATCTTTCTTATGAACAAAGATAAATCCTATATTTATAATTGGACAAAATATTTTATAGTGTTATTTCTTGTATTGTTTGAGGATGAAATTTTCTTAATCGAAAATGGTATTCTAGCATTGCAAAGAATAAAGATTTAACTGTCATCTTATTTCTCCATGTATGAGACCAGACATGGTATACTCACTAGAGATAGTGAGTAGATACCAGTCTGATCCAAGTGAGAGCCACTGAAAGATTGTATAGACAATCCTTAAGTATTTGAAAAATACTAAGGTTCAGTGACTAAAATATGAAAGTACTAACTTAAAATATGTAGATATTTTAATTTCAATCAAAATAAGATGACATCAAAAGAATATCGGATCATACCCTAATTATAAAAGGAATCTACTGGAAAGGTTCTAAGTAGTATACTTTAGCCTATTCAGTTAGTGATATAGAGTACATCATGGCATATGATGCTGCCATGTAATCTACGTAGTTGCTGATGAGGTTCATTAGTAGGTTGGAAGTGGCACCCTCCACCAATGGTCTAATCCTATCATAGCTGGATCCATAGCTCAGACTAAAGAACCAAAAAACCAGCATATTCTATATCACCATCACCTTAGATATTAGATCTAAGTGACGTCGATCTTTGGAAGATTGATTTAAAATAACTTGATCGATCCATTTACTAAGGCCTTGGAACTAAGGAGTTCTACGAATTTAGTGGAAGATAGGATATTTGATATCATGCTGATTGACTTTAGTCCAAGTGAGAGTTGTTGAAAAATATATCCTAAAGTCAATCATCTAAGGGATAGATGATTGAAATTAGTATATGAATTATCTAATAATAATAATTATTTGGCCAATTCATCATAAAAAATTTATCTTTCTTAAATAAACTTCTAAATTATAATGAAGTTCTTAGAACTACAATCAATCGATAAAGAATAATTTATTAAATAATTCTTAAATTATTCATGATCAAATGATAAGTTATTAACAAAGACGATAACTTATCGAGTATAGGTCATTGTATGCCATATACGTTGGTTGTTCTTGTAACCAAGTAGTGTGGAGACACTAGTATGATATTTAGGTGAGTTGTAGGAGTACATCTATACTGAACATGATTAATATAATATTTTACTATCAAGAGTATCTAGCTAAGGCCAATGGGTATAAGTATCCCTTCGATTTGAGATTACCATGGTGACTTACAAGCAACTCACTATACTTTAGTGCCGGACTGCCTGTATTTCTAATATAGATTCAAAAAATTTTTAGATATAGTCAAGTATTTATAAAGTCGGTGTATAAGTGAAGATGAAATTAACCACTCCTTATTAACTTCAGGAAGAGAATGACTCACTGTGTTTCAATTTAGCAAAATCTAGGCCTGGGTAATCCTTGTGAGGTGTCACGGGATTTGCAAAATTTTGAGATATAATAGAGATGACTTGTATAAGTATTTGATAGCATACTCAAAATTATCTTGAGCATTATTGGTCAAAGGGATGAATTATATAGTAACCATGGGCTAGAGTTCTAAGAATGTTACTTTGCATATATTTGATCTATCCAGACGTCGGGAACCATTGCTTGATGGTAACTTCGATTGGTACAAAAATTAATTTCTATGATATCGACTTAGGTTTGAACCTATGGGATCACATATATTAGAGCTTGTAATTTGATCAGATGGTTAATCAATGATTGAGAATTATTCTAAGATCAATTCATCAATACGATTGATGTTTGACCTAATGCAAGTGTTGCAAGAGGATCGATTAGTAATTGAATTACTAATTATCTCAATTTGATTGAGCAATCAAGCTGAGATCAAGTCTAATTAAATTAGATTTAATTAGAATTTATTTAGACTTAATTAGATTAAGTCTAGTTGATTTATTGGATAAGCCAATTGCAAGAAAGAAAAATTTCTTATTTGACTAGGACTTGGGTGCACCTATTAACTTAGGATTTAAATTAGACTTAAATCTTGATTTAATCTAATTTAATTAGGCTCCTAGTTGGACTAGGATCATCATTAATTAGGTTGTATTTAATCTAATTTAAATAAAATTAAAATTATGCTCAAAACTATTTTGACCTAGTCAAAAAGAGGAGTTCTAGTTGGACTGGGACTCTCTCTCTTTCTCTTGTGCCTAAGAAAGCCCAAGCCCATCTTTTATTTTTGAGGTTTATGTAAACTTTCCTATGCCTAAAAAGGTCTCCATGCCCCTCATATCTATTTATTTGGAGTTTGTTTTGATTTGGTCAAAAAAAGAAGGAAGTTAGGATTTATTTTCTTCTTGGATGAGTCCCCTTTGACCAAAACTCCTCCCTCCTCTTGTGCGCCCACTTTTTCCATGCCCTGCTATTTGTTCTGCCCTTTCTTCCCTTGCTTTTGTGTGTGAGTTTCAGATATTTCACACCAAGAATTTAGGGAGGGGGCGTCCAAGAGTTGGACGCCCCCTTAACTACCTTATTTGATGGGTTCAACTAGGTCTTTGACCTAGAATTTGATTCCTATTGGATGCCTCCTGTATGATAGGCTTTAGGCATCCAAAACACTAGGGATTTCATGATAGAAATCAGAAGGAAAAGAAGGAGAGGCATGGGAGGATGAGGCACTAAATTCCTTAGAGTAGTTCCTTTCTTTTAGACATCAAACGATGATGTCTTGATCAAGACAAGATAAGAGAAGATTGTCTTCTCTTGTATTTTTCTTTTATATTTCTCTCTTCTTATTTTATATGTGATTTTTCTATGATAAAATTTGAGAAAGAGAAAGTGAGATGGCATGGAGATCCATGCTTTAAGGTGTTGGAGCATAGTGATCATCTTTGGACTTGATTTGATCATGTCCTGATGAGAGAAGGAGAAGAGAAGAAAGATCTTCTCTTAGAGTTTCTTGGAAAACCCTTCTTCTCTAATTTTTATGAAAATTTTATATGAATAAAATAAAAAATCTTAGAACTGGAAACTTAGAAAAAAATCCTACAGAAGAAAGTCTCCTCTTTTTCTAGCATCGGGATATTTTGGGGACATCGACCGTTGATGTCCTAAAGGAGAAGATTTATCTTCTCTTAGGATTTATTTTTTCTTATTTTCATTTTTTAATTTATGAAAGATCCAAGGGTTGGATTCCTTCCTTATTCCTTCTCATATTCTTCATCTCTTGGAGTGTCCAAGAGATCCAAAGAACATATATTTGATTAACCATCAAGAGAAATCTGCGAGAAGCTAGCACTTCGAGCAGATCTTCATTCGACAAATCTTCGATCTATGTTGTAGGCTCATGTGGATCACCTGTAGAGGTCGGACTCGTGTGCGGCTCCAAAAGCAATAACAAAAATCAACCGTTGAGTTCTCGACCTGCACAAAGGTAAGAGATCTGATCTCTTGATAACCTAGATATAATTTAGGGTTAGATCTAGAATTGTTCTAGATCTAGGTATTAATATGATCAATACCACTTGTGATTAATTTAATTTTAGATTTATATTTGCATCATGACATGTTATAGATCCTTGATGTAGAATTTTGTAATCTGATTATATACATATTGTAGATTAAATTGTTTAATTTATGTCTTTCGCTGTTTTAATTTCGAAAAAGTTTTGAAATCTATGCATGAAACCCTACATGTTTCCAACACATACTCCAGAACGATTTGGTCTTCACTTCATAGCGCACTTAGAATCCCAGATCTACCTGAAACACAAGAACAACTCTGGACAGTCTGGAGAATGCAACAACCAATAATAACATTAACTCTGAGCATAGATTCTCTGATTGCAGCTAGTTTCTAGTGTATCTGGAAGGAGCGTAACAAACAGTGCTTTTAGTTTCATGCCTATCTCCCTAAAGTTATATTTTTAAAAGTTCTCAGACTTTTTAGGTTGTGGGCAAGATTCTTACTCAAAATTGATGAAGAAAGATATGAAACTATAAGTACAAAGATTCAAAGTTTAATTAACGGTTCGATCAACCAATATTACTAAATGCACAGGTGATTTTGGACGAAAAGCTTCATAAAAATAAGTATGCCCTCCATTTGCCATAACAAAAGATAGGTTTTCATTCTTCAGCCACATGGAAGTCAGCAACCAAAACAAACGAATCTTTTGCCAGCTCTTCAAATCCAAATCCCAGTTGCACCCACCTGCTGCGCTTGAAGCAATCTCTTTGTCCAACCTTATCTTCCAATGATGTTCTTCCTGCAACTATTTAATACTGTCGCAATATTTGCTTGTTTCTTCTATACTGTAATTATCTATAATATAACTACTTAATATTCTAATTTTTTTTAAAAAATTTCTTTAGTTAGGTCACTCTAACTCAATTTCCTCAAAAAAGAACTGAGTGATTCCAGTCCTAATGGATTTTGTAAATTGAGTTTTGCCCGGAATTACTAGTAGAGAAATTTATATAGATTTACATGTATTCTTTTCCATGCAGACTCCTTGAGCGTAACTTTTCCCCAAGTCAAAAGGCCTAAAAATGAATATCAAGACATGTTTTTAAATTTTAGTATCTTCTCTTAAACTTCTTAAATTTTAAATTATGTGATGATGACTAACCTCCATTTGAGAGCATCCAAGCTTTTGGAAACATCACGGAAAGACCCGGGAAAAGGTTCAGCATTTTCATCCACAAGGACTTGCGTGGTCCTTGTGCAAGCAAGTATTCTACTGATGCAGTCATCTGGACATTTTTTCAACGTTAAATAGGATGTGGATGCACGCATTCAATGAGATGTCGACCTCCCATAATGGATAGGTTAGTAGTTACCCATCATAATGTTTGGCAAATAACCACAGAATTGCTCCAAAAGAAAATCCCCCATTCTTCTCAAAATGGAGCTAAAACTATCCCTACTATTGGTGATATGTCTGCTTACAGGAATCATGGCAACCAAATATGATGAATTCACATACAACGGATTCAAAAGGAGTGAGTTATACCTTGATGGCATGGCAGAGATCACACCTAATGGCCTTCTGAGATTAACGAACACTACAACGATCCAGCAAGGACATGCATTCCACAAAGTGCCACTGCATTTGAAGAACAACTCAGACGGTAATGTTTACTCTTTCTCTACTTGCTTTGTCTTTGCAATATTCCCTGAATATCCAGATGTGGGTGGCGATGGACTTGCATTAGTGCTCTCCCCAACCAAGGGGCTCCCCGGGGCTTTGGCCAAACAATACCTTGGCCTCTTCAATTTTACGGATAATGGCAATTCCTCAAATCATGTCCTTGCTATCGAGCTAGACACAATCTTAAATATGGAGTTTGGAGATATTGACAACAACCATGTCGGAATTGACGTCAATGGATTAAGGTCCATAAATGCCACACCAGCATCATATTTCATTGAGAGAATTGGCAAGTTTAAGAACCTTAGCCTCATAAGCGGGAAACCTATGCAGGTATGGGTAGATTATAGCAATATAGAGAAGAAGCTAAATGTAACAATATCCCCCGTCGGTGTGCCCAAACCAAGCCATCCATTGTTGTCTTCTTTCATTGATCTCTCCTCGTTGATATTAGACACCATGTATATTGGCTTCTCTTCTTCTACAGGCTCCATGCTAACATCCCATTATGTTCTGGGTTGGAGCTTTAAGATGAATGGGCAAGCGGCTGCCCTCAACCTGGCCAGCCTTCCTTCACTTCCTTCTGAAAAGCACAGAAGAAAACTAACATCTTTGATACTTTGGATGGCCTTAGGAGTAGTGTTGTTAATAACTATAACTGCCTTCAGTATTGCTTACATAATAAGAACAAAGGCAACATATGCCGAAGTTCTTGAAGAGTGGGAGCTAGAACATAGAACTCAGAGATTCTCATACAAAGATCTATTCAAGGCTACCAAAGGCTTTCGAGAAGAAAATCTTTTGGGAGTTGGCGGATTTGGAAGAGTTTACAAAGGCAAGCTACCCGGTTCTAAAACAGAAATTGCGGTGAAGAGGATGTCTCATGATTCTAAGCAAGGAACGAGGGAGTTTGTTGGGGAGATTGTGGGTTACAGTCAACTGCGTCACCGCAATTTGGTCCAACTTCTTGGCTACAGTCGTAGGAAAGGGGAACTCCTTTTGGTCTATGAGTTCATGTCCAATGGAAGTCTTGACAAGTTCCTATATGATGCAAACAAGCCGACATCACTTAGCTGGAGTCAGAGACTAAAAATTATCAGAGGTGTGGCTTCAGGTTTGCTCTACTTGCATGAAGAGTGGGAGCAGATTGTCATACACAGAGATATAAAAGCAAGCAATGTCTTATTGGATAGCGAAATGAATGGAAAATTAGGAGACTTTGGACTATCAAGATTGTATGATCATGGTAGCGATCCCCGAACTACTCATGTGGTGGGAACTATTGGTTATATAGCTCCAGAGCTTACTAAAACAAGTAGGGTGACTACGAGGACTGATGTCTTCGCCTTTGGGGTCTTCATACTTGAGGTTGTCTGTGGAAGGAGGCCAATAATGCGAGAAGCATCACTAGATCTTCATTTGGTGGACTGGGTGTGGAGGAGTTGGAGGAATGAAGTAATTCTAGAGGTTACAGATGCAAGACTTGAAGGTGATTATGATCTGGGGGAAGCAGAACTGATCTTAAAGATTGGATTGCTTTGCTCACATCCTGTTCCTGCGGCCAGACCAACCATGCGCCAAGTGATGCAGTTCTTAAATGGTGATCTTTCGCTGCCCGAAATACCCAAGGATGGGTAGGGCATCACTGTTTGATCACCAGAGCATGTGGAAGAACTAGTAGAATTATAATATCATGAGTGTCCATTGTTACTTGTAAACTGTTCCATCCACTGGCAAAGAACCAGTGCTCTTTGAAGGTTGTAGATTTTCTTGAATTCAAGTTAACTAGTGGAATTTGAATGTAAGTGTCATATTTTGGCGTTTCCTCTCCTGTCACTTCTCTCAGAGACCTAAAATAACCATTAATTAAGTGGTCATATTCCTCCTTTATGCTCATCTAAAGATAAACACAAACTGCTATGAACACAAAGTAATTCTAAGCAAGTCATTCAGCTTCTTTAGCTTAGGTGAAACACTGTCTGAAACATTATGTTTATGAGAAAATGCTTGCGCCAGTTCATATTTCGATGAAAAGTGTTACTGAAGCAAAATGTTGCAATGGTACTGCTGTATTCCATCATGTCAGAATGAGCTCTGCAAACAAAAAGGTACGAAATCCAAGTCATGATACTCAATGCTAGACTCAAAACTTAGGTGCAAAATAAGTGAAGGATTGCAGGCTGCTATGGTGGATGCTATCATTCGCAAATAAGAATATTTCCACGTTTTATCCTGTTACCGAAGAATCTGCTTTCGGCTCTTTTCATGAAATCTAGTCAGCTTCTCTGGTAAATTTTCATTCCCAATGGATTAGGTGGACCAAACGTGGGTCTAAATAGAGATCACCTCCAGAGGCATTATTAATGTCACCAATAACGCCAGGGAAGCAGAGGGCTACACCTATGCAATAAACAGCAAGGAAGTAAAGGGCTTCAAGTTCTATCCCATCCCACTTTGAAAATTCTTCAAATGGTAAATCCACCTCATCAACTACTTCTGTCCTTGCAATCATGCCGAGTTTCTGGCATGAGCAGCCATGTAATTGCCTTTGCCCCTTCAAGAAATTCCCCGGAGCCATACCAAGTTAGCATCCAGGCATCTCAATGTAATAGACAACGGAAATCTATAGATCATATTGTAGATACTAAGCTTGACATGGTCAAACACCATGGAGTTCAGAGACATCAATGACAACCTTGTTGGGATTGAAACTAACAGCTTGAGTGATTCATCTGAATGTTCCTTTTTGTTGGTGCTTTTATTTCTATTTTTTTCTTCATTTTTCTGTTTCTTTTCGAGTATGGATTGGAAACTATTCATAATCTGTGAACAAATCCTCAATTGCTTATTTTGATAGTATAATTGGTGCCATTTTAAGAGCCAAAAGCTGATTGGTGGAGACTCAATTAGGTTTGAACAAGCATGTATCTTGATTTTGTTATATCTCTACCAGCATGACATGGCTAAAATTTTGCTTGTGCCTTCAAAGGTTAATCTATCATCAATTATTTTAATCGCATCGATGCTCAGCTCCAACTACTCAGCTACAGGGTCTCATTACGTTCTAAAATGGAGCTCTTGCTTAAATGGCATTTCAGCAGTTAATTAAGTATAATATATGGAAGCTTTGATACAGCTGCATGAAGATAATTGAGACTTTTCAACAAAACCCAACGTATCTTGCACTGATACTGAAGGAAGAGGCAACCATGATGCTAATTGGTTTGATCACAGTGTCATAAAGAGAGCATCTAAGATTTTGACAACGAGATTGGCTCCTGTTCTGCTTGGTTTCCTAACTCTCAGTTAATCTTCAGAAAAGGAAGGCAAATCTAAGACTGCATCCTTAGAAGCAAGAGATCATCCATCAAAACAGGTTTCTCGGAGAGCAAGAAATTATATTAAAGATTGAATTTGAAAAAAGAAATTATCTTAAAGATTTATTTATTTATTTATTATGTAATGGGAGGTTGGCAAACAACCCAGATGTAATGGAATCTGTTTGCACCCTTAAAAGTCAAATGTTTCATGCATGTGGCTTTGTTGGAAAAACAAACTGAATACCAGAGAAGTTGTTCGCAAAAAGCTTGGATGGAATTTAGGAGGTTGCATGATTTGCAGCACCATACCGGAGTCCATTAACCACATCTTCTCCAATTGCAGCCTCTTCTCCAATATTTGGAACGCAATCTGCTCCACCCTCTAAGTTCTTCATCCGTAATCATCTTTCAAGTTCCTACGTCAGGAGTGGATCCTTTGGAATTTTGGAAAAAAAACTCAGCCTATTGTCCTCATGCTCTTGGCGGCAGTTGCGTGGTCCTATTGGAAAGAGCGTAATGCTCGTCCTTTCCTTCACAAAAGGTCATCCATTGAGAGTGTCGCCTCAAGCAGTTTAAATTTATTCAATGATTAGTCGGTGTTTTGTAACCTGCTGCTTTGCCGGAGTTTGGAAAGGCTCGAGTTGCTGTAAGGAACCTAATCAACTTTTTGTAAGAGAGGCTTGGGTTTCACATTATGACCTCTTCTTGCTGACTTCCTTTCTCTGTTTTTTTTGTCTCCACTTTTGACCAAGACGGTTTGCTGTTATGCTCATGTAATCCTTCGTCTCTCACATCCTGCCTGATCTTCTTTCAGGTCCTGTAAATATTCTGAATCTGAAAAATTTGTTTGGTGGCTGGTTACAGCCTCCATTACCATCAAAGAAAGAAAAAAAGAAAAAATGATACCGTGCCTGAAGAGCAGCCCAAGGCTGTTGTGTGCAATAGATATTCGCCAAACTACAGCTCTCTGCAGTCCACTTAAGATAAGAACAAAGAAGCTCCAAACGATAGGACACAGAGCTCCATGCTGCTTGGCACAACCGAACGCGGCAAGCTTAAGACTGAAACCTGACCGGTGAGAACGGAGACCTGAGATGCTAGGCAAAACATCGCACGGCAAACAGATGTAGAGCGGTGTTAGGCATTACAGACTCAATCCCGTTGCAGTAATCTAAAGGAAATCGACACATTATACAACATTCTGCGATTATCTTAAAGATTGAAGTTGAAAGAGCCTTTGATAGATGGAATTGGACTTTATTTTCTAGGTGGTGTTCAACAAAGGGTTCACCTTCCTATGGTTTGATGAATCAAGAATGTGATATTCTTCTTGTAAACTAGTGTTCTAGCAAATGGACAGGTAAGAAGCTAGATTCCATGCTGCGTGTGGGTGGCCATGTCTCTCCTTTCCTCCAAATCATTGCAACAGATTGCCTAGCCAAAATATTTCACAAAGCTCAGAGTAAATGTCTGCTTGAGGGACTTGGCATATATATGTAGAGGTGACACAAGCAAGACTATCCTGCAATATGCAGAAGACACTATAGTATTCGTGAAGGCTTTGAAGGGTCATCTCTTGTAACAGAACTAATAATTTACTGCTTTCAGATTGTGAGGTATACCTTGGCTTGCTGTAACCCCAAACGGCCTGGCATCACTACTGGAACCAACTCCTCCTCCTTCTTCGACTTGTCGGATGCTAGGAAACCTAGCCTCCACCATTATTTAAACACTGCCATCTTTCTCTCTCTTTCTTTTTTTCTCCTCTCTTGGTTGGATTTTTCTTCTCGTCCCTACCTCCTCCCTCGCTCTTACCGCAGCCCAAATTAACCTCACAAGAGACGAGGTATTGCCGCCTACATTCGACTGATTTTTTCTATCCCTAATTAACCATCCCCATCAAGAACCGTTGCCACCAGCTAGTGTCTCACCGATAAGCATCAGAATTATCCAAGACTTGAACTTAGAATCTCTGTTTTCTTAACAGACGGACGTGATCATTGGGCTAAGCCTATTTCTGATTAAAATAAAGAGGAGATGTCACCTTTTTTTAGAAAAAGAAAACGTAAGGCTGATGCGCAAAAGAATTAGAAGACACAGATCAAATAATGAGTTTTATCCTCCAAGCGACTTGTACTTGGATGAACTATAGAGCACAAAGAAGACAAATGAGAAAAATGAGCATTAATAGATCCGGAATGTTCCATCCATCATGGCACTGGTGACCAAGTGGCCATCCAACGAGTGTCATCATTAAGGGGTACCAGGACAATCGCTGAACCACCGCCATCTGGACTTCTACGACCGTGCCAAAGAAATTCCAAAGCCTTCTACTCACTAGGCGATAAATGACCAACCACTCTCTAGCTCTAGTTCTCCACTCAGTGGGATTCGTAGTACCAACAAACTCTAGAACATGTGGTCATTATTCCCTGGCAATTCGAGCAAGCCTATGTGGCCCTTGGAGGGGAAAAATGGTGTTGTGTTCTCCCAGAAGATAGGTAACAACCTTCGTCTATAAATCCTGAACTCTCTATGACCTTCTAGACTAGTGGAGACTTACTTCACATACCCTTTCCTAGAGACCGACTCTAGACGAGCTAGATTTTTCTCTTCCACAAAGCTCTGAGTAGTCCTATTGGAAGATATGGCACTCCGCATGGCCGACACCGGACCTCCTCCTTCATTCTTTCTCAATCTCGGACCTATTCTACTTCATACTCCACACCACTACTAAATTTTTTCTAAAAGCTCAGATCTCTCCTATTTGCTTCCATGAAAGACTGACTTGGACATCAGATGGTCCACCATAGAAGAACCCCCTTAAGTGTAAGGATTTCTCTATCTTTGGTGATTTTGCAAGATCCGCTATAATTTGTGGATCTGGGACTAGATTCCAACTCAGAGATCTCGGCTAACCATCTGATGATCGTCTTCCTCTCTCCATGATGACTCCAACTCATTGATTTAAGCAAGATCGACTCTTCAGTGGCAATAGATTAGTACTAGAGAAAGGATCCTGACCCATATATGAGGTCTTGAGTTCTCATTTTCTCATTATCTAAGTATGAAGAATAAGAAAATGGTAGTGACATCTTTCGCCACTCTTCCGAAGGTACCTGTAGAGCCTAGAGACGCCAACCAGAGTCATCGGGATCTCAACATCTTAGAGGCATCATCTATTTGGACCATCACCTCTAGTTAATTTCAATAGCTCCTATGATAGGTCCAAGCATTGATCGCCATGGTATACAATCTGCAACAGTTGACTGACCAGCCCATTCCGGCATTAGACAATCACCTGGCTCTAGTGCACCTTGATCTCCATCCTCCCTTAAGGAGCTTGAGGCGAAGTAACCAGTCTCGCCCTACCAATCCAAAAGGATTGCCCCAAGTCTCTTGATCTATCCATTAGAGTCCCAAGCGATTCTCACTCCATTGTTAGCCTCACCACAAGGACAATGAGCAAGGTAAGGACCATGAGCCTACTCCAGTTTACTCTCTTCTTCCTCGTAGAAATCATTCGTGAGTGGATTTGCAAGTCGCCAACCTTAAAGGAAGATACAGGAGGTGGACCACTACCTTGAGGTCCTCCATCAACATCAGCCAACTCTAGAGGGAGATCCCCTATTTATGGCCCGCCCTCCCTTCATGGGGCATATTATGGGAGAGCTAATCCCTTATCATTTCAAGACACCATCTATGAGGATTTACTACAGCACCACCAATCCCTACGATTGCCTATAGAGCTTCAAGGCTCTCATGATGCTGCAAGGAGCCTTAGATGCACTGTTGTGCAAGTCTTTTCCTACTACTCTCCAAGGTGCTACTTGAGCTTGGTACACCAGGCTCCAACCGAACTCAATCCTCTCTTTTGAGGAGTTCAATCATTAGTTCGTTGCTTAGTTTTAGAGCAACTAAAGGATGAGTAAGGTTATTGATACCCTCTTCTCCATCAAGCAAGAAGATAAAGAGTCCCTCTGAAGTTACATGACTTATATTAAAGTGGCTATGTTGGAGGTCCATGATCTAGACCACTCGATCGTAATGTCAGACCTCAAGAAGGACTGAAGTCTAATGGTTTCTAATTCTCCCTCACCAAGAAGTTCCCCTACGACTTCTCGAGCTCCTCAGTCGAGTTGATAAGTATATTGTTGGCGAAGAAGGGATGGTAGAGAAATAGAAAGAGAGGGTAGAGCAAAAGAAGGCTAGAAAAGACCACCCAGCTCCCCAGCCAAAGAACCAGATGTTAGAAAGCCATGGTTTCATACATACAAATTTTTAAACTTTTAAAAATATTAACATAGTAGAAAAAGAAATAAATTAAAATTACTTTTAATCTAAAGCATGCATAAGATCTAATCTTAAAATCATGCAATAGGATCATCATATGATGGATAGTATTCAAAAAATGAAATCAAAAATTAAAGAACAGGAATAGAAGATCTGATCTTCATATCTTTGCATGGGTAAGTCTTCACCATAAATCGATGATCGTGGATATCTTCTAGGTTTCTTGAAGTTGCACAAGTGTCCGACCTCTATAGGTATCCATATGAGGCCTTGATCTGATCAGAGGCTTCTTGATCTTATAGAGTGCTAACTCCTTTACAGAGATATCTTTTTGATGGTTGAAGAAATACTTTCTTTTCTCTTAGACCCTCTTAGAGAAGAAGAAGAGGATGAGGGAAGAAGAGGAAGAAGAACAAGAAGGAGAAGACATCTAGCAACATATCATGACTATCCAGATGATATAGAATTTTGATAAAATTATCAAAATACCCTTTCATGGTGAGTTATCATGCAATTTAATTCTTCAATCACACAACATCTTAGACAAGCCATGGGTATGGAATCATATCAAGCCCACATACATATCCATATATATCTCGATCTGATGATGATGACTCATGTGATGAAATATTAGAAACTCTTTCTAATTTTTGTCTTACTTTGGCCATAGACTTTTGAGTCATCATCCTAATAGGATGCTCTCTTTCCTTACAAGGAGTGGCTGATTTCTTGTTGACCACTCATAACCTTCATACATACTTCACCATGCCTAGAACATCCCACACATGTCTCAGAGGGTCATGCTAGGATATAAACCAAAGCATAGATTTATATACATAAGGTACCATGATGATCTTAGATCTAAGGATCACCTTGCACCACTCCTACTGGAGAACCATCCATTGACATGCTTGTAAGGCTCCATTAGATGTTCTTCCTGTAGATCAGTTTAGTGAACTCATTCTTCAATGAGCATCCATATCCTTGTATTAGTATCTCCACATAAATAATTGTGCGACCAATCACCCTCCATCAAGCATAGGATAGGCCAGTCTTATCGACATCATTGATCCCCAACTCGATGATCCTACAACTAAAAATATTTTAGACTGGGACTACAAGATTTTAGGTCTCACTAGCATGATCTCATCATAGCCCTAAAATTATTGTCCAAATCTATGAAGTTCGTCATAATCTTAATTAAGTCATAATGAGATAATAAGATAAAGCATATGACAAAACACAATACCTCATATAAGTAAATAATCAACATCATATAAATGAGTAGGAAGATAGAACAAAAAAGTTCTATCATATCATCCATGCGATTGGCTTGCAGAGCACTATTCTTTCAGTCTCTCACTTGCACTAAAGCCAATCAATCCTATACCTGATATGCATGCTATCAAGGTGGTGGTCACATGGCTACTTGTGACAAGGCTTAGTGAATAGGTCCGCTATATTTTTCTTAGTGTGAACTCACTCTATGATCACATCATGAAAGAGGTAGAAGCACCTTAGGATGTACTTGAATTTTTGAGACCTCGCTTCCTTTTTTGGAGAATAGTGCCAGCATTATCATAATAAAGTGGCACGAAATGTACGATCTCTAGAACCACACCCAACTCAATGATGAACTCTTTCATTAGGTGATTTTTTTAGCAGTCTCACTCATAGCAATGTATTCTGCCTCAATAACCAAGTCAGATACAATCTACTATTTGGAGCTCTTCCAACTCACTGCTCCTCTAGTACTTTCCAAATACTTGAGAATATTTTTCATAGCTTTTCCATCATTCTCTCTTGGATCTACCTAAAATTTGCTAGTTGTGCCCAAAGCAGAAACCACATCAAGCTTGGTATATAGTATGGCACACATGATAAATCCCATAGTCGAAGCATAAGAGATTGTACTCTTCCTCTCTCTTTTTAGATGTCTTAAGAGACATCTTCTTAGAGAGATATATGTCGTGACTCATAAGTAAACTCTTTTATACCCATCCATGTTGAACCTCTTCAACATAAGATTTATATACCAAAATTGGGACAAGCATAGTATTCTTTTAGATCTATCTCTATAGATCTTAATACCAAGTATATAGGATACTTCACCCAAATCTTTCATGAAAATTTTTTATGATAGCCAAGCCTTGATCGATTGCAACATTGGAACATTACTCCCAATGAGCAGTATGTCATCCACATACAAAACTAACAAGATAATGACACTCCCACTTATTTTCTTGTATACACATGGTTCATCCATATTTTTGGTAAAGTCAAATAATTTGATTGTCTTATTAAAATGGATGTTCCAACTCCTCAATGCTTACTTTGATCCATAAATGAATTTTCTTAGCTTGCATACATGATCTGCCCCCTCACTAGAGATAAATCTCTCTAGTTGATATGCAACTACAGCAAGCAAAATCCAAATGAATTGGACTGCTAGCAGCCTATTGGGTCATGCCCTCAAATGCATCAACCAAAGTTCATACTTAGTTGATTTATATTGAGTCCATCTTGGATTCATGGCTCCAAGCTATCTATCGGAGTCACTACTCATGACTGTTTTCGAATAGATCAAGGGATCATCATTCTCCATAATATATGGCTTGTTGTTAGTTTCAATGACAAACCCATATTAGAGTTGTACATTGCACACTCTTTTTGACCATCGGAGAGGAGGTTTGTGTTGTGATTGTGCCTCAACAATGAGCATTTCTAGTTGAGGATTAACTTGTGGACCATCCATAGGTTGATGTGGGATAGTTTGTAGGTCTTGAACTTTTCCAAGTTCAACTATCCTCCCGCTGCTCCCTTTTTGGATAAACACTTTTCCAAGAAAGTGGCTTGCCTACTGACAAATATATTTTGTTTAGTATGATGATAGAAGTAGTATCCAATACTCTTCTTAGGATAACCTATAAACCTGCACTCATCTGATCTAGCACTTAGCTTATGTCCTATAACTCTTTTAACATAAGTAGGGCAACCACATATCTTCATATGTTAAGGCTTAGTCTCTTTCCTTTCCATGTCTTATATAGAGTGCTAGTAACAAATTTAGATGGCACCTTATTTAGAATGTATGCAGCAGTTTCTAGGGCATATTACCAGAATAGGATTGGAAGATTTGTGAAGCATATCATGGACCACACTATATCTAATAAAGTATGATTTCTTCTTTCTACAACACCATTTAATTATGGTGTGTAAGGAGGATTTCATTCAGAGAGAATTTCTTGATCGAGAAATTTACTAGTTAAGTATTTGCCCCTTCGATCAGATTGAAGAGTTTTTATACTCTTGCCAGTTTGTTTCTCAACCATGCTTTGGTACTTCTTAAACTTATCAAAGACTTCGGATTTATATTTCAGCAAATATATATATCCAAACCTTGATAAATCATTAGTAAAGATGATGAAGTAGGAGTATCGACCCTTAGCTTGAGTTAGGAGTATCGACCCTTAGCTTGAGTTATTATTGACCTGCAAACATCTATATATACGAGGCCTAATAACTTAGTTGCCCTTTCTCCATGTTCTTTAAACACAATCTTGGTCATCTTTCTCATGAGACAAGATTTACAAGTTCTATATGATTCAAAATCATACAGATAAAAGAACTTTTCTTTGTATAACTTATTTATCCTTGACTTACTTTACAAGTTCCATATGATTCAAAATCATATAGATAAAAGAACTCTTCTTTGTATAACTTGTTTATCCTTGACTTACTAATATGATCAAATCGGCAATGCCAGAGATGTGACATTCACATCTTCTCTCTTTCTTTTCTTATTCTCATCAACATCAAGAATATTATCTTTGAGTGATAGCAATAAAAGAACAAATAGGTTTCTACAGCTTCGACCTACATGGACTCTCCACTAGCACCGAACAGCTTGAAGTCACCTTTATTCAGCTTTTTCATTCCCTATAGTCCCTGTAACAACTTGCATAAGTGGGAACTATAGGTGGTATCTAATATCCAAGAATTTAAAATTGAAGTACTCAATGATAAATTGGTTCGTATCATATACAAACATTTATCAGATGCAATCTTTGTATCCTTCTTTCGCTTCATACTTGCAAGATAGCTCTTGCAACTACACTTTCAAAGCCAATTTTTGCTGCAATGAAAATAGGTACCTTTAATGGAGACATTCTTCACTTTCTTCTCCTCGAGGTTGCTATCCATAAACAGAGAGAAGGAATTAGAGAGTGATTGTAGGATCATATCCTGGTTCAACTCATCATCCATGATAAAACCCAATTAACCTAATCAAGTGATCAAAGTCAATCATATTGAGCATGTGGGTCTATACGGATGTGCACTCACTCATCCTAGCATCGAATAACTACTTCGATATCTCATACCCAGTAGTCCTACTATGCTCTCTATACAACTCACTCAGATTGAGAAGCATGGACAAAGGTTTCATGCTTTCATGTTGTCCCTGCAACTTATTGCTCATAGAGGCTAACATGATATAATTAGCAGTCATACTATCATCCTGCCACATTTTATATGTAGCTCTTTTTTTCTCTATAGCATCATTCCCGATCAAACCAGGTCCAAAAATATCAAGAGTATAGGAGACTTTCTCCTCTATAAGAACAATTCTTATATTCCTCAACAATCCATATAATTTGGTCCGATCAGTTTGTTGGCATCAAGTATGCCATGTAGTGATAATGAGGATACCATGATGCAAATAAAATTATAAAAAAAAGAATAATGCATAAGTGGACTACTTGTGATGACATGCATGATTAGATGAGATCTTTTGTTTAATCGCATCTCTCACATATTTGGCAAATTCCATAGCCCTCAAGTATGGAAAATGAGAAACCCTATAGGTAGGTTTTCAGGTGGGGTTGAGATTCCAATTCATCATAAAAGTCTTATGGATAGCACAACAAACTTTTATAAGTTTAAGGGTTGGGAACTCTTACCAATTGCATCTCATGCAACTCTTAACATCTTTTTTGCTTTTAAAATACTTGTAGCCTTATGGATAGCACAACAAACTACAATATTTTAGTTAAGTCGTACCTTTTATTTCAATATAGTCATACCTGAATAATGCCACACTTGTGGATAGAACAATAAGGCAAGACTATCTAAATATGCTATAAGCATCATTATGCACTAAGTCAATATCATATCAAGCTCTATAGCAAGCCTTGTGGATAGCACAATAAACTCACTATAGTTTTTGATATATTGTATTGGCTTAGCATGAAGAAAGACATGGATAGCATTCTCAACACTTCGCTACTATGACTTAATATAATTTTATGAGAGACTTAGTGTTGTTTGATCTCATGCACATCTAAAACATGAATATATCTATTACAGGTAGTATATACATCTAAGTACCAGCATAAAAGAGCACATAATAAAATTGGATGGCTATGGATTTTCCTAATATAATCCACCCAAGCCACTTGGATAGATTACGTTTATCATCCTAGGTGCATCATAGATAGCTCCATCTCATGGTCCATCTTCATGCTTCTTTGCTCTTATCTTGCATGGTAGTTCTATCTTCATCTCCATGAAGTCTTGATGAATGTACATTTCATGTATTAGAAAGGGAAGGACAAATTACATGTATGTATTTCAAAACTATTTTAAAATCATAGTGGAATAAAATAGATTAACTATTTTTATCATGCATTAAATTAGATCAAATCTAAAATTAATTTATGAGATCCGATCTCATACCTTATCATGGGTGGAAGAACTTCGCAGCTGATGATCAAAAACTTGATAGATTTCTAGAGCCGCGCAAATGCCCAGCTTCTATAGGTATCCACATGAGATCCGATCTAATTCGAGACCTGTCTATCACCCCGAAGTGATAGCTCCCTTGCAGAGAAGACCTTTTGATGATTGATTTGATTCTTCTTCGGATCTGGAAGATGATTTTTAGTTGAAGAAGCAATGTAGGTAGACGAAAAGTAGCAGCAATACAGCTTCCTTCCTCGGAGTCCCATGCCTTGTACCAATGGAGTTTTCCCTTGAAACTTGGAAGGAAGGATGGAAAGAAGTCCCTCTCTCACTCTAGTGGTCGATCAAATTTAGTTCTGATCTCAAAAGCCCCCTAAAGGCATCCCAAATCTAGATCCTTTTAAGGTGGCGCCTGATAGAGTCTTGATAGAGTCAAACTCTATCTAAAATTCAAATTAAATTTTAGATTTAAACCAAAACTTAGCCATATCCAAATGAGAGAATAAGTGGCTAGCCAAGAGGTGGAAAAACATAAAAAACCTTATGCAAATATGAAATTTGCATGAGGAGAGAAGGGGCATGGACAATGGGTGGCGCATAGAAGAGTCCATAAAATGGACTCTAGGATTTTGGATTGAGCCTCAAACCAAAAGTAATTTGGTTTAGACCCAAACACCTGATTGAACCTAATCTAATTAGATCTCTAATTAGATTAAATTCTAATCCAATTAAGGTTTAATTGAATTCAAATTTAGATCAAATCAAAAATTGATTCTATGGCAATTGAGTCATCTCATAACTCAATCAAACCAAACCCAATTGAAGTCAAACTAAATCCAATTCAATTAGACTTGATATAAAACTTATTTTTCAATCAAATTAAGTCTAATTAATAATAAAATTACTAATTAATCCTTCTATAACATTTGCATTGGGTTAATTATCAATCGTATTGACATTTATATCCTTAATGATTCATAATCATCGATCAATCATCAAATCCGATAGAAAATCTCTTTGTGTGTAATCCCGAAGGTTTTATTCAATCTGGTAGTGAGACACATTATGATCTTTATCATAATATCATCAAAACTTCTTTCGATGGATTGGAATAATTTCAACACTATCCATCGAGAATCATCGATCATCAAGATAATACTTGTGGATTTCATAATCTACCAGTGATACCTAGCAGTATGTAGTGGCAATCCAATAAAATAAAAATATGAATCTCTAGGTATAGTTATCATATGATTCAGTTCTTCTATCAAAAGTTTTGATTTGATGGAGGTCATGGATAACTTGTTAAACCTCATTGTCAATCATGTGCAAGATTGGCTCGACTTGAGTTCACTTGTGAATCTCATGAAAACTTTTTTTTAGAATTCACTCTTACTTTGGCCAAAGACTCACTGAACTCAATCTCGCGAATCACATAGCACTATACCTTTTCTACTAAGATCGATAGATTCTATCTAAGTGCATCCTACTCTTAACAGTGAATCTGAACCCATCATAGCCAACATACACAGTAAGAATCCGAATGGCTAGGAATCAAGTAGACATGCAGTCAAGCTATAGCAGTCTCACTATAAATAGCCAATGCACTGCAGGTCAAAGGACTAGTCATACCACTATAGCATCGAGAATGCCATTGATGAGTGAGTAGACATCCAAATGATTTCTCATAATGGTCACGCTCAGTGCAAGTTATTTTCTAACAACCACTTGCATTATCATCTTAGTATCACCACATTACAGACTCAAGACTCATTTGCCTGTGAAGGAGGTGATCATGCACCGATCTAACTAGATTGATCAATGTCCTCCATGATGATCCTTCAATTGAGAGAATTTAGAAATTAACCACCAATAGTGTATGTCTCAAATTCTCAATACCTTGAGAATATGCAAAATCATCTTTATTAATTTCTAGGATAAATCATGGATACACAAACATGACTAAAAATAAGAATGTCCTTTATTAATAATAAAAGTTTTATGAGTTTAAATACAAGTCCTGAAAAATAAATGTGTCAGCCAATAATTGGCTTTCTAGGGTACACATCTAACAAACTCTCACTTGATCTAAAGCCAATTGTCCATAAACTTAAAACCCATCTTTTCAAGGTGAGCTTCGATTTTCTACGGGCTGAGAGGCTTTGTCAGCACATCCATTATGTTCTGTGCAGAGTCGACTCTCTACACCTCGATGAACTACTTCTCGAGATATTCATGTATAATGTGGAATTGTCATTCAATATGCTTGGACTTCTGGTGAGATCTGGGCTCCTTAGAAAGGGCTATAGTGCCATTATTATTGTAGTATAGTGCAATGGCATCTGATGACATCACACCCAGCTTTGCATTGAATTTTTTCAACCAAAATACTTCTTTAGTAGCTTCAAAGATGGTGATGTATTCAACTTCCATGGTTGAATCTACAATAATCGGTTGTTTGAAACTTTTCCAGCTAATCGATCCTTCATTACATAGAAAAATATATTCCAATGTAGACCTTCTATCATCAACATTAGATATGAAGTCTGAATCAGTGTATCCTTCCACTTTCAGCTCTGAACCTCTTCCAAAAATCAAGAATAAATCCTTAGTTCTTCTCAAGTACTTAAGGATGTTCTTTACAGCTATCCAGTGCTCCTTGCCTAGATTTAACTGATATCTACTTGTGATACTTATGGCAAGAGCTATATTAGGTTGTGTACATAGCATGGCATACATGAGACTCCCTATAGCTTTTGTTCATGCATTGGATCTCTTCAGATATGTCAAGACACATCTTCTTGGAGAGATAAATGCTATGCCTAAGAGGCAAAAGACCTCTCTTGGAGTTTTTCATGTTAAAATGCTTCAGCACTTTTTCTATGTACATTCGTTATGAGAGTCCTATCATTCTCTTAGATCTATCCCTATAGACCTTGATACTAAGAATGTAGGAAGCTTATCCTAGGTCTTTCATAGAGAATTCTTTTGACAATCTAACATTGACCGATGTCAGCATGAAAATATCATTCTCAATCAGAAGGATGTCATCCATGTACAATACGAGGAACGTGACAATGCTCCTACTGACCTTTTTGTACATACATAGCTCCTCCTTATTTTTGATGAAATCAAATAATTTGATCACATCATTAAAGTGAGTGTTCCAACTTTAAGATGCTTGCTTAAGTCCATAAATGGATTTTGCAGCTTACAGACTTTGTAATCACCATCACTAAATATGAAACCCATTGGCTGCTCCATATAGATATCTTTTTTGAGATACCCATTTAGGAGGCAATTTCCACATCCATCTATCAGATCTCATAATCATATAATAGGCTGCAATTGCAAATAAAGTATGGATGAATTTCAGTAGAGCAACTGGTAAAAATGTCTCTTGATAGTCAATATTTTTATATTGACTATAATCTTTTGCCACCAATCTTGCCTTATAGGTCTTTACCTTACCATTTGACCCTATTTTTTTTTATAGATCCATTTACACCCAATAGGTACAATATCTTTAGGTGGATCTACTAAGAAACATACTTGGTTGGAATGCATGGAGTCAATTTTTGACTTCATTACTTCCTTCCATTTCTCGAAGTCTACATCTAACATCGCTTCATCATAGATTTTGGGATCATTCCTAATATCCCTATCTCCCACAAGAAATACTTCTTCTAGATCCTCTGTAAGTATACCTAAGTATCTTTCTGAAGGATGGAAGATCATATTTAATCTATGAGGGAGAGGTGGTACTAAATTTATTGGCTCATTCTGGGTTCAGGTTCTTGGATTCGACGCTCTTCAAAGACTTTCTCTTCGAGCTCAATCTTTCTCCCACTACCTCCATCTTGAATAAACTCTCTTTCCAAGAATATGGCATGATGACAAACAATCACATTGTGATCCTTTGGAAGATAAAAATAGTATCCCATAGATTTCTTAGGATACCTTATAAAATGAGCCCTAAGTGACCTAACCTCTAACTTGCCTGCTTATTGTCATTTGATGTAAGCCGGACATTCCCAAATCTTGAGGTACCCAAGGGATGGTTTCTTACCATACTATAGCTCATATGATGTGGTAGGAATGGATTTAGAGAAAATCTAATTTAATAGATGAATAGCAGAAAGCAATGCATGTTCCCATAAAAAGATCGAAAGATCTATGAAGCTCATCATGGACCGAACCATATCTAATAGGGTTCGATTCCTTCTTTCGGATATCCCATTGAGTTGAGGTATCCTTGGAGGTGTCCATTGTGAGACTATGCCATTATCATTGAGATAGATCCAAAATTTCTTACTAAGATATTCTCCTTCTCGATTTGATTGAAGAACCTTTATAGGTTTTCCGATTTTCTTCTCTACTTCACATTTGAATTCTTTGAACTTTTTAAGGGCATCAGATTGTGATGCATCAGGTACACAAAACCATACCATGAGAAATCATCGATAAAGGTTATGAAGTAGAGATAGTCACCCCTGGCCTATATATTGAATGGACCATACACATCAGTGTGTACCAAAGCTAATATCTCAATGGCTCTTTCTCCATGTCCTACAAAGGATAGCTTAGCCATCTTTTCTTGAAGACATGACTCATAAATTGGATAAGACTCAAAAATCAATGACCCAAGAAGGTCATCTTTCTTCAATTTGTTAAGTCTATCCTCTCCAATATGGCCTAGCCTTAGGCGCCAGAGATACTTTTGGCTAATCCTATCTCTAAGTCTATTAGACCCTACCGCGTTCATAATTTGCTCAGTAATATTAATATTTACATCTTCATGCAAATGATAAAGTTCATCAATTAAAAAAGCATGTGCAATAATTTTATTTCCAAAATAAATTGCATAGAAGTCTATATTAAAATAAAAATTATAATTATCCTATGCTAGCACAGATATAGAAACTAAGTTTCTACTATCTCTAGGTATATAATAACAACCTTTTAAAAGCAAACTAATTTCTAACGACAATCACAGAGGATAGATTCCAATGACTACAATAGCAACTCTTGTCTCATTGTCGATTTGGAGAGTAATCTCGCTTTTCCTTAGCCCTCTAACTTCTTCTAGATCCTACATGGAAGTACATAAGTGAGCACTAGAACCAAAATCTAGAATCCAACTAAAAGAAAAGAAAATCATTAGGTTAGTTTCAATAACGAGCAACTCAGACGTACCTTCAGAAGGCGTGTCCGTCTTTTTATTCTTCAAAATGGCCAGGTATGCAGGACGGTTACTTTTCTAGTGACCTTTGACATTACAGTGGAAACATTTTCTTTTATTGTTGGTCTTCTTTGGAGCCTACTTCTTGGGCTTGCTACTGGTCTTTTGCTTCTTTGCAGGCTTCTTCTTCTTCTTCCAAGAAGATTTTTTTTTGGAGGAAGCCTGCTCCATGGTTAGAATGGTACCTCTTGAACTTTTAAAGGTACTTTCAGCTATCACCAACATGTTCAGCAATTTAGACAAAGAGCTATCAATCTTATTCATATGGTAGTTCATGATGAACTGCCCATATGAATCAGGAAGGGATTGCAGGATCATATCCACCTGCAATTTCTTATCAATGTTATGCCTAGCTTCTGAAGATCCTTAATGTTCTTGATCATTGTCAAATAATGATCATGGATAGACTGTCCATCATGTATCTTTACTCTAAAAGGTCTCTGCGAGACCTCAAAGTGAGCCGTGCGACTCTGCTCACTGTATAACTCTTATAGATGAGTTAGCATATCGTTGACAGTCCTCATGCCTTCATACTATCGCTAAAGATCATTGGACATGAATGCAAGAATATAGCACTTCGCCTTATTGTCTTCATCCATCCACTTCTCAAGTGCAGCTCGTTGATCAAGAGATGGATGAGCTGGCAACATAGATGCATCCTGGTCGAGGACATGATTTAGCTTCTCAAAATTAAGAATGATTCTCAAATCCCGAAGCTAGTCCTTGTACTTGGTTTCAGTCAACCTATTGGTGTCAAGAATTCGGCCTAATGGATTTAAACTCGACATGGTTAATTGCAAAGAAAAATAACTTTTAATTAAATATTTTGAATTTGTAAATATTTGTTATTGAAACTTTAATAAACAAACAAGGGCTTCCACTATTTCTATAAATCTTCCACACTCCTCGGGTGGAGAAAATAAAATCTATACGTGATCAGTTTCTAATGGGTACTGTAGTCCTACTAATTTATGTGCACCTCATCTAATAGTTATTGGTAACACACAAACTAATGAGTGGACAACTCTTTGTCCATTGCTTCACTAAGCAAGATGTAGCTAGTTTAGTCTCTAAGTGCTGTGGTCTCACCTAACAGTTATTGGCACATTTCTTAGTTAAGTCAGACCAACCATACACTAGCAGACACAAAGCCATCATTGGAACCCTCACCTAACAGTTATTCGATCCAATCCCATCTCTATCCTGGGGCATCTAATACCATAGAGTGGTTGTACCTATCCGATGCAACGAAACAACTATGATCAGCCGAGAATGATCAACACCAGGTAGGCACCCACATCTCTACAATGGAGGAAGATCGTTGGACTTAATATTAATTGAGGAGATTTAGATTCAGGTCTCATCCTTAATTAGTCATATCAAATATGACTAACCTAGTGGCATGGGTTAACTTAAATCATTAGCAACCTAAGTCAAGACTTAATCAAGCATATTGGCCAGGTAAGTGAGATCGGTGGGAGGATATGCCATTAACTCATTATAGACTCAATCTATGCGAGTAGCTTCCAATTAAAGACCACCGGTTGAACTGCCAAACTTACCTTAGACACCCATCAGTCAATAAGCATTGATCAGGTCAGCTAATTAATTCAGGCTCGAACTACAAAGCCAAATTAGGTCTTTTAATTTGATCGACAATATGTGGCTGTTAGTCGATCTGATCAAACTTAACTATTTGGATTGGATATGAAAGATTAGATCTAAATCTAACCAACTATTGATTCGGTTTGATCAACCACTCAAACTAGACTTAATTGAGCTACCCAATCCATTAACCCATGTTTTATGTAGTAAATTTTAGATCTTAAATTATAAATTTTAAATCTTTAATTTCACATCTTAATTCTTAATTAAGTATATTATGATCATGGGTTTAGTTTAAATGTGGAAATAATTTCAGATCTAAACTACACTAGGTTTACATTTCAAACAAGGTGAAATATAGCATTGTTTCAGATCTAAATTAAAACACATATCATATATGAAAAATTAGATCTAAAGATAATTAAGCATGTATCATATGCATGCAAAATTTAGATCTAAAGAAAGATCAAATATGATTAAAAACTATTTTCAAAAACTATTTATCAAAAATCAGATCTAGGTTTTTAGATCAATGATCTAAAATATCTATGCATCTCATACATGATTCAATAATTTTTGATCTAAATAAAACTAAAATAAATCATTTAAATCAAAAACTAACTTTCAGATCTAAGATTAAAATCAAATTAAATATGTCTAATTAAAACCATGGTTCTGATACCATTGTTAGAAAGGAAAAGATAGATTACATGCACGTATTTTAAAACTATTTTGAAATCATAATGGAATAAAATAGATTAACTATTTTTATCATGCATTAAATTAGATCTAAAATCTTCCCTAACACAGATCTAAGATATATGAAATCTAAAATTAATTTATGAGATTAGATCTCATATCTTATCATGGGTGAAAGAACTCCGCAGCCGATGATCAAAAACTTGATAGGTTCCTAGAGCCATGGAAACGCCCGGCTACTATAAGTATCCACATGAGGTTCGATTTGATCCAAGACTTGTTTATCTTTTTGGGGTGCTAGCTTTCTTGTAGAGAAGACCTTTTGATGATTGATTTGATTCTTTTTCAGATTTGAAAGATGATCTTCAGTTGAAGAAGCAGTGGAGGTAGAAGAAAGGTAGCAGCAATGCAACTTTCTTCCTTGGAGTCCCATGCCTTGTACCAATGCAGTTTTTTCTTAAAACTTGGAAGGAAGGATGGCAAGAAGTCCCTCTCTCACTCTAGTGGTTGGCCAAATTTAGTTCTAGTCTCAAAAGCCCTCTAGAGGCATCCCAAAGGAGATCCTTTTAAGGTGGCACCTAATAGAGTCCTAATAAAGTTGAACTCTATCTAAAATTCAAATTAAAATTTAAATTTAAACCAAAACTTATCCATATCCAAATGAGAGAATAAGTGACTGACCAAGAGGTGGAAAAATATGAAAAATCTCATGCAAATCTAAAATTTGTGTGAGGAGAGAAGGGGCATGGATAATGGGTGGTGCATGGAAGAGTCCTTCACAAAATAGACTCTAGGATTTTGGATTGAGCCTTAAACCAAAAGTAATTTGGTTTAGACCCAAACACCTGATTGAATCTTATCTAATTAGATCTCTAATCAGATTAAATCCTAATCCAATTAAGATTTAATTGAATCTAAATTTAGATCAAATTAAAAATTGATTTCATGGCAATTGAGTCATCTCATAACTCAATCAAACTAAACCCAATTCAAGTCAAACTAAATCCAATTTAATTAGACTTGATCTAAAACTTATTTCTTAATCAAATTGAGTCTAATTAGTAATTAAATTATTAATTAATCCTCTTACAATATTTATATTAGATTAATTATCAATCATATTAATAGTTATACCCTTAATGATTCATAATCATCGATCAATCATTGGATCAGATAGAAAACTCTTTTGTGTATGATCCCTAGGTTCTATTCTATCTGGTAGTGAGACATATTATGATCTTTATCATAATATTATCAAAAATTTTTTTGATGGATTAGAATAATTTCAACACTATCGATCAAGAATCATCAATCATCAAGATAATGCTCGTGGATCTCATAATCTACCAGTGATATCTAGCAGTATGTAGTAGCAATCCAGTAGAATGAAAATATGAACCTCTAGGTATAGTTATCATATGATTTAGTTCTTTTATCAAAAGTTCTGACTTGATGGAGGTCATGGATAACTTGTCAAATTCCATCGTCAGTCATATGCAAGATTGGCTCAACTTGAGTTCTCTTGTGAATCTCGTGGAAACTTCTTTCTAGAATTCACTTTTGCTTTAGTCAAAGACTTACTAAACTCAATCTCGCAAATCACATAGGACTATACCTTTTCTATTAAAGTTGATAGATTTCATCTAAGTACATCTTACTATTAACGGTGAATCTGAACCCACCATAGCTAACATACATAGCAAGGACCCGAATGGCTAGGGACCAAGTAGATATGCAGTCAAACTATAGCAGCCTCACTACAAATAGCCAATGCACCATAGGTCAAAGAACTAGTCATACCACTATAGCGTCGAGAATGCTACTGACGAATGAGTAGACATTCAAATGGTTTCTCGTAATGGTCATGCTCAGTGCAAGTTATTCTCTAACAACTACCTGATTATCATCCTAGTGTCACCACACTATAGACTTGAGACTCATCTGCTTGTGAAGGAGATGATCATGCACCAATCTAACTAAATCGATCACTATCCTTCATGATGATCCTTCGATCAAGAGCATTTAGAAATTAACCACTAATAGTATATGTTTCAAATTCTCAACACCTTGAGAATATGCAAAATCATCTTTGTTAATTTCTAGGGTAAATCATGAACACATAAACATGACTGAAAATAAGAATGCCCTTTATTAATAATAAAACTTTTACAAGTTCAAATACAAGCCTTAAAAAAAAAATGTGTCAACCAACAATTGGCTTTCTAGGGCACACATCTAACATCATCTTCTTTCTTCATTTGCAAATATAAAGAAACTCTTTCTATCTAATTACAAATAAATCTCCTATCCTACTTTTACATCAACATATGAGAAGCCCCAATCAGTAGTCGAAAAATACATAGAAGGAAGAAAAGAAGATATAACTAGAATGAAACATGAGGTAGGGGCACCCAACTCCCATTTTATCAAATAAAATTACAGCCATCACATATATATCCATTCCAGATACATTCATTAATCCATCACATGGGTCCTTTTAGTCCATAACCATCCATCACATGCAATTTAACATTTATAAAGCATGAATTAAATTACTTATGTTATTCTAATTGTGATATCATTCATACATATGTCATAGTGGCACTATGATGTTTAATTTTATGAGCCCTAAGCCCGTCTAAGGTTTACATGCATTCCTTAGTCCAACTTTTGGATTGATTAATATTGAATTTGATTTGGGTTCAACACTTGACTCAAATTCAAGTTTGAGTCAACCATATATCAATAGTTGACTTAGTCAACTAACTCTTAGACAAATCCTAATCTAATTAAGTTTGTGAAGATTTAGTCAACTATGATTCAAATTCTAATCCAATTAGGACAATAAGAATTTGGCCAACTTAAATTCAACAAGAGTCCTAATCCAATTAGGACTATGAATTTGAGTTGATCTCCTAATCTCATTAGGACAATTAAAACTTGTCAACTTTAATTCAACAAGAACCCTAATCTAATTAGGATTCTGAATTTGAGTTGATTTCCAATCATGAATCCCAATCTCAATAGGACAATGAAATTTCAATCAACATCAAACACATCCAAAACTCTAGGTTTGTGATCGTTGCATCTCTCATCCATGGATAAATTTTCAGCAACCAACTCACGGGCTGTAAGACATGGTGGCATGCCTCCTTCAACCAGAAATTTTAGCCATGAACTACCTAACCAAGAGATGTAGGAGAGTGGTTTTTGGGATGCCTATGCAGTAATTTTTTGCTGTCAGAAAATTTCTGCTGCAGTAGCAGCCCTTGCCTTGCACATCATATGTATGAGGCAACCTTTTATGGCAAAATTCTGAAGCTAGGAGGCTGCCCCAACTTGTCATACAAGTTGTCAACCCTTGGCATCTCATACCAAGGTCTGATCATGGATAAAAAATTCTGTTTGATGATTAACGTAACAATCCAATGATAAAACATCATGCAGAAAATTCAGATCATGATATATGGTGAATCAGATCTAATCTATATTACAACAATAACATAATGTTTGATTGAATCAATCAAGGATGGCTCAGATACCACTGATGGAATTCAGATGTGCAACAGAAAATAGATTTTTAAAATTTTTTGACATAATTAATGATTGATTACGTTCAATCCGAACCCCAAAATCCAAAATCACCTTGTTGATTGCAATCAAACATAAAAACAATAATGCAAGAAGGAAGAATACATATAAGAGAATAAGGATACCAATCTTGGATTGCTCGAAGCATGGTTGGATTCCATGAGGCACCCAAGCGTGTGCCCTCCAATGGTGATCCACATTGGAACGTATCAAGGACTCTCCCTAATCCTATTTCTTAATTTCCTTCTCAAGGAAATCAGCATACCTTCTCTTTAATCTTTCTTCCCCTTGCCAAGAACCTTTCTGGACATCAAGAACTTTTCTTGATTCCCTTCCTTTGCCAAGAACTCTTCTTGGTTTGTTTCCTCTCTAAGCCAAGAACCCTTCTTGGTTTCTTTTCCCTTTGCCAAGAACCTTTCTTGGTTTCATGTTTCCTTGGATGTCCAATCCTTGGACATGAAGGCCCCATTTGAGCATGAGGAGCTTTGGAAGAGGAGGTGTGAGGTGAGAAGGGAGCGCACCACGAGAGACGTCAAGACCTCCTCCAAGTGAAACTCTTTCACGTGTCTTTCCCTAGGGTGTGAAACGCCATCACATAAGAAATATGGGCGTGAGGTATTTAAACAAAGAGGAGCATGAGGTATTTTTCACTATGTGGAACTCCTTTCATGTGAGGCTAAGGGCGCACATAGGAGGCGTGGACTCTTCTCAAGTTGGGTTTCTCAAGTTGCGCACAACTCCTTTCTCACATGAAGAATCATAGGAATAAGGGGCGTGTAACTCCCCTTTTATAGAGAGAGCATATGGCGTGGACTCCTTTCAAGTTGAGGTTTGACTAGTCAAAGCCTAATGACATTTGGAGTCCAATTGGTTTGGGGATTAGGGTTTAAACATGTGCTAACATGTGTTTTCTAAGCCCTTAAGGATTTCAACCAAATCCTAATTAAATTAGGTTCAACAAGATCTAATTAAAAGTCCTTGACCGAATCCCTTTTGTATGTGACATATTGGATTCCACATTTAATTAGCATGAAGTCTATGCTCATGTGCATCTAATCTGATTAGAACCCTTCTAATCAATTAGGTTCAAGATACATTAAGGCCAACTGCATCATTTAATTACAACTAATTAATTGTTGAATTAAACTCTTTAGTTCATGAGAACTTATAAGTCAAGATTGACGTCTAGTAATATGTCATGACTATTCAGAAGATGTGAAATTTTGATGGAATTATCAAAACACCCTTCCATGGTGAGTTACTGTGCAATTCAATCCTTCAATCATATAATATCCCAGACAGACCATGGGCATGTAATCATATTAAGCCCAAATATTTATCTATATATATCTCGATCTGATGATGATGACTCGATTGATTAAATATTAGAAATTCTTTCTAATTTTCATCATGCTTTGGTCAAAGACTTTCTAAGTCATCATCCTATAAGATCACATAGAATGTTCTCTTCCCTTACAAGGAGTGATCGATTTCTTATCGACCACTCACAACCTCAATGCATACTTTACCATGCCTAGAGCATCCTACACATGTTTCAAAGAGTCATGCTAGGATATGAACAAAAGCATAGATTCATATACATAAGATACTATGATGATTTTAGGTTTAAGGTTCACTTGCACGACTTCCACCAGAGAACTATCCACTACAAAAAAAATAACTTTTAGCGACGGCTATTAATGATGGTAGATTTGCCATCATTAATAATACTTTTTACCTATCGTTGCTAATAATGCTTTTACCGATAGCATTAGCGATAGAAAAGCAAGCCATCAAAAAAATATTTATTTATTTATTTATTACAATTATTAGCGATGGCAGAAAAAATATTAGTGATGGTGAAAATCAATACTAATGATCATTAGTGACGGTGATATTAGTGATAGAAATCTTCATCATAAAAAAAAATTATTTATTAAATTGATTAGCGATGGCTCAAGAAATACTAGAGATAGCACATGCCATCGCTAATATTCTTTAGTGATAGCATTATTAGTGACAAAAATAGCTATCACAAATAATATTTTTTTTATTTATCATAATTATTAGCATTAGTGATGCCATATTAGTGATGGAAATAGCCATCGCAAAAAAAAAAGCAATGGCAAAATAAGTATTAGCAATGGCAATTACCATCGCTAATAATCTTTAGCGATGATACTATTTGCAATGAAGTCATCGTTGCAATTTTTTTTAATTTTTTAAATATGATATAATTTTAAAATTTAAATTTTATTTTTATCATTTATTATCTAAATAATTATCGTTAAAGTATCATCACAAAAGACTATCTCAATCCAATAGCCTTAGTTATGTCAATTAATAAAATTTGATTTCGATGGCCACGAATGACCGCTTGATGATTTGATAGATAGAGACCATCGATGAGTTCGAAGATTTGCAATGATGATCTTGATGATATTTATAGAATAATATCAAAATTTTACTTCAATTGAACATCATTATTATGGTCAATTTAGTACGGGATGATTTCGATCGTTAAATAAAAAAAGAGTGATCAAAAGACCAAATGGCATCCGATTAAGTTAATTTTTTAGATAAATGATCTATGCTATAACTTTAATCATTTGTGTAGTGATGATCATAAAATTCAAACCATGTATATACAAATGATCCAAAACTATATATCTTTTGATACTCATTTCTAAAGTTCTTAAGTATTTATACTTGTACTTTTGTAAGATATGCTTAACACGAATGACTTATATATGCATGATTTGAATTTTATGATCACCACTGTACAAATGATTAAAATAGTAGTGAAGATCATTTATCTAAAAATTGCTTTAATCAGACATCGTTTGGCTTTTTTATCACTCTTTTTTTATTTAACGATCGAAATCATCCCATGCTAAATTGACTATGATAATGATGTCTGATTGTAGTAAAATTTTGATAGTATGCTACAAATATCATTAAAATCATTGTTGTAAATTTTTGGATCTATCGATGATTTTTATCTATCAGATCATCAAGTGATTGTTCATGATCATCGATATTAAATTTTATTGATCAACATAGCTAGGGCAATCGAATCAAGGTAATCTTTTGTGATGATACTCTAATGATAATTATTTAGATAATGAATTATAAAGATGGACTTTAAATTTTAAAATTATATTATATTCAGAGAAAAATAAAAAAAATATTAATGATGGATTTTTTACCGACAGCATTAGTAATGGCAAAACTTATCGTCACTAATAAAAATTATAAAAAAATTCTAATAAAATATTAGCAATTGATTTTTATTTTTAGCGATGGAGATTCATCACTGATGCTTTTACTGATGACAATGGCGATGGCTAGTTCGCCGTCGTTAATAGTCCGCAATCTTAAAACCATCATGGGGCAAAAAAAATTTTTGCTCCCACACTCATCCTCTCCCATTCCTACCCCTCATCCTCCTTTTGCTGGTGCCCAAACCCCCTACACCCCTCCAACCTTCCTTTCCTCCCTCCCCACCTCGTCCCTCTAACATCCTGCAGCCACTCCGACCTTGTCGGCCCCGTCCCCATGCCAACCCAACTCCTTGGTTCCGAGCCCATGTCCGTTTATGCCTGCGACTGCCCCGACCCCCCCGGCCCTGATGTTGCCGGCCCGACTCTACGGTTGTCTCAACCTTGCTAGCCCCGACGTCCCTAGCCCAACCCCATAGTCGGCTCGGCTCGGCTACCCCCGATGTCGATGGCCCAACCTCATGGCCCTGAGCCCATGTCCCTCCATGCCCGCCCCCACCCCATCGGCCTCGATGTCGCCAGCCCAACCCCACGGCCCCTACCCTGCTGCCCCCAGCCTGCGGCTTTGCCCCGTTGGCCTGTGCTCCGACGAGTCCCTCCGCAAGCTGGTGGAGGCCGCCCTTGCACAGTGCGAGAACCGCCCCAACTTTTGCTCTTGTCTTCTTGTAAAATCTCACCCTCTCCATCTTTCCTGATTTCTTGGTTTTTAATTCCTTGTTCTGTTCTTGGTTCTGCATTCATTTTCATCACGAAAGATGTGTATTAGAGGCTCATCGACAGAATGGTGGATGCAGGAGATAATCGCAGCGAGGGATTTGGCTTGCCAGGAGGATGTTCGGCTTCTGGCTTCGGTGTACTTCAAGAACAGCATCAGCCGCTATTGGAGGCATAGGCGAGATAGCCCGTGAGTTGTTTTCTTTCCTTTCTTTTCTTTTTTTTTTTTTTTGTCCCTTCTCTTTTTGGGTTTGGATGATCTATTATGACGAATTCTTCCACATATTTATTTGCCAGTGATTCCCTTTCCTTGCACAACCCGATACCTATTTGGACGAGATTTCCTGACCTATTCTTTCACTTACTTGACCACAACCGATTATTTCTTTTTTTTTCTTGAATACAACCTAATATCTCGTTGGTTTTAGTGATTAATTTGCTTTCTCTAATAGCAAGTGGCAGTAAATTGATTATGATATTTCTATGGCAAGAGCTACTTTGAGCACTCAGCTTTGAACCTAAGCTGGCACTTCCTGCTTATGTAAAGGTCTGCCAACAATTAATTTGAATTCGCTGCTTTGCTAAAACTACTGATCCATTTTTTTACTAAAAAATATTATTGGAAAAATCTGGAATGTGAAATGATAGAGAAAACAATCTGCAAGTGAGCCAGGGAAGTTATGGATCAGTTGATGAAGTTATTTCTAAAAAATCTATGGAGCATGTTTTTCAAAATTCAAATTTAATAAGTTTGAACATTTTAACAGTACTTTTTGAGTTCCATAATGGTTGTCCACATGGTATACCTATTCCTGTGTTGTGAGCTCAATACAAGAAGTAGGTCAAAACATTGCCAGTGAAGGAGCTAACGAGAGGGGAGTGGTTGTCATTGCATGTGCGGTAAGACATTAGTTTTTCTTGATATAAGTTTGCCCGTCATGTTTGAGAAAAAAAGAAGAAGCGCGGGGGGGGGTACAAGGTGAGCCAACACCGTGCCCCATCCAAGGTGATAATCATGCTTGTCAAAATAATTAAGTTGTTACCCATTCTCTTATCCTTCAACATAAATGGGTATGAGTTGAATGGAAAAGAAAAATCTAAAACCAGGCCATTTTATGCAACATAAATAAAAACCTAAGCAAGTCGACACAATGGCATGAATAAATAGACTACCTTCATGCAGCCCCATTCCCGCTCCATTTCTATGGCTGCATCCTCGCTACTGCCCTGACCCTGCAGCCCTATCCTGCCACCTCAAGCCTATGGCTCTGATCCTGCAGCCCCTAAAAAATCTTTTGATTTCATTTTTCTTTTCTATCAACAGAATCCCCACTCCATTGTAATGATTTAGTGTTCTACTGATGGTATAATATGTCTTTCAAATCTGATAAACTTTGAACAGGTACATTTTACCCATAAAAAGAAGGACAATATCCAAATATATATTTAGACAATGATCCTATGTATTATAAAATACCATATTATAGGTTAGCTTGGTTTTGGTTTTATGAATACTAACTTTTATCTATCTGCCACATCTAAATAGTGCTCTAATGAAATTGTTCTCAAGTTGTTATTTATGCTAAGATAAAGGAAGAGAAACATATGAAAATTGATGGATATTTGATATAATTTTTTTTCAGGAATATTTGATATTTCTCTTAATTATTATTGTAGAAATGAATGTTGTATAGATTTTATCAAAGAAAATATTAGAATAAACTACGAAAAAACTATATCTATGTAGACTGAAAATAGTGAATATATTAGAGCATATGTGAATATTATATTAAATAAAGAAGATGAATTAGATGAAGTTGCTAGGCTCTAGGATGGTTGAAATAAGGACAGATAAATCTAAAAAAGAGAATAAGTTCAATTTAGAAGTAAAGAAAATCAACTTAAAAGATAAGGAATACTTTATGTATTTATACCAAAAAATTTATGCAACTCAAGAGAATTTGCAACTAGATAGTAGTCAGTTAAAGCAAGTATAATTTACTAGAAAGAAGATCCATAAACTTAATTAACGAGTATTGATAATTATAAGAAAAGTAGATGCAAGAAGATGATCCATCTAGATGCAGAGTCTTCTGTGGGAGAGAATGAACTATGAGAGGATTTTATAGAAAAGAGTTATGTAGAGACAATTTAATATTGTATAGATGTTTGGTGTTTTATTATTAAAAAAATACTTATATCTTATATATTATGTCATTATTCTATGTGCCTTAGTGAAGCAGCGAACATGGCGGTAGGTAGCAAAGGATCCAGCAAAATTGGGCCACCTAGTAAGATCCGATCAGGTACACAGGCGGCTCCATCGGCACACATGTTGTGGCCGACAAAGTTGTAAGAAATCTATACCAAAACTCTTTACTAGAACTGTTAACATCCTTATATGTATGCTTTAATTAATTTAATTTAATTATTTACTTATTATAGACATGGAAACTAGGTCATCCACTAAGCCAATTGTAGTTGTGGGAGGCACACATCGGTCTAGAAAGACTGATGATTATTTAGATTCTTGATCGCGATAGATTATGGTAAGAATTTTAAATTATATTTATTAAGTTATTATAGGATATGATATGTATATTATAAATAATATATTTTTGAACTATGTAGGTGGATTATGCATGGTATATCATTGCATGGTATGGAAATGACCCATCCATTTTGCTTGCCCTTAACCTTGAGGGATGGCTCAAGGTCATCGAAGGGATAAATAGGAGTCAGGTCATAGGATTCGGCCACAATTTTGATCCTCTAGTGACTCGATCCTCTTCGGCATCCTCACAAGCCTCGACATCCCAGATTTGGAGTGATGCTTATATAGAGAAGATCGTGCAGAGGCTTTTGAGCCAACGACCTCAAAGCATCTAGGATGCCATCCGTGATGCAGTTGTGGAGGCTTTTCAAGACCCATAACTGTGCGACCAGCTGGACTCGTTGTTCCAGCCATCATATTAGGTAATTCTATTAGTAAACTCTTTTACTTATTTTAAGTTTTTATATTTAGAAGCTTCACATATTTAGGCTAGGCTTGAGTCGGAAAAAAAAAATCTAGGGGCTAAAAATTTAATCTTACCATTCAATTGATGAGACAAGGATGTCTAATCTATTTAAGAATTGAAGAAGGATATCAAAAGATACGCTTCCATATCAAAAGATATGCCTTCATATCCAAACTTATTAATAAAATTTTATTTTTCTTCATTTCAGGATACTGAGACATCTGGCTCTCATCCACCAACTATTGGAGATGAGTAGGAGGATGAGGAGGATGTTATCTAATTTTTTTTAATTTATATATAATTTTGATACTTATAAAGTAGTATCTCAATATAAAATTATATAATTTATATTTTAATATAATAAAATTAATTTTATATTTATAATTATGTTAAATAGTTATTATCTTATTTTTAATAAATTTTAGAAATATTATTAGCATATTTTAAATTATTTAATTATAAATTTTTTTAAAAAATTAAAAACTATTAGCAATAATATTAGTGATGCAAACTGTTATCGCTAATAGTTTTTAAAATTTTTTAAAAAATTCAAAAGCTATTAGCGACATCATTAGTGATAAAATTATCATTGTTAATAGTTTTTTATTTTTTCTAAAAATAAAAATTATTAGCAATGGCATTAGCGATAAAAATGTCGTCGCTAATAGAGTTTTACTAGTTTAATTAATAAAAATTAAATTTTTTAGTGATAGCATCTTTAGTGCTAATGTCGTTGCTAATTACATTATTAGTGATGGCAATAGTTGCCATCGCTAATAATGGTAATTAATGACAAAGGTAAATCCATCAGATTTTTAGCAATGGCTAGCCGTCGCTAATAGCATTAGCAGCTAGTTTTCTTTTAGTGATCTATTAATATGCTTATAAGGCTCCATCAGATGTTCTTCTTGTGGATCAGTTTAGAGAACTCATTCTTCAATAAGCATCTATATCCTTTTATTAGTGTCTCAACATAAATAATTGTGAGACTAATCATCCTTTCTATCGAGCATATATAAGATATGCCAGTCTTATCAATATCATTGATCCCCGACTCGATAATTCTATGACTGAAATTATTTTAGATTGGAGCTATTAAGATTTTAGGTCTTACTGGCATGATCTCATCATGGCCCTAAAATCATTGTCCTAATCTATGAGATTCATTATAATCTTAATTAAGTCATAATGAGATAATAAGATATAGCATATAACAAAATACAATGCCTTATATAAATAAATAATCAACATCATGTAAATGAGTAGGAAGATAGAATAGAAAAGTTCTATCACATCATCCATGCGATTGGCTTTAGGACACTATTATTTCAAAATAGCCTAACTCATTGAATTTATTTGCATACTCTAGTACTGTCATGTTATCTTTTTAGCTCAAAGTCAAGAACTCATTCTTTTTTACTAATCTTATTGACTCAAAAAATATTAATTAGAAAATATTTTCTTGAACTCCTCTCATGTCAACTGGTTATTAGCATTTTCATATGCAGCTTTTATTGTAGTCCACCAAAATTCAACATTTTCTTTTAGTAAGAGGATGGCTACCCTAACCTTCATATCCTCGGGATACTATAGTGCATGAAATATTATTTCTATTTTTTGAATCCAGATCTTCGCATCCACTACAAGAAATCTGACTATTAGTGAGCGATGGCTAAACGCCATCACTAATAGTCAATCTGCCATTGCTAATACTATCATAAAATACAATTTGAAAAAACCTTGTCACTAATTATCATTATTAGCAATGACAAAATTTATCATCACTAATAACGCTATTAGCGATGATTTTTGTGATGAAAAAATTTCATCTCTAATAATTTTTTAATGCTTAAATTATATTTTTTTTAAATATTAGCGATGGCAATGTAGTGGCTAATGCCATCGCTAATAATTAATAATGACAAAAAATTTCATCTTTAATGTCATTATTAATATTTTAAATTTTTAAATCAAATAAAATAAAATATTTTATAAAATATTAGCGATGGTAATTGATGGCTAATACTATCATTAATAATTATTAGTGATCAAACATGCCATCACTAATATGGTCACTAATATTTTATAATTTTTAATCAAATTAAAAAATTTATTTAAAAAATTATTAGTGATAAAAATTCATCTCTAATGTCATCGCTAATAGTTATTAGCAATGGCAGTTTTCATTGCTAATATCGACGCTAATAGTTAATTTATATTTTTTAAAAAATTAATAATAATAATTTTAAAAATCCATCTTAATTAATCATAATAAATTAATTAACTATAATAAATTATGATTCATAATTAGTTAAAATCTAAAAATAATTTGATAATCAAAAATAAAAAACTAATTATATTTTATTGAAATTATAAATTATATAATTTTTTATAATTCGTATCAAAAAAAATATAACACATCAAAAGAAAATTAAGTTTGATGCTCGTCGTCACTCGACTCCTCCTGCTTCTCTCCAGCAGTTAGTGGATGCGAGCCAGATATCCCAGCATCCTATAACGAAAAAAATAAAATAATATTAGTAAGTTTCGATACGAAGATGTATCTTTTGATATGAAGGCATATCTTTTGATATACTACTCTTATTCTCAAACAGATTATTTCTACATATTTGATTTGATGATATGGAGCTATAGACACCTCTGGCCATCGATTGGATGGTTAGATTAAAATTTTGGCCCTTAGATCTCCTTTCCACACTCAAACCTAAATATACGAATTGCTTCTAAATATAAAAACTTAAAATAAGTAAAAATAATAATAATATAATTATCTAATGTGATGGCTAGGATGATAAGCCTAGCTGGTCGCACATCAGCAGGTCACAAAGAAGCTCCACCATCATATTGTGGATGGCATCCAGGAGGCCCTAAGGTCGCTGGCTTAAAAGCCTCTACATGATCTCCTTCATGTGTGCATCGCTCCAAGTCTGGGACATCGAGGTCTATGAGGACACTGAAGAATATCAAGGTAGTGGAGAGTTGAAGCTATGGCCGAATCCTATGACCCGACTCCTACTCATCCTCCTGGTGGCGCTGAGCCATCCCTCAAGATCAAGGGGGGCTAAGAAGTTAGATCATCACCGTACCTCTCAGCAACATACTCCGTATAATGCATCTACATAGTTTAAAAATATATTAATTCTAATATAAAAATCAGATCTTATAATAACTTAATTATTAAATATAGTTTGAAGTTCTTACTGTGATATGCCACGACGTAAAATCTAAATAGCCACAAATCCTCCTAGATTGGTGTATGGCCCGCCATAACTACAGCTGGTCTGGTGGATGATCTAGCTACCATATCTATAATAAGCAAATAATAAAATTAAATTAATTAAAATATGCATATAAAAATTTTTATCATTTTGATGAAGAGTTCTAGTATTGATTTTTTATCAGTCTATCAACCACAACATGTATGCCGATCGAGCCACCTGTATGTCTGATCCAATCTTGTTGGATAGCCCAGTTCTGTCGAGCCCTCTACTGCCTACCAAAGTACTTCTTGCTGCTCTTCACTATTCGTAGAGGGCCTGCCATATGTCCATGCGCATCCAATGATCTATGAAAGACCTCCAGTCCGATGGTGATTGGGAACCAAAGTGCTAGATGGTGGACTGTCTGATGTAGTAGAGGCCATCTCGGAGCCTCCATATGGCGATCTTCTCGAAGGTCTGATGGCCAGTCTCATCATCTTGGGAAGTCTCGAATTGGTAATACTCCTGCAAGATAAAAGCAAGCGTATATCAATATGTAATTAAAATACCAACGTATTGAGAATTTAAAAATTAAACTAGTTTTGACTTACTAGAAATATCTCCTAGGCTGCATCACGAGCTCCCAATGACCAACTTGAAAAATCATTCATCAGGCCTAACATCAATCGGCATATGATCTCGGTAACGACAGAAGATGTTGAAGGCTCGCTGAATGTGCTCCAAAATTGATTTTAAAGAATAAATGTTAACTCTAAAATTACTAAATTCTGAACATTTTAATTGAGGATGTAGTACTTATGAGCGGCTCTGGATATGGATGAGCTACCTATCCTCCAACCTAGTCAGAGGTGCCATGAGTTGGGTGGGTCCTCGACCATGGTGCTGTGTCCGAGAGTCAGTGGCCGCTACTGCATGGGACTGTGGGGTCACTGGTGACCCCCTATCCTCCAAATCTAAGCATAAAACATTCTCCGAATCTTAGTGTAAAACATCTAATACAAAGAATGTTAAACTAGTCAATAAATAACAAAATTACATAAGTAAGAATATACAAAGGATTAGAGCTTACTGCCTAGGATGAGATGTGTAGCTTTAAAACCTTCTCTAAAAATAAAAATAAGTAGATTCACCAAATTAATTATATAATTATAGATAGCAATGCAAGGTTTAAAATGATGTAAAATAAGTAATTAAAATGATCCAAAAATTATATACTTAGCACTACTCATCAGTCTTTTCAGATATTTGGTATCCTTCGAAATCTTTTTTCGATTCTTTCTCTTCTTCCAGCTCTTCCTCTTCTTGGGAGGATTGTCTTTTAAAATAATATCAGTTGGATTTATCTCCTCATGTTGGCTATCTTCACGTAGGAGTATTCCTGGAGCATCCAATTGCATATCATCGAAGGATTGATGAACTCCTACTGTCTCATCCTCTTGAAAGCATTCTAATAATTGGGATTCTTCTTCTTCGAGTGCGTAATGAATAGCTCAAGACTTAATTTTATATACAACCCATCAAACTTTCCTTCCTCTTTCTCTTGATGGAAAATGAGTAAAATACACTTGAGCAACTTGTGCAGCTAGTACAAATGGATCATTGATATAAGCTTTTGACCCATGTTTGTTCTTAATAAGCCCGTGCCGTGGATCAACCTTCATACCATTATTGTTATCAAATCATTAGCACTTAAATAGAATGACACTATTGCCTCCAATGTAGCTCATTTTAATCACTTCTTCAAGAATTCCATAGTAGTCACTCTCTGGCTTATCTTTCCACTAGCTGTCTTTTATATACACACCACTGTTCATTATGCTTTTATAATTTTTATATTACTGGATGTGAAATTTGAAACCATTTACATTATAGCCACTATAGCATGTCATGTATTTTTTCGGCCCGTAACCTAATGGTCTCAGCTTCCTTAGTATGAACTTACTACCTTGAATGACCAATTGATGGAATCAACATACAAAGTTCTTTGATTGCTGTATTGATATTTTTTTTATCAGTTATGCTCGAATTTTCTTCTTTCATCATCTAATTATATTGCCTAAACATGCATAAGATAAGTATACTGAAATAAGAATTAAAGAGATGGGATTATGATTGACACTTACAGGACATATGGGTCAACCTCTGTGTAGTTTAGCAAAACATAAATCTCTGTTCGTCGAAGTTTAGTATTGGAGAAAATCTAGTGAACCTCGAGCCCAAATTCTCGAGCTGGATAGATAAATATTGAGATTTTCCGCTCTAATCCCTTAGCACCACCATTATCATTTCGACCCACTTGAGTCAGCTTGGTCTATACATTGGGATTAAAATAGTGTCAGCTGAAATTTAAAATCTCTTCTATTATGTAAGCCTCTATAATGAAACCTTCAACTTGGGTCTTATTTTTTACTTTCTTATGAAGACTATGCATGTATCTTTCAAATGGATACATCCACCTATACTGCACTGGATCTCCCATCCTAGCTTCATACACCAGATGAATCACAAGATGCTCCATGGAGTAAAAGAAGCTAGGAGAAAATATCTTTCCTAAGTTGCGTATGGTCTCTATACTGCTAACCTCAAGACTAGATATGTGGTTGGTGGATAGTTCGATAGCACAAATATCTCTAAAGAAAAGGCTAAGCTCCATTAAAGAACTCCATATAGAGTTGGGAAGGAGATCACGCCAAGCCAATGAAAGTAATCATTGCATGAATACATGGCAGTCATGGCTCTTTAGCCCATAGAATTTGCAATCTTTGACATTGATGCACCAAGCTAAATTACTTATATAACCATCTAGGAATTAAAACTTTTACACCATTCACAAGCATCTTTCAACTGCTCCCTAGTTAAGGTATAAGATGCTTTTGGCTTCAAAAATTTTTTAGGTGACACCTTAATCAACTCTAATAGAGGACGCTTGCATATATTCTTTATATCTGCTCGAGCATTGAGATTGTCCTTCGTCTTGCCCTTAACATTCATAACAATGTAGAAAATATTATCGAATACATTCTTCTCAATATGCATGATGTCAAGGTTATGATAGATCAAATTAGTGGACCAATATGGCAATTCTCAAAAGATGCTTCGCTTCACCCAGTTATGAGTTTTACTGAACCCCCGAGACTTCTACTTGTCAAATTTAATGCCAAATGAGACTTCGTCCAATTAGGATACCCTTTGAAATACTTCCATACCACTAAGTCGTAGGGGTGCATGGTCCTTTTCTATCTTACTCCTCCTGAAACTGTCCCACTGCTTTCGAAAAGAATGATGCTCAGAAAGGAATTGATGATGATAATTGAACCAACAAGATTTACAACCACACTTAAGCTGAAATGATTTTGTATTCTCCATACAATAGGGACATGTTAGCTTTTTATGAGTGCTCCATCCTGACAGCATCCCATAAGCAGAAAAATCGCTAATGGTCCATATCAACACAGCCTTTATTACAAAATTCTGCTTCTTCGATGCATCAAAAGTATGAATGCCATCGGACCTTAATAATTTTAGTTCATCAACAAGAGACCTTAGATATACATCAATGCTTCTACCAGGATGTTGTGGTCCAGGAATGAGTAATATAAGAAAGATGTTATGTTCTTTTATGCACATGCCAGGTGGCAGATTATATGAAGTAATAAAAACTGGCCAACATGAATAAGGGGCTGCTGCATGACTGAATGGTGTAAAGCCATCAATAGATAGATCCAACTAGACATTGTGTGATTCCTGAGCAAATAAAGGATGGCAAGCATCAAATAACTTTCATGCCTCGTTGTCCGATAGATGACACAACATATTAGGTTGCTTGCGTGATCCTTCTTTGTGCCACCTCATCTGTCTGACAGTACTCTTGGACAAGTAGAGCCTCTGAAGTTTAGGAGTGAGAGAAAGGTATCAAAGAACTTTAAATGGTATGTCCTTCTGATTCCTACCCTCTTGCCTCAGCTTAAATTGGCTTGCACCGCATATGCCACATGAGCTCTTCTATTGATCCTCTTTATAGAAAAGCATGAAATCATTAATATATTACTTAATTAGTGATGGCACTAGCCATCACTAATGCTGTCACTAATGTCGTCACTAATACGAGACAACATCAGCCAATGCTAATGCCATCGCTACTGCTACTACTTTAGTTGCTACAACTGCTACTTTAGTGGGAGGAGGATGGGGAGAGAGGGACATATAGTGGGAGGGAAGGGGCTACAAGGGAATGCAATATCAGGCCTGCAGGCTGGGGTCAGTGAGGTAGGGACCGTGCGGTCAGACTGATTGGGATGGGGCCATGGGGAGGTCGGCTGGACAGGGGTGGTAGGCTCTGGGGTGGTGGACTAAGAGGCACCGACGGGGTGGGGACGGCTGTAGGAGGGAGGGCTGGGGTGGCATGCTTGGGGCCATGGCATTGGAGGCACCAGTGGAGTGGGGGCGGTTGTGGGAGGGGCAGGGTTGGGGTGGCGGGCTCAGGGCTACGATGTTGGAGGCACTGGCGAAGTGGGGACAGTAGTGGGAGAGGCAAGGCAACGGTGGCCGGCTTGGGGCCAGAGCATTGAAGATGCCGATGGGGTGGGGGCAGCCATGGGAGATGAAGGACTAGGGCAGCAAGCTTGGCACCACGCATTGGAGGTGCCGGTGGGGTGGGGGCAGCTGCGGGAGAGGTGGGACTGGGGAGGCTAGCTCGAGGCTGCATTGTAGGAGGCACCGACGAGGTTAGGGTGGCCACAGGAGAGGTGGGGATGGGGTGGCTGGCTTGGGGTTGTGGAGTAGAAGACACCGACGGGGTCGATGCGGCCACAGGCGAGGCGAGGATAGGGCTATAGGATCGGGGTAGCCTTGGGGGAGGTGGGGCCGGCACAGTGGGGCTGGTGCGGTGGGGTTAGGGCGGTTGCGAAGGAGCACCACGGCGTCGGGTTGCCAGGAAGGCATAGGCGGGGTCGGATCATCGAGAAGGAGGACATGTAGGGAGCAAGGAAGGTTGGGGGACGCACAGGCAGTGGAGAAGGCGTAGAGGAAAAAATTTTGGGTGAAATTTTTTTCCCACAGGCGGGGTAGGGAAAGTTTATGGGGGATAATTATGGATCGCCAAAACCGAAGTTTCTGTGCCAAGGTTATTAGAGATGGCTTGCAGTGTCACTAATAACAAAAAGTTATTGCTAATAATATTAATTTTTTTTAAAATATTAAATTTTAAATTTTTTTTTGAAAAAAAGCATTACCAACGGTAACTTTATCGCTAATAAAAAAATACCATCGCTAATAATATTAAAATTTTAAAATATTTAGTTTTAATTTTAAAATAATTTTTTTTAAAATTATTAGTGATGGCAACAACTCGATCACTAAAGCCATCTCTAATAATCATAATTTTTTTAAAAAAATTATATTTTATTTTTTTCACCTAAGTCATTTTTTGGATGGCTAAAAATTAATATTGGACAATTACAAATTTTTAGGCTTAATTAATTTATGGATCGAGTCTTACTAGATTTAAAATAAATTTAATTTAATTAGGCTTAAGTTAATTTGAGGCTAGTTGGATTTTAATATTCTAAATAAGACTTAGATTCAAAGTCTAATTGAATTAGGTTTGATAGGATTTTGAATCGGATTCGAATTTGATTCGAATGAAACCTAAATTAAAAATTATTTTCTTCTAATTGATTTAAATCAAATCAAATTTAATTAAGCTTGACTTAATTTTAAAATAATTTAATTTAAAATCTAACTAGGATCTGAATTCAAAGTCTAATTGAAATAGGTTAGATAGGATTTCTAATTGGATTCGAATTTGATTTCAATTGGATTTGGATCGAACCTAAAATAAAAACTATTTTTTTCTAATTAATTTTAATTAGATTAATTTAATTAGACATAACTTAATATGAAAGTAATTAGATTTTATTATTTAAGTAGGACTTATATTTTAAAGTCTAATTGAATTAGCATTGATAGGTTTTCTAATCGAATTCGAATCAAGTTCGAATTAGATTTGAATTAAACCCAAATTTAAAATTATTTTTTCCTAATTAATTTAAATCAACTTTAATTTGATTAATCTTGACTTAATTTGAGGTCAATTGAGTTTTATAATCCATGTTTGATTTAGATTTGAAGCTAAATTGAATTAGGTTTGATAGGATTTTGAATTAGATTTGAATTGAATTCGAATATAATCATGGATCAAATTCTAATTAATTTAAATTAGCTTAAATTTAATTAGTCTTAACTTAATTTGAAGATAATTAGATTTTACTATCCAAGTAGGACTTGAATTAAAAATCTAATTAAATTAAGATTGATAGGATTTTGAATTCGATTCGAATCAGGTTCGTATTAGATTTGAATCGAATCTAAATTAAAATTATTTTTTTCTAATTATTTAAATTAGCTTAAATTTAATTAGGCTAGACTTAATTTGAGGATAATTGAGTTTTACTATCTAAGTAAGATTTGAATTAATAGTGTAATTAAATTAGGATTGATAAGACTTCAAATTATATTCAAATTGAATCTAATTTAAAAATTATTTTTTTTCTAATTAATTTAAATTAGATTTAATTTAATTAATTTGATATAATTTAAGATTAATTAAATTTTATAATCTAAGTAGGATTTGGATTCAAAGCTTAATTTTATTAGATTTGGTAGAATTTTTTAATCGAATTTGAATCGGGTTCGAATTGGGTTTGAATCATGGTCTGGATTATTAGCGATAGCATAAATCTCGTCGCTAATTCCATCACTAATTCTATTAGCGATGACAAACATCCATCGCTAATTTTATCATCAATAAAATTTTAAAATAATCTTTTCTTTCGAATCCAATTTTTTAAAAAACTTATTAGCAACGGCGAGTTCTTATTCGCTAATATCCAAAGTCGCCATCGCTAATACATATTTTATATTTAAATAAGATAAAAATATTTAAAAAATTTAAATAATTTTAGCAACGATCGTTATTTTATCGCTAATAATCAAAATATTTCATTACTAATAGTTTTTTTGTTTTTATATATTCTAAAAAATTATACTTTTAGAGATGGCTGTAGCCATTGCTAATATTGATTTTGCCATTGCTAATATTATTACCAATAACATATTTTTTAGTCGGTGTTGTAGTGGTAAAAAGTTCTTACTAGTGATGGACTTTTTTGCCATCACTAATACCATCGCTAACATTCAGATTCCTTGTAGTGCGCTAGAAGATCAGGTCTATCTTCAAATAGTGGTGGGTTGAGTCTTCTAAACCTTTCATAATATGACTCTAAAGATAGTGTAGGTCGATGAGCAGCTTGTGTCTACTATTATTGCTAAATAAGCTAAGCCATCACTTTATAAACTCCAACAATGTCTGTCTAAGTGGTTGGTGCATTAAGAGCCTACTCAACCGATTGGTTGGAAACTCTTCTCGTAGTCCTTCTCTCCTCTTAGTGACAATGTTTGTCAAGACTTCATTCTCACTATTTCCCATTGTCACCTATCAAAAATACTATATAATTTTTCTTAAATGAGCAATAAGAACTCCAAGAAAAATAAACTTAACTATTCTCATTTGAACATGATCTAACTAAATGAGATGTATTTATCCATTCCTAGACTTTTAAAGTTTACCCAGGATCAAATCTATTGCTCTGATACCATAAAATGTCACGCCCCAAATCCGGGATATAACATGGCCATGCAACCAAGGAGTACCGCCATCGATAACATAAAGCCTATCAATCATAATCTACCATAATTCATCATAATCAAAATATAAATACAGATTTAATTCCATGATTCAACAAGTCACTATAAGAATATAGATTATTAGCGATGGCTAATCGCCATCGCTAATAGTCCATCTGTTATCGCTAATAACCTTGCCATCACTAATTCTATCATAACAGCCAATCTAAAAAACTCTGATCACTAATTATCATTATTAGCAATGAAAAACCTAGCTGTTCCTAATAAGGCTATTAGCAATGGCTTTAGTGATGAAATAATTTTATGACTAATTATTTTTTAATTTTTAAATTAAAATTTTAATTTTTTAGAAAATATTAGTAATGATATTTTTGTGGCAATGTTGCGCTAATAATAATTAGCGACCAAAAATATCCTATCTATTTTTTTTTAATTTTTAAACAAAAAATGATGGCCATTGCTATTGCTAATACCGATGCTAATATTTAATTTTATTTTTTAAAAATAAATAATAATATTTTTTAAAAATCTATTTTAATTAATCATAATCATTTATGGTTCCTAATACCTATTATAATTAAGATCCAATGTTAATATGACAATCCAAAATTAAAAACTAATTATATTATATCAAAAATATAAATTATATAATTTTTTTACTAGTAGTATAAAAAAATATAATACATAAAAAAAATTAAGTCTAATCCTTATCGTCGTCTGCCTTCTCCTCCTGCTCCTCTCCAGTAGCTAGTGGATGAGAGTCAGATGTCCTAGCATTCTATAACAAAAAAATAAAATAATATTAGTTAGTTTCAATATGATGATTTATCTTCGATATGGAGCCATATTTTTTGATACACTTCTTTAATTCTCTAACATATTTCTATGAGAATTTATGGTGCTCCCAAGCCTTGGGAGGCCATGGGAGGAGCCAGGGCATTGGCTCCAAGGATTTTAGGAACTTGGTTGGTGCTTTGGAGACCTGGGATACAAGATGGAGCAAGAAACTAAAGTCGAAGCTTGAAGACTGCAGAAAGAAGATTTTCTATAGATTAGTTGACTCAATCCAAAACTGGATCAGCTAAGTCTTAGAGCTCAGGTAAAATAGAGAGCTACGCGTTTGGGACTGCTGGCACGATACAGGACTAGGTCGGCTCAGTTTTAGACTGAGCCAACCAAGTGAAACTTAGCCGACTCAGTGCTGAGACTGAGCTGGTTCAGTACGCAGGTAGAGTTACATGAGGGTTTATTTTAGGCTAGGATTTGGGTTGATCCTAGGAGTCTTAAGATCTGGTTTGAGAGGTCTTAAGGAGACTAACTCATGTATGGGTCGGGTATAGATCCAGAGGATGAGAGCATGGGAGACATAGGTGTACATAGGCTCGGTGAGTGCTTTCATGTATTGGATTAGCTGGAGAATTTTTTGGTCGGGCCTAATGGATATGTATAAATACATAGATTGTATTAGGGTTTCATTAAGCTATGGAATACAGACTTTTTCTCCCTCAATTCTCTCTTCTTCTCTTCTCTCTAGTGTAGTTGCCCTAGGTTCTCGAAGAAGCCCTAGAGAGGAGGGGCGTCTCCCTCAAGCCCAAGGAGGGAGGTGCTCCATCATGGATCCAGGAGGAGGATTGATGGTTTGCTGCCCATAGAGAACATCATAGGTTCCTTCAGGTCTGTGCTAAAGATCAAGTGCTTCTGCAACATGGTATCGATACTTGTGATGTTAAGGATGATTGGCGTTCGAGCGATATCATGGATCTATAATTTGGTATCAGATATAGATGATGCCTGGTATGTTATGGATGATAATATGGTATCAGAGCTAGGTTTTAGAGCCTGATGGTGCATGAAAGCAAAGGAGAAATCGTACAAGATGAAATCAAAAATCTGCACAAGAATTCCATGATATGTCTCAGCTCTATCTTTGTTATTGCTGTGGTTTGGATAATCGAGAGCAGCAGATTGAAGGTGGAGGCTGAGAGGATTAATGAAAAAGGATTTTTCTGGGGTGGAAGGATTGGCTGCATGATTTGTTAATCAATCTTGGTGGAAAGGTTAGGGTGTATAATGATTATGTGATAGGCCAGGGAGCACTGGAGTACTGCAGTAGCATTTCTCTGAAGATGCAGGGTTGAGAGAGGCTTGATGGTGCAACAGTTGAGGAAGGTATCTTAGCAGAGAGCATCAGGGTTCTCTAAGCAGATGGATAGTGTGGGGCTGTTGAAGAGAGATTTTTCAAGAAATAATGGTCGAACAAAGGCTGAAGAAATAACTATACGTCCTTCGATGTCAAGAAGATGGGAAAGTAGTCAGAGATGTATTCAGCAGTTTGATCAGAGCATGGATTTGCGAAGCCTTGGGAGTGATGGAGATGGATGATCCATGGAGATCTAGCATGTCAGGGCTGGATGGCTGTAGAGCAGCATAGAGACAAGGCCAGAGAGTGATGGAATACTATAGGAGTGCTACCTTGAAGGCACAAGGGCTGAGAAAGGCTCGATGGTGTAGCAGCCGAGGAGTGTATCTCAGTAGAGAGTGTTAGTGGCATTTCAGGGAGACCAGATGTAGGTCTCAGGGAGAGTCAGGAGGTCTTAGGAAGCGCCAAGAGATCTCTAATAGTTGAGAGTATCATGGATTAGGTTTCTTCTATCGGAGCACCAGGGAGAGTCATGGTTTAGGTGGAGGATGGTTCTTCGGATGCAACTAAAGCGATGGCTGGTGTAGGGGCAGAAGAGAAGGACTAGGATGGAATTTTTTAGGATTCAGTCATTGGATTTAGAAGAGTTAGATGAACTCTTGAATTTCAAAGGTGCCCGTGGATTGTGGAGGTATCCAAGATGGCTTCGAAGGGATTCGTAGAGCATGGAGGGTTCGAAGGGGTAGCGATGGTGTTCGAGGTGCAGCGGTAGGCTCAGCAGTACAACATTGAGTGGTTGGGCTTAAGGAACTCGGTGATAGAGTTGACTTCTGCGACATCAAGTAGACTTCGGATATAGGTGGAGCTCCATAGTGGTGGCTTCATAAGTGGAGAGAAAATTTGGCATGAGTTTAGAGCTGAGGGTCAGCATCGGTGATGCACAATTTCAGGTGGAGCGGCGTATGCAGGTGAATAGGCATAGCTCTAAGGAGATCATGTTAGGTGGTACAGCATGTGCTAATGCAGGAATGCTGTAGGTTCTTCAGGAAAGTCCAGAGAAAGTGATGTAGCTGTTAAACAGAAGGGATCCTACAATTCCATTATGGTGCTAAGAAGTAAGCATAGGTCTTCAGTGGTGGAGGCGGTCATCCCAAAGGCCTCAAAGGTGCATAACAGCTAAAGAAGATTGGTGGAGGTGATGTTTGCACAGGTGCTGTCGAGTGCGTAGGGATAGTGGAATCATGCAGGAGGACATTGCTGAGGGATTTGCCAAGGCTTGGAACACCAAGATGGAGATTGTGAGGATTTATGGTGCTCCCAAGCCTTGAGAGGCCATGTAAGGAGCCAGGGCATTGGCTCCGAGCATTTCAGGGGCTTGGTTGGTGCTTCAGAGATCTGAGACACAAGATGGAGCAAGGAACCAAAGTTAGAGCTTGAAGACTGTAAAAAGAAGATTTTCTATAGGTTAATCGGCTCAGTTCAAAACTGGATCGATTAAGTCTTAGAGCACAAGCAAAATAGAGAGCTGCGCGTTTGGAACTACTGGCACGGCACAGGACTAGGTCGGCTCAGTTTCAGACTGAGCCGACCCAGTGAAACTTAGCCGACTCAGTGTTGAGACTGAGCCGGCTTAGTGCGCAGGTAGAGTTATGCGAGAGTCTATTTTAGGCTAGGGTCTGGGTTGATCCTAGGAGTCTTAAGGCCTGGTTTGAGAGGTCTTAAGGAGGCTAACTCATATATGGGTTAGGTCTAGATCTAGAGGATGAGAGCATGGGAGATATGGGTGTATATGAGCTCGGTGAGTGCTTTCATATATTGGGTTAGCCAGAAAGTTTTTTAGTCGGGCCTAATGGCTATGTATAAATACATAAGTTATATTATGGTTTCATTAAGCTATGGAATACAGACTTTTTCTCCCTCAATTCTCTCTTCTTCTCTTCTCTCTAGTGTAGTTGCCCTAGGTTCTTGAAGAAGCCCTAGAGAGGAGGGCGTCTCTCTCAAGCCCAAGGAGGGAGGCGCCCCATCACAGATCCTGGTGAAGGATCAGTGGTTTACTGTCCATACAGAATGTCACAGGTTTCTTCAGATCTGTACTAAAGATCAGGTGCTTCCATAATATGGTATCGATACTTATGATGTCAAGGATGATTGGCATTTGAGCGATATCATGGATCTATAATTTAGTATCAGAGATAGGTGATGCTTAGTATGTTGTGGACAATAATAATTTCTACATATTTCATTCGATGATATGGAGCTATAGACCCCTTCGGTCCATCGATTGGATGGTTAGATCGAATTTTTAGCTTCTAGATTTTTTTTTTCGAACTCAAACCTAAATATATGAAGCTTCTAAATATGAAAACTTAAAATAAGTAAAAAAATTTAATAATATAATTATCTGATATAATGGCTGGGATGACGAGCCCAACTAGTTATGTAGCTATGTGTTCCGAAGAAGTTTGACGACTATATTGCGGATGGCATCCAAGAGGCTCTATGGTCGTTAGCTCAAAAGCCTTCACATGACCTTCTCTATATGTGCATTGCTAGCTTTAGGCACTACTACAAAAAAGGGCTACGACAGTGATTCGTAACTGCTGTCGTAGCCCAAAAAATTACTGCCATAAGCTATGATAGCAGTTTTCTAAGTGCTGCTACTACGACCGTCGTCGTAGCTCTATGGCAGTGGTTGTTGCAGTGGTTGCTTGAACCGCTATCATAGATATCCTATTGCAGCGATTTATAAACTATTGCAATAGATCGACCTATAGCAACGGTTATGTAATCGTTGCCATAGGTTATCTATAACAGTAATTTATTAATTACTGCTATAGGTCTAATGCAGTGGTTGGCACCGTTTGCACCAGAGACCTATGGCAGCGGTTATAAAACCGCTACCATAGATATTGAATAATTAAAAAAATTAAAAATTTTAATTTTTTATATATTTTACCTAATAAATATAGATATATAACATAAAAAATATAATAAACATGAAAATTATTTTGAAATGCTAAAATTTTATTATTAGATAAAATTTATTACAATATTTTTTTAAAAAAATAAAATACTTCACAAGTCTTCTAAATCTACATCATCATCATCGTCATCAGGAGTCGGAGCGGGAGCCAGAGCTAGAGCTGGAGCTGGTGCTGGAGCCAGAGCTAGAGCTGAAATGTGGGCCAACATATCCTCGAAGCCCGTGACTCCAAAATACTTGCTGAGCATTGACATCATATCTCTCATGATGCCCTCCAGAAGAGATGCACGCTTCTCAGCCCGATCTGCCTACATCGCAGCATGATTTGCCCATGCCAATGCCTTCTCAAGCTCCTCCCGGCTGACGACACCAGAAGTCTATGAGGAGATGCTCGCCTCGGATCAGTAGCTCATCGGCGTGTGTCTGGGCCTGCATCAGATCCTCCTAGAGTGCTCAAACCTCAAGACCTGAGATAGATGGTCATGGGGCCCAGAGGTATCCGGGCCCTCGCTTACGAGTGCATCTAACTGATCCTGTAATTATAAATTAAAATAAAATTTTATAAGAAATGCTATAATACTAATCATATATACTAATATATTTAATACTTACAAAAATATGCTCGATCATGACGTTCATCGACCTGCCCATCTTGTCCGTGCAGTTGGATCGGAAGATCTCGCTACGGCTAGGTATTACTCCATCTCTCATCAGCTATAATAAAAAATAAATTTATCAGAAAGATGATAAAAAATATGAATTTAATTCATCTAGTAAGATTTAGAATTAATTACCTCTCTATGCACCTGACTGGCCATAGACTCGTGGCCTAGAGTGTGCGTATACTCCTAGGTTGCACGGTTCTTTCGATTTTGATAGGAGGTAGCCTAATAAGTATTCAAATAAATAATAAATATTTAAAAATATTTAAATAAAATTTTAAGTATATTAAAAAATTTAAAAGTTAAAAATTTTACCTCGAACTTCTGGCTCTAGTATCTAACCATCCTCTTCCATTGACTCGAAAGACAGTCTTGGATCCAGGGAACAAGCTCCTCTAGAGTGTCTTATCGGTGCTCGAGCCATCCTCTATGGAGCTTGACCTTGTAACCCCAATATAACTCTTTGATCTTCCTCAGTCGGGCATCTCGAGCCCTCTCGGGATTGGGAAAGTCGTACCTCCTTTGCACAAAGTTATCAAAAATTAGTTACAAAATTATTCTAATCAAATATATATAGTGTAAGCATATAAAATGCATGAATATAACTAAGATGCACGTACTTACCCTTATCTTCTCCCATACTCGGTCCTTGACGGCAGCATCCATCAAACGCTAGTTTCTAGGCTCTATGGGGATGATGTCTGACCACCTCACAAGCACTCCAAAAAAGGAATGCATCTCCCGCACAGTCTTCCCTCCTAACCTTCCCTCCGCATCGTAATAGACCATCACTTGATGCTGGCGGTTCCACATGTGTGCCATACATGTGGGACCATGAAATATCCGACTGGATGATGCACCTGTAATGCAAATACATTATGCAAATATATAAGTATACAAATACTATATAAAAAATAAAGTTATGCTAATATAATAAAAACATACACTCAGATACCTACGTAGTAGCATGTGTCTCGGATATGTGCGATGGTAGAGGCTCAGCTGCTGGTGGAGTAGATGCTGTCGATGGAGTAGATGCCATCGATGGAGTAGATATCGATGGTGGAGATCCCTGAGCAGCCAATGTCGAGGTGGATGGAGTATGTTCCGATTGCTCCTTAGATGCTGAACTGCACGTAACTCATCAAGGGGCAGGGGTGAAAACTAGATGGCATTTTGGTGCCATCATGACCTGCAACTAATATCATTTTTAGATATACAATAAATGCACCCTATCACCAACTAATAGGTAAAGATAGGTCCTATCCCAATAAAGCAATAAGATATAAACATCCAGAAAATGTTATGCAATAGATTCTATAACATGAATTATATTCATAAATAATTAAGGATGAGTAATAGTCATAGATCTGATCTCTTGCATGAACCTTGGTGTTAATCCAGAACCTGAAAGAAGAACAAAGTAGATGATGGTGGCATCTTAGGGCTTAAAGTTGGAACCTTAGAGAGACATATCAAATTCTATTCCCTCAGAAGCTGGCAAGGCTGGACCCCATCCCTCTTAGTGATGCCGATGAGATCGGACCCCTTCCCTCCCTCTCTCGCTCTCTCGATCTCCCACTCTCCCTCTCTCGATCTCTCTCATTGGTGAGGCTAGACCCCCTCCCTCCCAATGATGGCAGTGAGGCTGGACCTCCTCCCTTCCAATGATGATGGCGAGGCCGGATCTCCTCCCTCCCAATGATGGCGGCGAGGTCGGATCCCTCCTTTCCTCTCTCCCTTTCTTGATCTCCCTTGTTGGTGATGGCGGTGAGGCCAGATCCCCTCCCTCCCTCCCTCCCTCCCACTCTCGATCTCCCTTACCGACAGTTGACAAGCAACTGGCCCTTCCTCTCTCAATCTATCGATCTCCCTCTCAGTCTCTCCATTTTTTAGTTTCGGGTTTCGAAATTGGGTCCGACCTTTCGAGATCCATTAGGATCCGGTCTGGTACTTCAAGTAAAGACCCATCGAATATTTGGGTTTGGATCTGGTACCAATAATTAAAATTGAATTCAGATATGAATATCCAAATTTCGATCTGAATCTAATCCGTTGATGGATCTAGTCCACAACCACTAACATGGCACAGTCCAAGGCTACCGCCACGACATGGTCCAAAAACTATGACATACAGATAATTATAATATTTATAATAAATATTTATAATATTTATTATAAATATTTTATAAATTATTATAAATATATATAATTAATAAATAATACTATAAAATTAAAAAAAATTATACCTACGGTTATAGAGAGCGGATCTCACCGAAAGCTCCGAAGATCGCTGACAACGATGCTAGAGAAGGATGATAGGACTAGAGGTAACCTACGAAACAAAAGCAAGATAATAAGATGGAGAAGAGAGAGAAAGTAGAAAGAGAGAGAGAAGGGGTAGTCGGGGATGGGGGCATAGTGATGAGGAGACTCGGGAGGCATAGTGATGGGAGGGTCGACGATCGGGAGGGGGAGTGTAGGGGGTGGGGGGCCGGGTCGAGGGTGGCGGGGAGGGGCGGTTGGGGGATGGGAGGCTGGGGGTTGGCAGGGGGGCGGCCGAGGATGGGGGAAGGAGGGCGGTCGGGTGGAGGGTGGGGGGTGGGGGTCGGGGGGGTGGCGGGTGGCGGGGAGGAGTGACCAGGGATGGGTGGGAAGGAGGGGCGGCTGGGGGGAGGGTGGGGGGTTAGGTGGGGGTGGCGAGGAGGGGTGGCCAGGGATGGGGTGTTTGGGGGGTGGCGGGGAGGGGCGGTGGAGGATGGGGGGAAGGAGGGCGGTCGGGGGCGTGGAGGGTGGGGGTGGGGGGCCGAGTGGGGGGTGGGGGTGGCAGGAGGAGCGACTGGAGATGGGGGGAAGGAGGGGCAGCTGGGGGAGGGTGGGGGTGGGGGGTTAGTGGGGGTGGCCGGAAGGAGCGACCGAGGATGGGGGGAAGGAGGGGCGGCACCGATCGGGGGGGGAAGAAGTGTCACCGGTGATGGAGAGGAGGGGAGAGACAGAGAAAGATCGAGCACGCATGGGAGGAAAGCAAAAAAAATTTAAGAATTTTTAACCTAACCTACGATAATGATTATCAAACCGTTGCCATAGATCTATGGTAGCGGTTACTTAAATCCACTGCCATAGATCTATGGCAGTGGTTCTATAACCGCTGCTGTAGATGTATAGCAGCAATTTTTGATAACTGCTGTCGTAGATTAAAAATAAATTTTTTTATTTTTTTTAAATATTATATAATTTTAAAATTTAATGTCCATCTTCATCATTCATTATCTAAATAATTATCATTAGAGTATCATCGCAAAAGGTTGCCTCGATCCGATGGCCCTAGCTTCGTTGATCAAAAAATTTGATTTCGAGGATCACGAACGACGATGCGATGATCTGATAGATAGAGACCTCTGATGGATTTAAAAGCCTGCAATGACGATCTTGATGATGTTTGTAGCATATTATCAAAGTTTCACATCAATCGGATATCGTTATCATGCATCAATTTAGTACGGAATAATTTCGATCGTTAAATTAGAAAGAAGCGATCAAAGGGTTAAACGACATCCAATTCTGAGATAATTGTTTAGTTAAATGATCTTTGTTATAATTTTAAATATTTTATATGGCAATGATAGTAAAATTCAAATCATTTTTATATAAACTATTCATGTTAAGCAGATATTGTAAAAGCACGAGCATAATAACTAATAAAGTTTCAGAATGGTTATCAGAAGATGTATAGTTTTAAATCATTCTTCATTTCACGAGTTGAATTTTATAATCATTATGATAAAAAATGATTAAAGTAGTAGCCAAGATCATTTATAAAAAATATTATCTCATAATCGAACACCGTTTGGTCTTTTGATCACTCGTTTATCATTTAACAGCCGAAACTAATCTATACTAAATTAACCAAGATAACGATATTTGATTAAAGTAAAACTTTGATAGTACACTACAAACATCATCGAGATCATCATTGCAGATTTTTGGATCCATCAGAGGTCTCCATCTATTAGATCATCGCATCGTCGTTCGTGGTCGTTGAAATCAAATTTTTCTGGTCGACGAAGCTAGGGCCATCAGATCGAGGCAATCTTTTACGATGACACTCTAATGATAATTATTTAGATAATGAATGATGAAGATGGATATTAAATTTTAAAATATAATATTTAAAAATATATATATGGCAGCGGTTATAATTAACCATTGTCATAAATAAACTTATAGCAGTAGTTCCTACTAACCACTGCTATAGGTCCGACCTATAGCAGCGATTACAATGAACCATTGCTATAGGTCGACCTATGGCAGCGGTTTCTTGTAACCACTGCCATAGGTCCGACCTATAGCAGTGGTTTCTTGTAACCGCTGTCATAGGTCGGACCTATGGCAGCAGTTTTCAAAATCGCTACTATAGGTCTGACCTATGGCAGCGGTTAATGAAAATTACTACCGTAGGTTCTATGACAACGGTTTTAAAAATTGCTGGTATAGTATGCGCTGCCATAGGCCTTTTTTGTAGTAGTGAGGTCTGGAACATCGAGGTTTGTGAGGATGTTGAAAGGTATCGAGATGGTAGAAAAGCTATAGCCGAATTCTATGACTCGGCTTCTACTCACCCCCCAATGGCACTGAGCCATCCCTCAAGATCAAGGGGGGCTAAGAAGATAGGTTATCGCTATACCTCTCAGCAATGTATGCCATGTAAAGCATATGCACAGTTCAAAAATACATTGATTTTAATTTAAAAATCATATATTATAACAACTTAATTAGTAAATAAAGTTTAAAATTCTTACCATGATATGTCGTGACATAGAATCTAAATAGTCACCAGTCCTCCTAGATGGATGTGTGGCCCGCCATAACTACAATTGGTCTGATGGATGACCCAACTGCTGAATCTACAATAAGTAAATAATAAAATTAAATTAATTAAAATATGCATGTAAAACTTTTTATAGTTCTAGTGAAGCATTTTGGTATTGATTTTTTATCAGTTTATCGGCCACAACATATGTGCCAATCGAGCCGCCAGTGTGCCTGATTAGATCCTACTGGATGTCCCGATTTTGCCAGACCCTCTACTGCTTATCGGAGTACTCCTCATTGCTCCACTGTTGTAGAGGGACTGCCATATGTTTGCCTACATCCAGTGATCCATGAATGACCTCTAGTTTGATGGTGACTAGAAATCAGAGTACTGGATGGCGGATTGCCTGAGGTTGTAGAGTCCATCTTGGAGCCTCCATGTGGCCACCTCCTCGAAGATCTAATGGCCAACCTTCTTATTCTGGGGAGTCTTAAATCAGTAGTACTTCTGCAAGATAGAAGCAAGCATGTATTAATATGTAATTAAGATATCAACGTATCAAAAATTTAAAAATTAAACAAACTTTAACTTACCAGAAATATCTCTCAGACTGCATCATGAGCTCCAGATGGCCAGCTAAAGAACTCATTCATTGGCCTTGACATCAAGCATCGAATGATGCTGGTAAGCACATGAGATACTCCAAACTCTCTAAACATGTTGCAAAATTGATTTTGAAAAATAAATGTTAACTTTAGAATGGATAAATTCTAAATATATTAATTGAAGTTATAGTACTTATGAATGGCTTTAAACATGGATAAGCTATCTCTCCTTCGTTCGGGTTAGAGGTGAAACAAGTTAGGTGGGTCCTCGACCGTGACTCTATTTTTAGGAGCTGGTCACTACTGTGTCTGACTATGGGGTCACTGGTGACCCCTAGTCATTAGAACCTGAGTGTAAAATATCTAAAATAAAGAATGTTATATTAGTTAGGAAAGGACAAAATAACATAAACAAGAATATCTAAAATGTTAAAGTTTAGCATCCAGTATGAGAGGTGTGGAACCATGTGAGTTGGCCGCATGATCGCTCTCTCCTTAAGAGCTTTATCCCTGGCTGGAATGGCTTTGACCTCTTGAAGACATGATGTATAATCTTTGAAAATAAAAATAAAAATCAAAGCAAGTAGATAACCTAAAAATTGGTTCAAATAAAATATCTATCAAAATATAATAAGATAATCAAAATTTAACTCACGTATAACAGAGATTATTAGTTAGCATTTGCAACGTATCAATAGAAAAATAATTCTTATCCAGCAGTATATAATAATGTGTTAATCTACTAGTCTCCATATTTAGGCATTGTCTGATTCTTATCTAGTAGTACATGATCATCTCAGTATATGAATATGTGAAGAAGGCTCAGATCTGCCATTAAAAAATAAGGCATTGTAAGTTCCTCTGCAACTTTAACCATGAGGTGGCTGCAGGCGGTTGTCTGTGATGTAACAGACCATCCAAGTTTGCCCTACATTGCATGTTCCTCTACATCTTTAACCATGAGGTGGCTGTAAGTGATTATCTGTGATGTAACAGACCATCCAAGCTTGACCATACAACAACAAGAATAGAAATGCATCACCTCCATTTAGATGCATATCTCACAAGCAGTCATCATAGACTCTCCAAGGCCCTGACCACCTCCTTAAGTTGCAAACTAGGAGTATAATTTTTTTTAAAAATAAAATAATAACTTAAAAATAAAATTCATGTGCTGACATGGCCTAGTCATTTGGCAAGCTCCAAGTCTGCATGCGTGTGCATCCTGATTGTCCCCATTTGCAATAATATCCTTTACTTATATGATTATACTTTTGGAAATGCTGCACTCCAAGTTCAAGGATGGGCTCGTTGTTCTTATAAGAGATGTGTCAATGGAGAAATACTGGACATGGATACAATAGTTAACTGATGCGTAGTCGTTGATAGCACCAAAATTAACTCTACTCACTACGTAGGTAGGGTGAGTCGAGATCATATCTTCAAGGACCATGAACTAAGTTAAGATTATAAAATAAAAGAAAAAAGATTTATTTTAATTAAAAAAATAAACTATCCTAAAATTGATGTAATTAGAAAATAAAGATCTTGGAGGTTTTGAATTAATTTTTCACTAATAGAGTTGTATCTCTTTTTTGATTTTTTTTAATGATTATGATTAATCTTAGAAAAAATGTCTTTCCTTGGCATGTCCCATTTTCGTAGATCATGGCACATCTTCAAAAAATACTAGATAAACAACTCTTCTTTCCTCGGCATGCCCTGTACCCATAGATCATGGTACATCTCTGAAAAGCAAAAGTTGTTCCTAATATTAATCTAATAGAAAAGCATAAATAAAAGCATATAAAAGAGCAGATAAAGAACTGATGTTGATTTAAATAAAAAGTATAATCTTTATTATAAATAAAAGAAATACAATAAAGTTTAGAACAATAAATCAACTTTATGTTGTTACAAAATTTTTTTTCTCCTCCTAGATTGCTAGCCTAGCTACTTATAGAGTAGTACCTTCCTCTTCCTCTATGCAAGGCTCTAGAAGAATTTCTGGGATGATCCTCAAGTAGGAGTATAAGAGTCATTTTATAGGGGATAAGAGGAAAAAGTTTTACATGACTTTTAGATGTGGGACTAAAGATAATAATAAAGCCTAAAGGATGGATGGATGAGATTGGAGGATCAAAATACATAAAAAAAATATTAATTTTTCTCTTGAAATATTTCCAAATATTATTATTATTATTTTAAATCCCAGATCCATCTGCTGTCATGAATCATGTTGCCGCGTCCATCTATGGAGGCCTGCCATGAACCTGCCATGCCGCCCGCTCATGGACCCGTTAACCCATGTGCAAAAGAATTTCTCATAGACCCATTAACAAGCAATGGACCCGCCAACCTTTTTCACTATCACCTCTTCTTTAACCCATTTTACCAAAAAAAATTTTATTTCTTTTAAATACTGCATATATCCTTTTTGATTTTCAGCATAGTATCTTCATTTTTCATAATACCATATGCATCTTTCTTTTAATTTAATTCTATTTTGAATCTAATTTACTCAAAATTTGAATCCTTTTGATCTATGAATCAAGCTCTTTGTATTGATGATCATCTTTTTTATAAAATATAAGAAGAAGCATAAATAAATTAAATATAATTTTATTCTTCAAATGGCTTAAATTAAGTGTTTATCACATTCTCCAACTTGAACTTTGCTCATCCTTGAGTAAAATAAAAAATTAGTAGTGAGTATCGACTCGGCCTTGAATAAAAGGTTAGGTTAGGCATTCCTCAAAGTAGGTGATACCCGACCAGACTATTAAAGAGATACTTTGTTGGATTATCAATTTGATCTAGTTAGTGATTGAGTGTTATCCATAAAAATTTTAAGAGCTCTTCTTTCACCAACTCATTTTACTCTTTAAATCCTCTAACTTGATGTGAGCCAGGTTTATTATCTTCTTGCAAGTTAATCCCCCTAATTATCTTTTTTTTTTACATTGTCCACCTTTTGACATAAACCATAATGCTTACTTAGATGAAGGAGCCCGGTTACTTTATGGGAAACCAATGTGTAATTTTTTTAAAACATAATCTAAGGAAAACTTTTGCATACCTCGACCTTTCCATCCAATCTTCCATGAAGTCAATTATTTATTGAGATTAGTAAGAATAAGGCTTTGGAGTCACTCTAAAATTTAGTCTGATCTAAACTCTACCATTCATTAGGTTTTTTTAATAATTTATCCCTCAGCATCTCTAAAATTATCTAGACCATTAATCACTTATTGATTAGGATGCTTGATCAACTTCAAATTAAAATAAGATTCGGATACATAAAACTAATTATTTTTTATCATACTCGAGGACTTAATTAAATTAGTTTTTTTCCCCCTCAACTTAATTTACATTATCCTCAATGGAGTAGAAAAATAAAATAAGCAAAGAAAATAAAAGAAGAGAGTGCACCTGGGATAATTTTGCTTCAAAAGTTGAATATAGCTTTATTGATTAGCAGGCTCTTGTTCTAAATTCCTACAGCTACAGTAAAGTAAAAAATATGAAATTATTGGGTTGTCTTCCAACAAGTGCTAAGTTTTATATTTTTAGCTAGACATCAAGTTTATTATTCATTATAAGATAGATCACACAGGTAGATGGTGTCGATTCATTCTTTATGTGTAATTCCATCTACACATGACTTTAGACATTAGCCGTTCACCTTAAATGTATTGCCATTCTAGGGGTCATGAATTTCAATTGCTCCATGTGGGAATATTTGTGTGATAATGAAAGGTCCATCCCATCAGGAGCAGAGTTTATCGGGAAAGAGGCGTAACCTAAAATTGAAAAGCCATACCTTTTGATTTAGCTCTAATAATTTTCTAGAGATATATTTATCATGAAATACTTTGGTTCGAGCCTTGTAAATTTGTGAACTCTCATATGCATCGTTGCAAAGTTCTTCCAGTTCATTGATTTGCAACCTCCAATTAGAACCTGCATTCTTCATGTTAAAATTAAACATTCATATGGCCCAGAGTGCACGATGTTCTAATTCAACCGGTAGATGGCATGCTTTTCCATAAACTAAGCAATAGGGTGACATACTGATAGGGGTTTTAAAAGTTATATGGTAAGCCCATAATGCATCATCTAAGTGAAGGGACCAATCCTTTCTATTGGGCCTTACCATCTTTTCTAGGATATGTTTAATCTCCCTATTTGACACCTCTACTTGACCATTAGTTTTGGGATGATATGGTGTGGCAACTTTATGTGTAATATTATATTTTTTCGTAAGTGCTTCAAAGTGTCTATTCATGAAATGAGTCCCCCCATCACTAATGATCATCCTTAGGAAGCCAAATCGACTAATGATGTTTCATTGGATAAAACTAGTTACAACTTTATTATCATTATTCTGTGTTGCTATTGCCTCCATCCATTTTGACACGTAATCAACTACCACCAGAATATATTCGAACCCAAACGAGACTGAAAAAGGTCCCATGAAATCGATCCCCCAAACATTAAAGATTTCTACTACTAAAATGGGGGTCAGTGGCATCATATCCTTCTTGGATAAATTTCTTGTTTGCTGACATTGCATCAACTTTAACCAAACTCATGTGCATCCTTGAAAAGTGTTGGCTAATAAAACTCACTCTGCAGCACTTTTGCTGTAGTTTTTCTTCCACTAAAATGTCCTTCACATGCCGAAGAGTGGAAAAAAATGAGAATGCTTTGGAATTCACTCTCGGGGATACAACGGCAAATAACTTGGTCAGGGTAGTATTTGAATAGTTCAGGTTCCTCCTAGAAATAATGTTTAATTTGCAAGAAAAATTGATTCTTTTCTTGTTTTGTCCAGTGAGAAGGTACTTGTCTTGTTGATGAGTAATTGACAATATGGGTAAACCATGGAGGTCGGCTAGAGGAGATTGCAAAAAATTATTCATCAGAAAATTTTTCTTTGACCTCATCTATGTCTATCGTGTGTTCAACTAAGATCTTGGTGATGTGATCAGCTACCACATTCTCGGAACCCTTCTTATCTCGATTTTTCATATCAAAATCTTGTAGGAGAAGGATCCATCTGATCAATTGCAATTTAGTATCTTTCTTTGAGAGGAGATGTTTCAGAGCTGCATGATCAGAGTAAACTAGAACCTTAGATCCTAACAGATATGAGCAAAATTTTTCAAGGGCGAACACTACTGCTAGTAGCTCTTTTTCTATTATGGTGTAGTTTAATTGAGCATCGGAAAGAGTCTTGCTGGCATAATAGATTACATGTGGCTCCTAATTGATTTTTTGGCTTAAGATGGCATCTACTACAAAGTCAGAGGCATCACACATAATCTCAAATAGAATGGACCAGTCAGGAGGTTTTATTATGGATGCTATTGTCAGGATTGTTTGTAATGTGTTCAAGGCTTTCAAATAATCTTCATCAAAGACAAATGGTGTGTCCTTAGCCAACAAATTGCATAGGGGTCTTAAAATCTTGCTAAAGTCTTTGATGAAGTATCTATAAAATCCGACATGACCTAAGAAGGATCATATTTATCGGACCGAAGTAAGGGGTGGTAGTTTTGAAATGATCTCAACTTTGGCTTTATCTACCTCGATCTCTCTTTCTAAAATAATATATCCTAATATAATTTCTTTCCGCACCATGAAATGGATCTTTTCCTAACTTAGAATGAGATTTATCTCCATACACCATTTAAGAACTTTGGAAAGACTATGGAGACAATCCTCAAAGATGGTTCTAAACATAGAAAAATCATCCATAAAAACTTCAAGATATTTGTCCATCATATCCAAAAAATGGCCAGCATGCACCATTGAAATGTAGCGAGTGCATTGCAGAGCCTGAATGACATACGTCAAAAAGTGAAGGTTTCATAGAGGCAGATGAAGGTAGTCTTTTCTTTAGGATTTAATATGATGCTCCAAAGCCTTGGGAGGCCATAGGAGGAGCCAGGATGTTCGATCCGAGAGATTAGGATGCGTGTGAATCCTAAGGCTAGAATAGAAGTTATCCTAGGTGAAGATGGCGTGTAGCCCTACATGGGCTCGAGGTTCAGATGTGAGGACCTTGAGGGGGGCTTGGTAGGTGCTCCAAAAATCTGAGACATAAAGTGGAGCAAGAAATCAAAATTAGAAGAAGAATCAGCTAAGACAAGAGACTGATACACAGGTGAGCTAGCTTGGATACGCAATTGAGCTGGCACGGATTGAGATCAATTCGGCTCAGAACATAGTTGAGCTAGCTATCTTAGGCAGACAAAAGACAAGATTTAAGCAAGATGTAGTCGAGCTAGCTCGGCTTTTGATAGAGCCGGCTTGACAGTGGCGAACAAAATTGGATGAGATTTTCTATTTGGATCTAGGATAGACTTTTATCCTAAGATCTTAAGGTCTGGACCAATAAGGTCTTAAGAGGGCTAACTCATGTATGGGTTGAGTTCAGATCCAGGGAATGAGAGCATGTGAGACTTATGTACATGGGCTCGATGAGTGCTTTCATATATTGGGTTAGCCTAGAAAAATTTTTTCAGCTAGGGTTTGAGTTTATTAGGATTCATGTGGTATAGCAAAAATCTTAGGGTATATAAATTTAGGTATTGTATCTTTACAATAGAGTAGAATATAATTGTGCTTTTCTTCCTAAAAACTCTCTACTCTTCTCTCTTTAGTTCCAACTTTAAGTCCTAAGTATCGGCCATTTACTTTATTCTTCTTTTCTTCAATAATTGATACCAAAGAGGTATTAGGATCCAACATTTTCTTGGTCATGCAAAAATATAGGTACTTGATTGTACCCTGAATAACCATCAAGAAAATAGAAGAAACTTTATCCTACTAACCGTTCTAAGATTTGGTCGATGAAGGGCAATGAAAAATGGTCCTTCCTAGTAACGGCATTTAGTTTTCTATAATCTATGCATACTCGCCATCTAGATGATATGCGAGTGGAAAGCAGTTCACCTTCTTCATTCTCAACCATAGTAATACCTGATTTCTTAGGTACTACTTGAGTGGGGCTAACTCATTTACTATCCAATATGGGATAGATGATTGCAGCATCTAACCACTTTACCACCTCTTTCTTTACTACTTTGCACATGTTTGGGTTCAATCTCCTCTGCATGTCTCGATGGGGTTTGGCATCTACCTCGAAATAAATATGGTGCATGTAGATGAAGGGGTCAATTCCTTTTAAATCAGCAATAGACCAACCAATAGCCTCTTTGTATTCCTTCAGAACACCAACCAATTGTGCTTCTTGGTCAGGCGTCAAGTCTGATACAATGATCACTGGGAGGGTGTCATTAGGTCTTAGAAATATATACTTGAGCGTGGTTGGAAGGGGTTTCAATTCTAACACAGGTGGTAATTCTAAAGATGGGACTATTGGTATACTGGCTAATGTGGACAATGGCTCATACTTGATTGTCCATGGAGGAGTGGTTTTATCATGTGGTGTATCTAACAGAATGTTAACTTCTTTCATATGTCCCTCTATATCAAAGTCATACACTCCAAAGTGAGCCAAGCAGGTATCTAAGGGGTCTAGTGCTAGAATTATGGGTGTTGCATCTTCTATAATGTCTTCTAGTGTATCTACTTCGAAGCAACTATCCATTGATGGTCCTTGGGAAGCACCAAACACATTCAGTCTTAGTTTCTTATTCTTAAATGATACATCCATGACTCTTGTCCTATAATTAATGCATGCATTTGCTATAGCTAGGAAGGATCATCCTAAGATAATGAAAATTTATCTTGGGTTGCCACTTAGTTCCATGTCGAGAACCAAAAAATCAACTAAAAATTAAAACTCATCTTTCTTGACCAAGACATCCTCAAGCATCCCATATGGTTCCTTAATTGATTTATCAGCTAACTACAGTGTGACCGATGTGGGTTTCAATTTTTCGAATCCAAAAAATTTATACACCAAACTAGGTAAAAGATTCATACTTGCCCCTAAGTCCAGAAGAGCTTTTTCAATGTGGAAATCTCTTATAACACTAGAAATAATGGGGGCTTCTGGGTCCTTGAGCTTTGGAGGGGTTGCATGCTGGAAGACAGAACTAGCCTATTTGGTGAGGCATACTTTCTTTGGGATTTATGACCTAGATTTATATTTTTGGGTGCATAAATCCTTCAAAAATTTGGCATAAGTAGGGACCTATTTGATTGCATCTAAAAGGAGGAGATTAATTTGGACTTGCTTAAATAATTCCAACATCTTGTCGAGTCTTCATCCCTTCTTATCTACAGGAATAAGGGCTTTTAGGGCATCTAGAAATGGGGCTTTAGACAAGTAAGATGATTCCGGTGCAATTGGTTCATTCTCCATTTTTGGGTCCTCCTTGTCCTTTGATGATTTGGATTTGGTTAGAGGTTTAGGGTTGGTCTCATTGGTTTTACTAGTATGTTCAAAGACCTTCCCACTTCATGATTGATTTAGCATGTTTAGAAAAGGCTTCTGGGGTATTAGAGCTCTCAATCATGAATTGCCCTCTTGGGTTGCTCTCTAGTTAGCTAGGCAATTTTTCTCCTTCCCTCCTACTGAATGCGGTCGCTAGTTGACGTATTTGGGTCTCTAGCTTAGCAATGGATTGTGTATGGGAGTTAAGGGTCTGAGTGTTGACTTCTAATTGTTCTAGTGCTTTCAAAACTTTTTCCTCAAAAGCTGAGCTATGATCAGTGGTAGATGATTGAGGAGCATTTTGAAATTGATGGTATTATCCATGCCTATATGTTGGGTCCTGATATTAAGGTTGAGGTACAGTAGGACCAACCAATGGTTATGATCTCCAAAAAAAATTGAATGATTTTTCCAGCTAGGGTTATAAGTATTCGAATATGGATCATTTCCTGATCTACGAGCTTGTTGGACTTGAGCTTGCTGAACCTACTCGTGCACAAACTCAGAAAATTAAGGTACAATTGGGCATTCACTAACAAAGTGGTTCAGACTTGCACATAATGCACAAACTTCTTAGATTAGGTTAGGAGGAATCGGGGATTGTCCAGTATTTAAAAGATGGTCTAATTTTTGGGATAATTCATCTACCTTACTGTGGATATCCATGACATTTCCAATATAATAAATTCCACTTCCTTTTTGTTAAAGAATATGTTGTTCTATAGAGATGGTAGACATGTGATGTAGGAAATTTTTACTAAGTGTTTCAAAGAGCTGCCAGGTTTCGTCCTCACTCTTTAGCATGAATGTCCCACCACATGATGCATCAACCATTTGTCAGTATTTCTCTGATAGACCATCATAGAAATACTGAACAAGTTGCCATTTAGGGACAGCGTGGTGTGGACATTTATGAATGAGGTCTCTTAATCTTTTCCATGTCTCATGAAAAGGTTCACCATTCAATTGGAAAAAACTAGTGATGGTTTTTCTAATTTGATTTTTTTTCCAATTAGAAAGTATTTCTTGAGAAATTCTTTCTAAAAATGGTCCCAAGTTGAAATGGTTATAGAATTTAAGAAGTTCAACCAATGCTTGGCTTTGTCCTTAAGGGAGAAAGAGAACAGTTTCAACCTAAGGGGATCATCGAAGAAGTTTTGGATTTTTCCCGTGGAACAAATCTCAAGAAATTTATCTAAGTGTTTATACGGGTCTTCATTACTAAATCCATAGAATGATGGTAACATTTGAATAATATTGGACTTAATCTCATATTGGGTAGCTTCTACTGGAGATGCTTGAATGCATGGAGAATAGGTATACGAGGATGGAGTGAAATATGTTGGAAAATGTGTCCCAAAGTCAATCATCAGCCTGTTGATGATTGAGCTATGTTGAATCTATAATTGATTCATTAATAAATAAAATATATTTTTGGCCTTTTATTCATCATAAATGCTTTTCATCTTCTAATGAACTCCATTATTGGGATGAAGTTCTTAGGACTATCTAGCTTCGATAAAAAGAGGATTTATTGATTAGTCCTTAAATTTGTTCACGACCAAATGATAGAATGTTAATTAGGACAATAGTGTCTATTGAGCATAGATCATTGTATACCATATAGGTTGGTTGTCCTCTTAACTAAGGAGTGTGGAGACATTGGTATGGCATATAGGTGAGATATATGGGTACATTCTCATTGAACGTGATCAACTTCAAAGCATTCTACTGTCGATAATGTCTCAGAGCATTCTACTGTCGATAATGTCTCTGATGAGATATTGGTATAAGTATTCCTTAGACCTAAGATCATCTCAGTGGCTTGCAAGCAACTCACTGTGCTTTGGTACCAGACTAACTAAATTTCTAATTCAGCAACGAAAGGCTTCTAGGCATAGTCAAGTACTTGCAAAGTCAGAGTGTGATCAAGATGGAATTGACTACTCCAAAAGTTGGAGAAGAATGTATCACTGTATTTCAAAATAGCAAAACCTTGGCCAGGGTAATCCATTAGATAGATTTGATATTTTGGAATACAATATGGACAATCTAGTCAGAGTTGACAGTTGAACTCTGAGGTATCCTACGAGCATTATGGTCAAGGGGATGAATTATATGGAAACACTATATTCGCATGGGTTCTAAGGATGGTGTTCTACACTTTTCGACCTATCCGGCCATCGGATATCATTGCTAGATGGTTACTTTGATTGGTACATAAATTTATTTCTATGCTACTGACTTAGATTCAGATCTATAAGGTCACACATATTAGAGTTCACATTTCAATTGGATGGTTGATCAACGATTTAGAATTATTTTAGGGTTAAACAATCAATACGATTGGTGTTTAATCTAGTGCAAGTATTACAAGAGGATCGATTAGAAATTAGATTGCTAATTGACTTAATTTGATTAAGCCAGAGGACTAAGATTAAGTCTAATTAAATATGATTTAATTAGATTTGATTTGGGCTTTATTGGATCAAGTCCAATTGACCTATTGGAGAAGCCAAGTGCAAGGAAGAACTAGTCCTAGTCTAACTAGGACTCGGGTCAACCCAATTCTCTAATTTGATTAAAAAATTAAATTAAAATTAAATTTAATTTAATTAAGTTTTTAATTGAGTTAGAACTTTATTTAATTTAGTTGATTTAGTTTTGATTTAATTTGATTTGAGAAACCATGTTTGACCAAATCATAGATGGAATCCTAGTGAGACTAGGATTCCACCTTGCGCCACCTTAGCCCTCCATGCCCGATGCCCTCTCTTTTTATGTTTTTATGGAAAGAGTCTCTTCTCCTGGTCTTCATGCATGCCCTTTCTCTCCCTCTTATTCTCATATGGTTAATTTGGTGGTTGACCAAGTCTAAAAAGAGAAGTTAAGTTTTGATTTAGGATTCTATGAAGATAGAATCCTTATAAACTAAAACACCTCCTTCTAATTGTGCCACCCACACCTTCTTTATTTTCTCTGAATTCCATGGTAAAAGAAGAAGTTTTTTTTGTGTGCACTCTCCTTGCTGGTTTACCATGGCAGGAAATAAGGTGGGGGTGCCTAAGAGTTGGGTGCCCCAACAACTTGCCATATTATGTCCTTTCCTTGTCTAAGTTTTTTAACAAACTTGGATTCTGCATATCTTTTTATTTAGGATGAATTTTTAGTTAAAATTTTTTTAGAATATAGAAATTTGAGAGAGCTTTGAGGTGTGAAAAAATCAAAGGGAGAGAGTCTTTGGGCATTAGGGTTCCATAGATATCAAATTAGGTGTCTAGGTGAGAGCAAAAAGAAGAAGAAGAGGGTCTTCTTCGAGGGTTGCTGTGTTCATCATCTTCCTTCTTCCTTGGATTTTCTTTTAAGAGAGTATCAGATTTGAAACCTCTTCTCTCCACTTTCTCCTCTTTGAAAAAATCCAAATTCAGAAGAAGAAGGCATCTGATCAATCATCGAAGAGAGATCAGCATAGTACTAGCATACTGTGTTGATTTCCTACATTAGGATTTCTAATCATGCTCGTGAACTCGTGTGGACGACTTCTAGAGACCGGACACATATGCAGCTTGCAACTTCATCCTTAAGCCTGAATTAGTAAGTTAGAATATCCAACTTGCACAGATAATAGATCTGATCTATTGATTTCATAGCTGCATTAGATATAGTATTTTAACATGTTGATGAGATCAACATGTTAATCTTTTCTTTATATTTTTAAATTTTGACTTAATATCATGCCTTGATTATATAATAAATCTTAGATCTATGATATTTTTATATTAATTTAAATAAATATTTAATTTATTTAAATCTTTCGCTGCCTAATCTTGAAAAAGTTTCAAGATCTATCCGTGAAATCCTAGATCTGGTTCCTTCAATTGATATCAGAGTCTAGATTCTTATTACATGATTTTCTTGAGCATATTTAGATTATTTATTAGATTAAATTTAATTTATAATATAATTTTTAAATCTAAAATTAAAAATTTAGATCTCGCGAACTGCTATAAGGCTATCGTACTGTAAGATTTACTCCTTATAGTGAAAAGGTTATCCTAGTTCATGATGATCTATTCTTAATTATAAATTTATTATTTAATCTAATTTTATTTATAATTTAATAGATTTAAAATAGTTTTAGATCTAAAAATAAAGTTTTTAGATTACACGGACTGCTATAAGGTTGTCCTACTGTAAAGTTTATCCCTTACAGTGAAAAGATTATCCTAGTACGTGCTGATCTAAAATATTGATCATAAAATTTTAGATTAAATTTAAAAAAAATTTATGATCTAATTAAAAATATTTTAATCTAATTTTAATCATCATAAATATGTTAGATTTGATCTAAGTTGATTTATGATTGATTGATGTTGAAACTGTTTCAATTACATGAACCTGTTTAGATTAGATCTAAAGTAGTTTTATGTTTATTTTACTTGCATATTGATTATGAATCAAACATGTAACTTGGTTGATAGAACCATATTGTAAAAATATTTTATAAATATAAAAATTATTTTTGAAAAGCCGAACCCTTACCCTCAGCCCAAAATTTAATTGAGAATTAAGAAGTTGATTGATTAGGATCTAGGATTATGAATTGAAGATCCTAAGACAAATCATAACACATTAGGTTAAATGGGTTAGTGAGGATTAGGTTCATTAATTGGGTTAGACCTAGAGTTAGATTGAAGAATAGACTTAATTAGAGAATTGACTAAATTTAATCAATTATTATCTTAGATTAGGTCAAGGATTCTCTAGATCAATTATAATAGTTGTTGTTGGTCAAATCCATGTCTTTAACAAGACCCAAGATGAATTTGATTCTTGGCTATGCAGTCTAGGACGAACTATTAGGTTGATCTAATTAAAACTAATTAAACCAATTTGGTGTCTAAGATAAACCAGACCGTTGGTTTTTAATTGGCAGCCTGCTTATCTGGCCATTTCTGATGGTATCTAAGGCAAGCTTGGCAGACCCTCCCATTGATCGAACTTACCTGACCTTTTGGTGAGATTATATTTTGATTGAATCACTTGACTATTTGAGCTGACCAATATCAGCTAGGTAAATCAGTATGACTGATTTAGGTGCTTCTAGACTAGCCTATTAGTGGTCTCCCTTAAGTTGACTTGGTGAAGCCAGTGGGATGATCATGATAAGTTGGTTAATCTAACCTACTCACTTCTATACATAAATCTTCTAAAATTATTAGGTCCCTAAAATAAAATAGTTATATGATAATTCGATCATAGCCTTCCATTAAAGTGGATGATAATGAGTCCATTAGTTGGATAATCATTAGAGGCCCAAAGGCCTGGTGCTTATCGGTTGATGGAATTATCATTCATTATATGAGCTCTTTGATACATCTTTCTAAATGATGGTCAGGTGGGCCAATCAAAGTTGGGCCTGATCATTCATTATGATGGCTAAGTATGGTTGTTAATGTTGGACCTAACTGACCCTTTTCTAAGAAGGCTAAAGCAACTGATAAGTTGGATAAATAAAATTAGAAATAATTTATGAAAATCCTGAAAGTTTTGAAGGAAAATCCTGATTTTTCGGTCCAGGTTCGTCCAGATCTGATCAGATCAAGAGATATATTTCAAAAATTTTTCTCTTGATCCCAATCAGATCTTGATATGTTTCAGATCTGATTCTTATTATTTTAATAAATAAAATAAAATAAGATAAATTAAATCAAATTTAATTTACCTGATTTGGGTAATCCTATTACCCTGTAGATGATCCTGATTGCAGCGGAAGGTTCTGGATCTAGCCACGCAAGCGCCTGGCCTCTACCGGTATCCACTCGGGTTGGATCTGGAGATCCTCTTCTTCTCTATCACGCCTCCAAAAATCAGATCTGGATCTGATCTGGAGGATCTTCAAAACTCCTTTTGAAGATCAGCAGTCGTCCTTTGCAGCAGTGCAGCCTTCTTCTTTTGATCGCCTTTCTTTTGATCTGGAACGCACCAACCTAAGTCCAAAACTCTTTTGGACGTGGAGAGGAGAAGGAGGAGAAGTTTAGGCATGGAGGAAGAGGGGAGAGGCAGCCTTGGGGCGTGGGAAATCTCTATTCTAATTGCATTAGAATCTGAGTTGGGCGCAGGGTCTTATTTATAGACTAAGCGTGATCCAACTCCTCTTCCTCCCAACCAATCACAACCCTTTGTGAAATCAGATCTAAATCTGATTGGTGGGAATAGAGACCCCTGGATTCCTCCTTAGAGGGCGCCTAAGACCAGTCAAACTGGATTCTTAGTAGAACTCTGATTGGAATCCAAAAGGGAGGTGGAGTCCTTGTCCAACAAGGACTCCTAGGCGCCTCCAACTTGGGCGCACGCCTAGGGTGGCGTGCGCCCTCCTCCTTGCCAGGTTCTGGCAGGGGG
>QRFJ01000463.1:691861-711217 GCA_006176705.1 Cocos nucifera
GATCAGATTTAAATGAATCTGGACCGAAAAATCAGGATTTTCCTTCATGGTGGAGCCATCTGCTGAAAAAGTTTCGAGCATCATACAGTGGCTGACTCTGTTTGCGAAGTAGAGTACATGGCAGCATCAGATGCTGCAAAGAAAGCTATGTGCTGAGAAAGTTTATCACCGAGCTTAGAGTTGCACCCTCTCTTGATGGTCCAATCCTATTCTCTTGTGACAGTACTGGTGCCATTGCTCAGACAAAAGAACAAAAAGCACACCAGTAGATGAAGCATATTTTGCACCGCTTCCACCTGATCTAGGAGATCATGGATCGAGATGATGTCGACCTTCAGAAGATTAACAAAAAGAAGAATTTGGCTGACCCCTTCAATAAAGCCCTAGCGATAAAGGAGTTCAACAACCACAAGTCAAAAATGGGTATTAGATATTATGTCGAGTGGCTTTAGGATAAGTGGGAGTTGCTGAAAAATGTATCCCAAAATCATTCATCAGCCTGTTGATGATTGAGCTACGTTGTATCTATAATTGATTCATTAATAAATAAAATATATTTTTAGCCTTTTATTCATCATAAATACTTTTCATCTTCTAATGAACTCCATTGTTGTGATGAATTCCTTAGGACTATCTAGCTTCGGTAAAGAGAGGATTTATCGATTAGTTCTTAAATTTGTTCACGACCAAATGATAGACTTTTAATTAGGACGACAACGTCTATCGAGCATAGGTTATTGTATGCCATATAGGTTAGTTATCCTCTTAATCAAGGAGTATGGAGATACTAGTATGATATACAGATGAGATGCATGGGTACATCATCATTGAATGTGACTAACTCCAGAGCATTCTGCTATCGAGAATGTCTCTGTTGGGATATAGGTATAAGTGTCCTTTAGACTTGAGATCATCTTAGTGGCTTGCAAGAAACTTACTATGCTTTGGTACTAGACTAACTGAAGCAATGAAAGGCTTCTAGGCACAGTTAAGTACTTGCAAAGTTGGAGTATGATCAAGATGGAATTGACCACTCCAAGAGTTGGAGAAGAATGTATCACTGTATTTCAATATAGCAAAACCTTGGCCAGGATAATCCATCAGATGGATTTGATATTTTTAAATATAATGTGACAACCTAATCAAAGTTGACAGTTGAACTCTGAGGTATCCTACTAGCATTATGGTCAAGGGGATGAATTATATGAAAACTATATTCGCATGGGTTCTAAGAATGGTGTTCTACACCTTTCGACCTATCCGACCGTCGGATATCATTGCTAGATTATCACTTCGATTGGTATAAAAATTTATTTTTCTACTACTAGCTTAGATTTGGACCTATGATGTCACACACATTAGAGTTCATATTTCGATCGGATGGTTAATCAGCGATTTAGAATTATTTTAGGGTTAAACAATCAATACGATTGGTGTTTAACCTGGTGCAAGTATTGCAGGAGGATTGATTAGCAATTAGATTGCTAATTGACTTAATTTAATTAGATTTGGTTTAGATTTGATTGGATCAAGTTCAATTAACTTATTGGACAAGCCAAGTGCAAGAAAGAACTAGTCCTAGTCTAACTAGGACTTGGGTCAATCCAATTTTCTAATTTGATTAAAAAATTAAATTAAAATTTAATTTAATTTAATCTAATTTAATTAAGTTTTTAATTAAGTTAGAATCTAATTTAATTTATTTGATTTGATTTTGATTTAATTTGGTTTGAGAAACCATGTTTGACTAAGTCATAGATGGAATCCTAGTGAGTCTAGGATTCCACCTTGCGCCACCTTAGCCCTCCATGTCCCATGCCCTCTCTTTTAGTGTGACAAAGAGTCTCTCTCTAGTCTTCACGCATGCCCCTTCTCTCCCTCTTATTCTCATATGGTTATTTAGTGGTTGACCAAGTCTAAGTGGAAGTTAGTTTTGGTTTAGGATTCTATAAGATAGAATCCTTATAAACCAAAACATCTCCTTCCATGTGTGCTGCCCATCTCCTATTTTTTCTCCCTAATTCCATGTGAGTGAGAGTTATTTTTGTGCACCTCTCCTTGCTGGATTTACCAAAAAAAATCAAAGGAGGGGCGCCCAAGAGTTGGGTACCCCAACTACTTGCCAAATCTAGTCTTGCCTTGTCTAGTTTTTGACTTAGACAAGGACTCTTCTTTTTCTATAAATTTAGGATGAATTTTGGCCTAATTCTTTTGTGAAATATATATATTTGGGAGATGTTTTGGGTGTGCAAAAATCAGAGGAAGAGAGTCCTTGGGCATGGGGGTTCTATAGGCACCAAACTAGGTGTCTAGGTAAGAGAAAAGAGAAGAAGAAGAGGGTCTTCTTTTAGTGCTGTTTTATTCCTCATCTCTCCTCCTTCTTTTGAGTTTCTTCTGAGAGAGTCTCAGATTAGAAAACTCTCCTCTTCCTTTTGGTATTTTGGAGAGTCCAAGTTTCAAAGAAGAAAGCATCGGATCGACCATCAAAGAGAGATCAACACAGTGCTAGCATACTATGCTGATTTCCTGCATCAGGATCTCTGATCGTGTTCGTGGGCTCGTGTGGACGACTCCTAGAGGTCGGATGCATGTGCAGCTCATGACTTCATTCTCAAGCTTAGATCAGCAAGTTAGAACATCTAACTTGCTTAGGTAATAGATCTGATCTATTAACTTCATACCTGCATTTGATGTAGTGTAGATCTAGGTTGATTTGATCAACCTCTTTCTTTCTTATTTGATTTTAATTTTTGATTTAATATCATATCTTGATCATGTAATAGATCTAAGATCTAGATATTTATATATTTATTTAAATAAATATTTAATTTATTTAAGTCTTTCGCTGCATGATCTTGAAAAAGTTTCAAAATCTATCCATGAAATTCTAGATCTGGTTCCTTCAAAATATTCTCTCAATGGATGTGGAGGGTTAGCCTCACTAGATGTAGCCATTTTTCTAGCTCGGATAGTCCTAAGGATCTTTTTTAGTTCTTCATCTAATGGTTGCAAGTCAGGTTTTAGTGATCGTCGACCAAACATGCAACTAAAAGGTCTATCTAGGACTATCCTAGTCTATTAAGAATTTAAAAAAAAAAAAAGGAGAAGAGGGAAAGAAAGAGAGAAAAGAGTTCTAAAGAAGAAAATCTAAGGAGTCCTAAAACTAAGAAGAAAAAGAAGAATTAGTTGCAGTTAGATTTTAATTGCAATCAAGTTAACACACAATGAACTCTCTATCCTAAGGTTATCCTAGTTCTAGATAGCTCCTAACTATTCTAAGTTAGCCTTCAAGCCCTCCAAGTCGGAGCTTGACCAACCAACTAGCCAGGTAAGTGTAAGGTCGATGGGAGTCTTTCCATTGCTTTTCTTAGACACTAATTAAATTGGCCAGATCAGCAAATGGAATCAATTATAAACCAACTTTCTTGGGGCTTAGTTGTCCTATAAACCACTTGCCTAGACATAAGCTAGCGGACCAAGTCTAATCCGATCCAACTTTCAAGATCACTTGTCCTATTGAGCTCAAAATCCTTAAGGGTCAATGTCTAATTAATTTTAGATTAAGGTGTAGGTTATGCAAATGCAAGAAAATGATTTATGGGCTAAGAAAGGATGATCAAATCCCCACCTTATCTTAGTTAATGGGTTGTGCCCTTAAAGTTAATTATGGAGATACAATGCAAAGAAACAAGATGTCCAATCAAGTTAAAAAAATTTTATATTTGAGGTAACCTATCTTAGTTAAATATTATGAAATATTTATAGCTTTTTTTAGGATTTATAATTTTATTTTTTATATCTTTTTTTTATTTTTTTTTTATTTTTTTAATTTTATAAGAAAATAAATTTAAGTGATTAAGTCTAAAAAGCAATAAATCACTAGGCTATAAAAAAAGTAGCAGATTAATCTAAACTATAGAAACTAGGAAATCCCTAAGATTAAAAAGCAATAAATTAGTTATGCAAAATAAGATAATTATTTAATTATGTAAATAAGATAATCTAGATAGAAAGTAATAAAAAATAAAAATTAATTTTTTTTAAAAAAAATCAATCATGCCAAGGTTTTCGGTAATGATGCCAAAATTTGATACGTAGTTGTTGATAGCACCAAAATTAACTCTACTCACTACGTAGGTAGGGTGAGTCGAGATCGTATCCTCAGAGACCTTGGACTAAGTTGAGATTATAAAATTAAAAAAAAAAAATATTTTGATTTTAAAAATAAACTACCCTAAAATTGATGTAATTAAAAAACAAAGATCTTAGGGGTTTTGAATTAATTTTGCATTGATAGAGTTGTATCTCTTTTTTATTTTTTTAATGATTATGATTAATCTTAAAAAAAATATCTATCTTTTCTTAGCACACCCCGTACCATAGATCATGGTGCATCTTCAAAAAGTACTAGATAAATAACTCTTCTTTCTCGGCATGCTCCATACCCATAGATCATGGCACGTCTTCGAAATGCAAAAGTTATTTCTAATATTAATCTAATAGAAAAGTATAAATAAAAGCATATAAAAGAGCGGATAAAGAACTCATGATGATTTAAATAAAAAGCATAATCTTTATTGCAAATAAAAGAAATACAAGAAAGTTTAGAACAATAAACCCACTCTATATTGTTATAAATTTTTTTCTCCCCTCCTAAGATTGTTAGCCTAGCTACTCAAGGAATAGTCCCTTCCTCTTTCTCTATGCAAAGCTCTAGAAGAATTTCTGGGATGATCCTCAAGTGGGAGTATAAGAGTCTTTTTATAGGAGATAAGAGAGAAGAGTTTTACATGATTTTCAGATGTGGGACTAAAGAAAATAATAAAGCCTAAAGGATGGATCGATGAGATTGAAGGATCAAAATAGACAAAAAAAATATAAATTTTCATCTTAAAATTTTTCTAAATATTATTATTTTTCTTTAAAATGCTAAATCCATTTGCCACTGTGAATCATGTTGCTGCGTCCATCTATGAAGGCCTGCCATGAACCTGCCATGCCGCCCGCTCACAGACCCATTAACCCATGCGCAAAAGAATTTCTCACGGACCCGTTAACAAGCAATGGACCCACCAACCTTTTTCACTAGCGCCTCTTCTTTAACCCAATTTACCAAAAGAAAATTTTGTTTCTTTTAAATACCGCATATATCCTTTTGGTTTCTAGCATAGTATCTTCATTTTTTATAATATTATATAAATCCTTCTTTTAATTTAATTTCATTTGGAGTCCAATTTACTCTAAATTTGAATCCTTTTGATCTATGAATCAGACTCTTTGTATTGGCGATCATCTATTTTGCAAAATATAAGAAGAAGTATAAAATAAATTAAATATAATTCTATGCTTCAAATGGCTTAAATTAAATGTTTATCATTAACTATTTATATAGGAGTGGTTTATGCCAAACTATAAGTGTTGATATCTACATGAAAAGACGTGGGAGATAATATATGCAGATGGAAGGCTCTACTTGTCTAACACATTTGCTAATGTCTAAGAGCTTAATGATGATAGGCTCGAGCAGATGATTAGCATATTTAGTGGATTTGATCTGGTTATCGATGGAAGGCCATGTAATAATATTCCTTCAGGTAGCATTTGCCATAGCCATGATGGACTATAGGAGTTACTATAGTTATAGCCTTGCTTAGCCTCTAGAGGGTAGCAACCCTATAGAAGGTAAGCATAGCTATAATCATAGAAACCCTGTAGTCTATCATGGCTATAATGGTTGCAATCTAAAAGATTATTATATGGACATCCACCAATAACCAGATCAAACACACCAAATATGCTAATCATCTACTCAAACTTGTCACCATTAAGCTCTTACACATCAGTAAGGTCTAAAATAAGTTGAACCTCCAAAGTCCTTGTAATTGTCTCCCACGTCTCGATCCTTATATAGGTACCAATGCTTGTAGTTTGGCATAAATCCACTCCTATATAAATAGGCAATTATTGTATCCCTATCAAGCATTTCTCTATTAATATATTTCTTACAAGGACAACAAGTCCATTCTTGAAAATAAGAGTGCAACATTTCCAAAAGTATAATAATAGAAGGGACAATATTATTGCAAATGGTGATGGTCAAGACGCGCATCCTATGCATATGGACTTGGAGCATGCTAGACGACTAGATTGCACGAGCACACCGAAATGCCATCCAAGCAAATTCCATCCTAGAGTTTAGTCCAAAAATTTAAAACTAATTAGTTTAAATATTATTAATTTAAAATTATTTTTTAAAAAATTAACACCATCGATCTGAGCGCGTAGGGCGTGCAAGGATGGATGCCTTACATGCCAACTGAAACCGAAGGCTAGAGCATGTAGTTCATGGCCCGGCTCCATATTTGCAATGCTGCCTAGACCTTCCCTCGGCTCGAGTGCTTTGCACACCGAGATCCGAGTGCGCAAGGCACATCTCGGCTCCATGTTTGCTATGCTGCTTGGACCTTCCCTTGATTTGAGTGCTCTACATGCAGAGATCCAAGTTCCATACTACTTCTAACTAAATTAATATTTAATTAGTTAATTTTTTAATATCTAATTATAATTAATTAACATAATTTAAATAAAAAATTAATTTTTAATGATGGTATTAGTCATTGCTAATACTCATAATAGAAGATAGGCTACCGTACAAGACTGAGGCATGGACTGGCATGCAGGGATTGAGGCACAAGCAGGGGCTAAGGCTTGGGGATGTAGCTGCGGAGCTAATATGCATGTGCACGGGAGCTTAGGATTGGGTTGGTGGGGCAGGGGCCGTAGGGTTGGGGCTGTGGGCTAGGGGCGACTGGGAAGGGGCCATAGAAATGAGGGCACGAGAATGGGCCAAGGGGAGGTGGGAGGCGGTTGGGGGCTCACAGCTTGGAGCTAGAGGAGGTGGCCAGGGGAGGAGGCCAGGGGCTCAGGAAGGTGACCGTGGAGAGGCATGTTGTGGGGAGGCAGGCTAGGAAGAGGTGGGAGGCGGTCGGGGAGGTGGGAGATGGCCGAGGGCTTAAGGAGGCAGTCGTGGAAAGGTGAGTCGGGAGAGGTGAGTAGGGGGGAGGTGGGAGGCAACTGGGGGCTCACGGTCAGGGACTCACGATTGGGAGCTCGAGGAGATGGGTAGGGGAGGTAGGCCGGGTGTAGCCGGGGGGAGGAGGTTGGAGGCTTAGGGAGGTGGTGACCGTGGAGAGGCAGGCCAAAGAGAGGTGGGAGGCGGTCGAGGAGGTGGGAGGTGCCCATGGGCTTAGGGAGGTGGCTGTAGAGAGGCAGGTCGGGGGAAGGTAGGTCGAGGTTTTAGGGAGAAGAGAGGAGGTCGAGAGCTCATGGCTAGGGACTCAAAAAGGTGGGAGACGATCGAGGGCTCAGGAAGGCAGGCCAAGTGCAGTTAGGACACGAGAGGCAGTTGGGGGCTCGAGGAGGCGGCCAGAGGCTTGGAGAGATGAGAAGCAGTCAGGGGCTCGAGGAGGCAGGTCAAGTGCAACTGGGGGGAGGCAGCCAGGAACTTGGAGAGGTGGCCAAGGGAGAGAGGGGGTAGCGGGGGGATCGAAGGGTAGGCCAAAGTGGGGTGGTGGTGGGGGATAAAAATACTAGGCGGGTGGAAAAATGAGGAGGTGGTGGGGTGGAGGAAAATGAGAGCGCATGGTGGGGTAGAAAAAAACGAGGGTAAAAAGTTTATTAGTAACAGTAAATTACCATCACTAATAATAAATTTTTTATTACTAATAATAAAAAATTATTAGCAATGGCAATACGTCATTAATAATAATATTTTCATCGCTAATAATTATTTTTTTAAAAAATATTTTTTAAAAATTATTAGCGATGGTAAAATTTCTATCGCTCAAGTCGTTATTAATCATATAATTTTTTAAATTATTTTTTGAATATTAATTTTTTCTCTTTGATCAATTTTTTGGGTAGTTAAAAATCAATATTGAGTTTATTAAATTTTAGATTTAATTAATTTATAGATCAAGTTCTAATTGATTTAAATTATTTTTAATTTAAGTAGGTAAAGAAAAAAATTTATTTTTTAGATCAGATTCGTTCAGATCTAATTGGATCAGAAGGAATATTTCAAATTTTTTTTTTCTGAGATCCTAATCAGATCTGAGACTTCTCAAATATGATCTTATTAATCTGATAATAAAAATAAAATAAAAATTAAATCTAATTTAATTATATCTTTATTTTGGATAATTCAATTACCCTATGATGATCCTGATGTTTGTCTGAGGTTCTGGATGTAGCCATGCAAGCACCTGACCTCTACCGGTATCCACTTGGATAGAATCTGGAGATCTTTTCCTTCACAATCAATCCTCCAAAAATTAGATCTAGATCTAATCTTAAAGATTTTCAAAACTTCTTTTGAAGAACAACCGTTGTCTTTTGCAGTAGTGCTGCCTTTTTCCTTTTCTGGCGTCTTTCACTTGCTTGGATCGCACCTTATTCATGCCCAAAACCCCTTGGGCATGGAGAGGGGAGAGAGGACTAAAGGATGTCATGAAGAAGGAAGGAGAGAGGCTTTGTGGCATGGGCAAAGGCAAAAGCTTTTAAAACCTTAGGCGCAGATAGGATTTATATAGACTCTACTGCGACATGCAGTGCTACATCATCCCGACCAATCATGGTTCTTTGTATAATCAAATCTAAATCTGATTGGTGGGATGACATCATCTGATCCAATCAAATGAAAGACCCTCAAAATCCTCCTAAGGTGGTGCCAAGATTGGGTCAAACAAGAGTTCTTGGTGCCATAGAGTTTAATCCCCTGAAGCAACCCTAGAGTCCCATCAATATGGGACTCCTTTATCCTCATGGGGTGCACGCCTAGGGTGGCATGCATCCTCTTCCTATCTACATTTAGTAGGTGGACAAGGCCCAAGGTACTCTCCTATAAGCGCATACACATGGGTAGATGTCCAAGTGTCCAGGGTCAATATTTGATCAATGTCCAAAAATAGGAATTAGCAGGTGACTGAAAATGATAGGTATTGTCTTAAATTTATCTCATAAATTAAGACAATCCTTTTCTGATCTAGACAAATTTTAGTCAGACCAAGTAAAGATTTTTGAGTGAGCCCAAACATATTTGGCTCAATCGAGATAAGCTATAATGATTATTAAAGGAGAATATTAGGCTCAATCGTATGCTAGCACGATTTCCTTGAACCTAATTGAATTTATTCAAATCAATTGAACTAGGTTAGTCCAATTGATGACATCCAAATCTAAATCCTTATTTATGTGATCCAGTTAGGTTCAATTCCATATGGTAATAGAATATGTCATGATCTCTATCATCGACATTATCGAAACACCTTCCGATAGATCAGAACTTTTTTGATTCAGATAACTAGTATGATCGATCATCCAAATCGTTATAATTGCTCCCAAAATCCATCAGTGACACCTAGCAGCATATGATGGCAACCCATCAGAATAGAAAGCTAACCTCTCGATGTAGTTATCTGTGTGATTAGGTTCCTCTATTTTGAGCCCCGACCGGATTAGGGTTAAGGTGATCTCATCAAATCCTAATATCGATCATATGAATTAATCATTCGATTCAAGTCCAATGTGAAAATTATAATAGAAATTCTTTCTATTATTTCACTCTGCCATGGCTATGGGCTTATGAACTTGATTCTCATGATCATCATAGGACTGCTTCTCATCTACCGAGGTAGATAGATCCCTTATTGGTGCAATCCAGTTCCTGTAATGAACATGCTATAGCTAACATACACTTCAGGGATTTGAATGGCTAAGAGATCGAGTTATGGTACAGTCAAACTATAACACCCTCAAGGTGAATTGCTGATGCACCTCAGGTCAAAGAATCAGACATACTACTATAGCTTCGAGCCAGTCATCGACGAGAAGATAGACTTCCTTATGACTGCTTGAGGTGGTCACACTTAGTGCCCTCGTTTTCTAACGAGTACTTATACTCTCACTTCGATGTCTCTATACTATAGACTCAATACTCATCTATCCTAAAGAAGTGATCGTATACCAATCTTCTGAATCAATCACCATCCTCATGATGATCCTACGATTGGGAGCATTTTATGAGTTAATAATGAAAATTCATGTCTTAAATTTTCAACTCTTGAAAATATGAACTATCATAATACCATTAACTCAATTGATGTATCACAAACACTTTCAAATACATATTATGATAGAAAATAATTTATTTTATTATTTATAGTCAAAATTATAATTTTGCTCTTAGAAGTGTATTATAAGTGTCAGCCAATCTGGCTTCTAGGGCACACATATCTAACAAACTCCCACTTGAACTAAAGTCAATTGGCTACAAAACTAAGTCCCATCTTCTTAAGGTGGACTTTGATCTTCTACTAGCCCAATGGCTTTATAAGTAGATCTTTCACATTGTCTATAGAGTCGACTTTCTTGACCTCGACGTAACCTTTCTCGAGGTAATCACGGATGAGGTGGTATCGCCTCTTGATGTGCTTGGATTTTTGGTAAGACCTCGACTCCATAGCAAGGGCTATGGTGCCATTATTGTCGTAGTATAGAGGAATGGCATCCGACGGCATCACTCTGATCTCTACGATGAACTTTTTGTACTAGAATGCCTTATTCATAGCTTTTGATGTAGTGATGTGCTCTACTTTCATGGTAGAATCTACTATCACTATCTACTTGGAACTCTTCCAACTGACAACACCACCATTACACACGAATAGACTCGCAGATGTTGACTTTCAATCGTTTATATCGGATATAAAATCCAAGTCTGTATACCCCCTAGACTTGGAGTTCTCCATTACCAAAAACCAACAACATATCCTTAATTTTTCTCAAGTACTTAAGGATACATTTCATAGAAGTCCAGTATTCTTCATCTAGATTTAACTGATATCTGCTCGTGACACTCACAGCATGGGCTATATCAGGTCGTGTACATAACATGGCATACATGCGAATTTCTATTACTGAAGCATAACAGATCTTGCTCATGCGTTCAATCTCCTCAGGTGTGTTGGGACACATTTTCTTGGAGGGATGAATGCCATGTCTAAAGGGTACCAATCCCCTCTTGGAATTTTTCATGCTAAACCTCTTTAGCACTTCCTCTATGTACATCTTCTGTGAAAGACCTAGCATCCTATTCAATCTATCTCTATAGACCTTAATTCCTAGAATGAAGGATACTTCTCCTAGGTCTTTTATAGAGAATTCTTTAGATAACCATATTTTAACTATGGTCAACCTGAGAATATCATTTCCAATAAGGAGGATATCATCCACGTACAATACAAGAAAGATAATAGTGCTCCCACTAACTTTTTGAAAATACATGGTTTCTTCTCATTCTTGATGAAACTAAATAATTTGATCACATCATTAAAATGAGTATTCCAGCTCCGAGATGCTTGCTTAAGTCCATATATGGACCTTTGCAGCTTGCATACTTTGTGATCAGCATCACTGGATGTGAAACCTAGCGGCTGTTCCATATAGATATCTTCCTCAACGTATCCATTTAAGAATGTCGTTTTCACGTCCATTTGCCATATTTCATAATTGAAATAGGCTGCAACAACAAGCAATGTGTGGATTAATTTTAGCATGGCTACTAATAAAAAGGTATCCTGATAGTCAATGCCTTCATGCTGACTATACCCTTTTGCCACTAATCTAGCTTTGAATGTCTCCACATTCCCATCTGCACCAATCTTTCTCTTGTAGATCTATTTACATCCAATAGGTACTATACCTTCAGGTGGATCTACCAAGATCCAGACTTGGTTTGAGTGCATCGAGTCAATTTCTGACTTCATTGCCTTTAACCATTTCTCGGAGTCGATATCCAATATTGCCTTGTCATAGATTTTGGGATCATTATCATGAACCCCATTACCTAAGAGAAATATTTTCTCTACTTCCTCTGAAATAGTACCTAAGTACCTCTCAGGGGGGTGGAAAACCTTTTTCGATCTACGAGGTGGATGAGGTAGTGATTGTATTGGCTCAACCTGAAGTGGTTCCATAGGATCCTTAGCTCATTGCTATTGAGAGACTTTCTCCTTGAGCTTAATCTACTTTCCAATGCCACCATCTTGAATAAACTATTTTTCAAAAAAGATGGCATGCCGACTCATAATCACATTATGGTCTTCTAGAATGTAAAAATAATATTTTAATGACTCTTTAGGATATCCTATGAATCAAGCTCTAAAGGATCTATAGTCTAACTTATCCGCTTGTTATCTTTTGATATGAGCTGGATAATCCCAAATTCTGAGATGACTCAGACTTGGTTTCTTACCATGCCATATCTCATATGATGTGGTAGGAATAGTTTTAGAGGAAATCCTATTTAGTAAATATATAGCAGTTAATAGACTATGTCCCCAAAGAAAATCAGGGAGGTCTATGAAGCTCATCATGGATTGGATCATATCTAATAGGGTCTGATTCCTCCGTTCTAAAATTCCATTGAGTTAAGGTATTCCAGGTAGAGTCTATTGAGAGACTATGCCATATTGCTTGAGATAGTTTAGGAATTTTTGATTAAGATATTCACCTCCTTGATCTGATCAAAGAATCTTAATGAATTTTTCAGTTTGCTTTTCCACTTCATGTCTGAATTCCTTAAACTTTTTAAAGGCTTCAGACTTGTGTATCATAAGATACACATACCCATACCAAGATAAATCATCGATAAAGGTTATGAAGTAGATAAAGTTGTCTCTAGCCAGCACATCAATTGGACCGCACACATCAGTATGTACTAGGGTAAGTAGATCTGTGGTCTTTTCCCCATGTCCTACAAAAAGGAGCTTAGTCATTTTGCCATTAAGATATGATTCACAAATTAGATATGACTCGAAAGTTAACGAACTTAATAGCCCAATTTTTTCTAATTTGTTAATCCTATCTTCTGCTATATGACCTAGCCTTAGGTGCCATAGATACCTATTATTTAGACTATCCCTGGATCATTTTGATCCTATGGCATTCATATTTTGCTCGATATTAAAGATAGATACATCAATATGTAACTGGTAGAGACTATTAATAAGAAAACCACTTACAATTTTATTTTTTTCATAAAGAATATTACAATAGTCCTTAAGAAAATTAATTATATAGCCTTCTTGTGCTAAACATAAAACAGAAATTAAATTTCTACTTGTAGCAGGCACATAATAACAATCCTTGAGTACTAAATCTAAGTTAGATGGTAGTCGAAGAGGGTAGATTTCCATGACCATAGCAGCAACCCTTGCTCCATTTTCAATGCATAGGATCATCTTACCATCCCTCAGCCTCCTGCTATCCTCAAGACCCTGCATGAAAGTGCACAAATGAGCACTAGAACCAAAGTTAAGCACCCAACTGGATGCAAAAGAAATCATAAGGTTAGATTCAATAATGAGCATACCTCCAGAAGGACCTATCTCCTTCTTATTCTTTAGGATGGCTAGGTATGTAGGGTAGTTTCACTTTTAGTGGTTGTTAGTATTATAATGGAAATACTTTCCTTTGTCAGCAGCCTTTTTTTCAGCTCTGCCTTCTTTTTCTTTTCATCTTTCACCTTCTATTTTTTCACAGACTTCTTCTTCTTTTCAAAAGACTTTCTCTTAGAAGAAGTCCATTTCATAGCAAGTACTGACCCTTTAAAACCTTTCATAAAAAGCTCAGCAGTAACCAGCATATTCATAAGCTCGACTAGAGTATGCTGAAGTTTATGCATATGATAGTTCATGATGAACTGCCCATATGCATCAATCAAGGATTGTAAAATTATATCATTCTGCAGATCTTGGTTTAACTTCACTCCGAGCTTCTCAAGCTCTTCCAAGTTCTTGATCATCATCAGACAATGATCTTGGACTGAGTGTCCATCATGCATTTTAGCCTTCAACAGTCATTTAGTGATATGATATTTAGCTGCACGACTCTGTTTACCAAACAACTCTTACAGATAAGCCAACATTTGGTGGGCAATCTTGATATCTTCATGTTGGCACTAAAGCTCATCAGACATCAAGCCCAATATGTAATATCTGACCTTATTATCTTCATCCATCCACTTATCAAGAGATGCTTTCTGTTCAACGGACGGACGAGATGATAAGGTGGGAGGATCCTGATCCAATACATGAGTCAACTTCTTAGAATCCAAAATAATTTTAAAGTTTTAGAGCCAATCCTTGTAATTGGGTTCGATCAATCTTTAGGTGTCCAGGATATGGGCTAGTGGGTTGGACGTAGACTTTTTTTTTCCTATAGAGAGTCAAAGTTTTTAGTTAGATTTTATAATTAAGACTTGACCAATTTATTTAAAAATTTAATTTTTAAATAAATTAGCTTTCACTATTTTCTTGGATTCCTACACTCCCTTTGTAGAGATGCAAAAATCTTCATGATTATTGATTTCTAGTAGGTGGTGCAGTCCCACCAACTGACTCATCACCTCACCTAATAGTTATTGATGATGGGTTAGCCAATGAGTGAACAACTCTTGTCCAATGATTCTCTAATCATGGTACACCTAAACTTGGTCTTTAATTTATGAATCTTATTGTGTCCAAAATATTGATCCACTCCTTAGTTAAGTTAGACCCATCATTTGCATAGATCGGATTCCTAATTGGGTCTCTCATCGTATCCAAAATATTAAGCCCAATCCATCCTCCAGCCTGTAGCATCCAATGCCTAATAGACATAGTTGCATTTTTCTGATGCAACCGAACCACTATGACCAACCGAGAACAATCAACCCCGGAAAGGATCCGCACATCTATAATGGTGGAAGATCTTAGACATAATCTTTTCTTAGAAAGATTAGATTTAGATCTTTTTAAACTTGACTTGACATAGCCATAACCATTATAACTAACCTAGTGGCATGGATCAGCTCGGATTGTTAGCCACCTTAGATTAGAATTGGACTGACAAATATGGTCAGATAAGTGAGACCGATGGAAGGGATATGCCATTAACTCGACAAGAATGCATTCGAGTCGAGTAGCTTCTAATTAAAAATCAGTCGGTCATATCTGCTAAACTTATCTTATACACCAAATTATTGAACCAGAACCAATTGGGTTAGCTTACAATCTAGACTCTAACCATTGAATCTAATTAGGTCTTAACTCGATCGATCACTCATGTGACTCGACCTTGATCCAAACTTAATCCTATTGGATTGGTCAATTTAAGCACTCTTGATCCCACCTAACCAACTCTTGATTCGGTTTAATCAATCGCTAGACCTAATTGAGCTATCTAAGCCTGAACCTAATTTTATGAATATATCTTAGATATGAAAATTCTTAATTTTAGATCTAATATATTTCATAATCTTAATTCTTAATTAAGTTTATAGTTTATAAATAAAATATGTATATAAAATCTTAGGGTTTCAAGATCTAGGAATTTGCAGAAATTAAGTTTTTGATTTCTGATTAAGGATGAATGCGTAGCACCCCTACATGCCATAAGAACACCCCATCAAATGGAAGAAGAGAGCCTTTAAATCCTACTTCATTCTTATGACCAGATGGCTAAGGAGAACGCCTTAGTCAAAAATATGATAAATCTATAAAACTGGTTAGATCTACATCATATATCACATATATAAAAATTGATCTAACTAAAAATATGTTTTGCATACATATCATGTATCATATCATGCATGTTTTTAGATATAAATTATCACATAAATATCTAAAAAATAAAATTTAAATTTGATCATATCAAATTAAAATTTATTCTAGATAATTTTGTAGAACTATTCTACAACTAGTCTAAACATGCATCTATCCTATCTCATATGAATAAATTAAATAAATTTATTTTTTATTTTTTAGATCTAATTATAATATTTATAATATCAAAAAATAGTAAATAAATAAATCAAAAAAATATTATTAATTAAATTAAAATTCTAATTATGCTAGACTATACATAGAATAATTCTATTCCTAATCTAGTCATGCATTTCATACATCTTAGATCTAGATTATTTAATTTTTAATTTTTTAATTTTAGATCTAATTACATATAATGTGATATTTTAAATTATTTAATTATTAGATAAAAAATAAGTTAAAATTAGATCTAATGAATTATGGAACCTAGCTCTGACACCAGTTGAAGAAAAAAATCCTATTTTTTGGATCAGGTTTGTTTAGATCTGATTGGATCAGGAGGAATATTTTAAAAATTTATTCTCTAAGATCCTAATCAGATCTGAGACTCTTTAAATCTGATCTTATATATCTGATAATAAAAATAAAATAAAAATTAAATCTAATTTAATCATACCTTTATTTTGGTTAATCTAATTACCTTGTGATGATCCCGATGTTTGCCTGAGGTTCTGGATATAGCCATGCAAGCGCTTGGCCTCTACTAGTATCCACTCAGGTTGAATCTAGAGATCTTTTTTTTCTCAATCAATCCTTCAAAAATTAGATTTAAATCTGATCTTGAAGGTCTTTAAAACTCCTTTTGAAGAATAGTCGTTGTCTCTTGCAGTAGTGCTGCCTTCTTCCTTTCTTGGCGCCTTTCACTTGCTTGGATCGCACCTTATTTATGCCCAAAACCCCTTGGGCATGGAGAGGAGAGAGAGGACCAGAGGGTGGCATGGAGGAGGGAGAGAGGCTTTGTTGCATGGGCTAAAGGTAGAAGCTTTTAAACCCCTAGGCGTAGATAGGGTTTATATAGACCCTATTGTGCCATGCAGTGCCACATCATCCCAACCAATCATGGCCTTTTGTACAATCAGATCTAAATCTGATTGATGGGATGACATCATCTAATCCAATTGGATGAGAGTCCCTCAAAACCCTTCTAAGGTGGTGCTATGACTGGGTCAAACAAGAGTTGTTGATGCCACAGAGTTTAATCCCCTGAAGCAATCCTGGAGTCCCATCTGTATGGGACTCCTCCTTTATCCTCATGAGGCACATGCCTAGGGTGGCATGCACCCTCTTCCTGTCTGCATTTAGCAGGGGATAAGACCTTAGGTACTCTCCTATAGGTGCATGACATATGGACAGATGTCCAAGTATCCAAGGTTAACATTTGACCAATGTTCAAAAACAAAAATTAGCATGTGACCGAAAATGATAGGTGTTATCTTAAATTTATCTCATAAATTAAGACAATCCTTTTCTAATCTAGACAAGCTCTAGTCAGACCAAGTAAAGGTTTCTGAGTGATCCCAAATATATTTGGCTCAGTCAAGACAAGCTATAATGATTATTAAAGGAGAACATTAGGCTCAATCATGTGCTAGCATGATTTCTTTGAACCTAATTGAATCTTATTCAAATCAATTAAACTGGGTTAGTCCAATTGATGACATATAGATCTAAATTCTTGTTTGTGTGATCCAGTTAGGTTTAGCTCCATATGGTAATGGGATATGTCATGATCTCTATCATTGACATCATCGAAACACCTTTCGATGGATCAAAATTTTTCTGATTCAGATAACTAGTATGATCGATCATCCAAATTATTCTAATTGCTCCCAAAATCCATAAGTGGCATCTAGCAGCATATGGTGGCAACCCATCAGAATCGAAAGCGAACCTCTCAGTGCAGTTACCTGCGTGATTAGGTTTCTCTATCTTGAGCCCCGACCGGATTAAGGTTAAGGTGATCTCGTCAAACCTTAATATCCACCATATGAATTAATCATTCAATTCAAGTCCAATATAAAAATTCTAATAGAAACTCTTTCTATTATTTCACTCTGCCATGGCCATGGGCTTATGGATTTGATTCTCATGATCATCATAGGGCTGCTCCTCATCTACCAAGATAGATAGATCTCCTATTGGTGCAATCCAATTCCTATAATGAACATGTTATAGCCAACATACACCTTACTAGGAGATCGAGTTATGGTGTTGTCAAACTATAACACCCTCAAGGTGAACTACCGATGCACCTCAGATCAAAGAATCGGATACACCATTGTAGCTTCGAGCCAGTCATCGATGAGAAGGTAGACTTTCTTATGATTGCTCGAGGTGGTCACACTCAGTGCCCTCGTTCTCTAACGAGTACCTGTACTCTCGCTCTAGTGTCTCTACACCATAGACTCAAGACTCATCTATCCTAAAGAAGCGATCGTACATCAATCTTTCAGATCAATCACCATCCTCATGATGATCCTACAGTTGAGAGTATTTTATGAGTTAATAATGAAAATTCATGTCCTAAATTTTTAACTCTTGAAAATATGAACTATCATTACAATCAATTTAAAGAATGTATCATAGATACTTTCAAATACACACTGTGATAGAAAATAATTTATTTTATTATTTATAGTTAAAATTATAATTTTGCCCTTAGAGGTGTATTACAACTGTCAGCCAATCTGACTTCTAGGGAATACATATCTAATAGTAGGCTTAAGTTATTTTGAGCCTAATTAGATTTTAATATTTCAAGTAGGACTTGGATTCAAAATCTAATTGAATTAGATTTAACTGGATTTTGAATTGGATTTAAAATGATTCAAATTGGATTCAAATTGAATCTAAATTAAAAATTATTTTATTTTAATTGATTTAAATTAAATTAAATTAATTAGGCTTGACTTAATTTGAGGATAATTTTATTTTATAATTCAATTAGGACTTAGATTCAAAGTCTAATTGAATTAAGTTTGACATGATTTCAAATTGGATTCAAATCGGATTTGAATTGAACTCGAATTGAATCTAAATCAAAAAATATTTTCTTCTAATTGATTTAAATTAGACTAAATTTAATTAAACTTGACTTAATTTGAAAGTAATTAATTTTACTATTAAGTAGGATTTGGATTCAAAGCCTAATTGAATTAAGATTGACAGATTTTTGAATTAGATTCAAATTAAATCTAAATTAAAAATTATTTTTTTAATTAATTTAAATTTAATTTAATTTAATTAATATTAAATTAATTTAAAGCTAATTGGGATTTATAATTCATATAGGATTTAGATTCAAAGCCTAATTGAGCTAGGTTTGATAGGATTTTGAATTAGATTCGAATCAGATTTGAATTGGATTCGAATGAAATCATGGATCAAGTTCTAATTAATTTAAATTAGATTTAATTTAAATATACTTGAGTTAATTTAAGATTAATTAGATTTTATAATCCAAGTAGGATTTAGATTCAATGTTTAATTAATTTAGGTTTGATAGGGATTTTGAATTGGATTCGAATCGAGATCAAATTGGATTCGAATTGAACCTAAATTAAAAACTTTTTTTAATTAATTTAAATTAGATTAAATTTAATTAGGCTTGAATTAATTTCAAAAGTACTTGGATGATACTATCTAAGTA
>QRFJ01000463.1:712217-911552 GCA_006176705.1 Cocos nucifera
ATCATTACAATCAATTTAAAGAATGTATCATAGATACTTTCAAATACACACTGTGATAGAAAATAATTTATTTTATTATTTATAGTTAAAATTATAATTTTGCCCTTAGAGGTGTATTACAACTGTCAGCCAATCTGACTTCTAGGGAATACATATCTAATAGTAGGCTTAAGTTATTTTGAGCCTAATTAGATTTTAATATTTCAAGTAGGACTTGGATTCAAAATCTAATTGAATTAGATTTAACTGGATTTTGAATTGGATTTAAAATGATTCAAATTGGATTCAAATTGAATCTAAATTAAAAATTATTTTATTTTAATTGATTTAAATTAAATTAAATTAATTAGGCTTGACTTAATTTGAGGATAATTTTATTTTATAATTCAATTAGGACTTAGATTCAAAGTCTAATTGAATTAAGTTTGACATGATTTCAAATTGGATTCAAATCGGATTTGAATTGAACTCGAATTGAATCTAAATCAAAAAATATTTTCTTCTAATTGATTTAAATTAGACTAAATTTAATTAAACTTGACTTAATTTGAAAGTAATTAATTTTACTATTAAGTAGGATTTGGATTCAAAGCCTAATTGAATTAAGATTGACAGATTTTTGAATTAGATTCAAATTAAATCTAAATTAAAAATTATTTTTTTAATTAATTTAAATTTAATTTAATTTAATTAATATTAAATTAATTTAAAGCTAATTGGGATTTATAATTCATATAGGATTTAGATTCAAAGCCTAATTGAGCTAGGTTTGATAGGATTTTGAATTAGATTCGAATCAGATTTGAATTGGATTCGAATGAAATCATGGATCAAGTTCTAATTAATTTAAATTAGATTTAATTTAAATATACTTGAGTTAATTTAAGATTAATTAGATTTTATAATCCAAGTAGGATTTAGATTCAATGTTTAATTAATTTAGGTTTGATAGGATTTTGAATTGGATTCGAATCGAGATCAAATTGGATTCGAATTGAACCTAAATTAAAAACTTTTTTTAATTAATTTAAATTAGATTAAATTTAATTAGGCTTGAATTAATTTCAAAGTACTTGGATGATACTATCTAAGTAGGAATTGGATTCAAAGTCTAACTGAATTAGGATTGATAGAATTTCAAATTGAATTCGAATTAAGTTTGAATTGAATTCAAAATAAATCTAAATTAAAAACTATTTTTTTAATAGATTTAAATTAAATTTAATTTAATTAATCTTGATTTAATTATAGGCTAATTAAATTTTATAATATCCAAGTAGGACTAGAATTTAAAGCCTAGTTAAATTAGATTTGGCAAGATTTCGAATTGGATTCGAATTGAATTTAAATTAGATTCGAATTAGATCTAAGTTATATCTGAATTATTAGTGATAGAAAAAAATTACCATTACTAATTTTATTTATAATAAAAATTTTATATAAAATTTATTTTTTTATTTAAAAAAATTAGTAGTAATGGCAGAATTTTCATCGCTAATAAATAAAATTTTCTATCACTAATAATTACTTTATATTTAAATATTATAAAAAAATTAAAAAAAAAAATAATTTTAGCAATGACTTTTGCCATCACTAATAAATAAAAAGTCATTGCTAATATGTTAGTATTAGCGATGGCAAAATTTTCATCGCTAATAAACCAAATTTGCCATCGCTAATAATTTTCTAACATTTAAATATTAAAAAAACTTTTATACTTTTAGTGATGGCATTTGTTATTTTTAATAATGTTATTGCCATCACTAATAGTATTAGAAACGATCATTTTTTCGTTGAAGTTGTAGTGGCTAAAAGGTGTTATTAGTGATGGAATTTTTTTCCATTACTAACATTCACTAATATCATCATTAATATTCGATATTCTTGTAGTGAGTAATTAAACTAATGTTAGTCCAGAACATCTAAATCTAAAATCAAAGATCAAAATTCATGTCTTAAAATTTATCAATTATTAACTATATGATCAAATCATCCAATAATTCTCAAGCTTGCTAGCATAGACCCCCAAGCCTAAATCATCCATTGGTCCTAGTTTTATTCATTTGGATGGAAAAGGAAAAGGATATGAGCTATAATAGCAATAAGTAAAACCTACGCTTTCTTACCGAATCAAGCATAAATTTTTTTATGATAATATAATATTTAAAAATAATAAATATTATAAAATAAAATATTTCATAGAATATAATATAAAATAAGTTATAAAATCAATCATGCATGCTTAAATCATAAAATTTCATAAACATGATTTATAAATCATTCTTATCAGGTTATTTATAACATACTTTAAAATATTGCTCATAGATATTCGTACTATGGTTACTTTATATCTAAGCTAGGGCTGTTATCATAATCAATAAGTTTCATAATTCATATTATTTACCATCTTTATATATGTTGGTAGAGGGCTATTTGTCAATTGACTTCACTTTTAGGAGGATATCATAGCTATCTAAGAGCCTCTAAAATCTTTTATATTTTTTTCTTAAAACATGCATATATATGGATAGGAAAATAATAAAATTCATACTTCATAAATATGCTATTTGCACAAAACATATTTATAGAGTTAATGGTCATAATAAAATTGAAGGAAAATCCTGATTTCTCGATCCAGGTTTATTCAGATCTTGATCAGATCAAGAGACATATTTCAAAAATTTTTCTCTTGGATTTATATCATATCTGAGATGCTTCAGATCTAATTCTTATTATTTTAATAATTAAAATAAATTTAGATAAATTAAATCAAATTTAATTTACCTTGATATGGGTAATCCTATTACCCGTTGATGATCCTATTTGCAACGGAAGGTTCTAGATCTTAGCCACGCAAGCACCTAGCCTCTACCGATATCCACTCAGGCTGGATCTGAAGATCCTCTTCTTCTCTATCACGTCTCTAAAAATTAAATCTAGATCTGATCTGGAGGATCTTCAAAACTCCTTTTGAAGATCAACAGTCGTCTTTTGCAGCAGTGCAGCCTTCTAGCTTTCACTCGCCTTTCTTTTATCTGGATCGCACCAACCAAGGTCCAAAACTCCTTTTAGATGTGGAGAGCAAGGGGAGAAGGTGGTTTGGCATGAAGGAAGAGGGGAGAGGAAGTCTTGGAGCATGAGAAATTATGATTCAATCATCTAATGTCATTTGAGTTGGGCATAGGGTCTTATTTATAGACTGACTATGATCCAGCTTCTCTTCTTCCCAACCAATCATAACTCTTTATGAAATCAGATCTAAATCTGATTGGTGAGAATAGAGTCTTCTAGATTCTTCCTTAGAGGGTGCCTAAGATTAGTCAAAGTTGGTTCTTAGGAGAACTCTAATTGGAATCCAAAAAGGAGATGGAGTCCCTGTCCAACAGGGACTCCTAGGCGTCTCCAACTTGGGCACACGCCAAGGGTGGCGTGCGCCCTCTTCCTTTCCAGGTTCTGGCAGGGGGACAGGCCCCCACCAGCTTTCCAATAGGTGCATGACATGTGGTCAAAAGTCAAAGTGTCAATGGTCAACGTTTGACCAGTCAAAGGTAGACTTTTGACCAAAGTCAAAGAACAAGAAATGGCAGGTGACCAAAAATAGGCAGGTCTTAATTTATCTCATAAATTAAGACAATCCTTTTCTGACTTAGACAAGCTCTAGTCAGACCATAGTGAAGGCCTCTGATTGAGCACAAACTATTTGGCTCAGTAGAGACAACTATTTAATGATAGTAAAAGGAAGAACGTTAGGTTCAATCGATGTGCTAGCATGATTTTCTTGAACCTAATTGAATCTCATTCAAGATCAATTGAACTGGATTAGTTCAATTGATGATCACCAGATCTCAAACCCTTGTTTGTGTGATCCAGTTAGGTTTCAGTTCTATATGGTAATGGGATATGTCATGATCTCTATCATCGACATCATCGAAACTCCTTTCGATGGATCAGAACTCTTCTGATTCAGATAAGCTAGAATGATCGATCATCTAAATCATTCTAATTGCTCCCAAAATCCACCAGTGACATCTAGCAGTATATGGTGGCAACCCATCAGAAGCTGAAGCGAACCTCTTAGTGCAGCTACCTGTGTGATTAAGTTCTTCTATCTTGAGCCCCGATCAGATTAGGTTAAGGTGAACTCGTCAAACCCTAAGTCTCTATCATATGATGATTAATCATTTGATTCAAGTCTGATTTGAAAACCTTAATAGAAACTCTTTCTATTATTTCACTCTCTGCCATGGCCATGGGCTTATGGACTTGATTCTCATGATCATCATAGGGCTGCTCCTCATCCATCGAGGTAGATAGATTCTCTCTTGGTGCAATCCAATTCCTACAATGAACATGCTATAGCCAACATACACCTCAGGATTTCAAATGGCTAGGAGATCGAGTTATGGTGTAGTCAAACTATAACACCCTCAAGGTGAACTGCCGATGCACCTCAGGTCAAAGAACCAGACACACCTACTACAGCTTCGAGTCAGTCATCGACGAGAAGGTAGACTTCCTTATGACTACTCGAGGTGGTCACGCTCAGTGCCCTCGTTCTCTAACGAGTACCTGTACTCTCACTCTGATGTCTCTACACCGTAGACTCAAGACTCATCTACTAAAGAGAAGCGATTGTACACCAACCTTTCCAGATCAATCACCATCCTCATGATGATCCTATGGTCAGGAGCATTTTATGAGTTAATAATGAAAATTCTTGTCTTAAATTTTCAACTCTTGAAAATATGAATTATCATTACCATTAACTCAAAGGATGTATCACAGACACTAAATACACATATGTGATAGAAAATAACCCATTTTATTGATTTATAGTCAAAATTATAATTTTGCCCCTAGAAGTGTATTACAAGTGTCAGCCAATTCTGGCTTCTAGGGCACATATATCTAACAATCTTCCACTTATCCTAAAGCCAATTGGCTATAAGTCTAAGTCCCATCTTCTCAAGGTGGGCTTCGATCTTCTGCTGGCCCAACGGCTTTGTAAGTGGGTCTGCCACATTATCTACGGAGTTGACTCTCTTGACCTCGACGTAACCCTTCTCGAGGTAATCGCGGATGAGGTGGTATCGCCGCTCAATATGCTTGGATTTTTGGTGAGACCTTGGCTCCTTAGCAAGGGCTATGGCACCATTGTTGTCGCAGTATAGAGGAATGGCATCTGATGGCATTACTCCAATTTTTGTAGCAAACTTCTTGTACCAGAATGCTTCCTTTGTAGCCTTCTGATGCAGCGATATATTCTGCTTCCATGGTGGAATCTGCTATCACCGTTTGCTTGGAACTCTTTCCAGCTGACAGCTCCACCATTGCACACAAACAGACTCCCAGATGTCGACTTTCGATCATCTATATCGGACATGAAAGTCCGAGTCTGTGTATCCCTGGACTTGGAGTTCTCCGTTACCAAAGACCAACATCATATCCTTAGTTCTTCTCAAGTACTTAAGGATACATTTCATAGAAGTCCAGTGTTCTTCACCTGGATTTGACTGATATCTGCTTGTGACACTCACAGCATGGGCTATATCAGGTCGTGTACATAACATGGCATACATGAGGCTCCCTATTGCTGAAGCATAAGGGATCTTGCTCATGCGTTGTATTTCCTCAGGTGTGCTAGGGCACATCTTCTTGGAAAGATGAATGCCATGTCTGAAGGGTATTAACCCCTCTTAGAGTTTTCCATACTAAACCTCTTTAGTACTTCCTCTATGTACATCTTCTGTGAAAGTCCTAGCATCCTATTCGGTCTATCTCTATAGACCTTAATTCCTAGAATAAAGGATGCTTCTCCTAGGTCTTTCATGGAGAATTCTTTAGATAACCACATTTTAACTGTGGTCAACATGAGAATATCATTTCCCAATAAGGAGGATGTCATCCACGTACAATACGAGAAAGACAACAGCGCTTCCACTGACCTTTTTGAAGACACATGGTTCCTCTTCATTCTTGATGAAATCAAATATTTTGATCACATCATTAAAATGAGTATTCCAGCTCCGAGATGCTTGCTTAAGTCCATATATGGACCTTTGCAGCTTGCATACCTTGTGATCATCATCACTGGATGTGAAACCTAGCGGCTGTTCCATATAGATATCTTCCTCAAGATATCCATTTAAGAATGCCATTTTCACGTCCATTTGCCATATTTCATAATCAAAATAGGCTGCAATAGCAAGCAATGTGCGGATGAATTTTAGCATAGCTACTGACGAAAAGGTATCCTGATAGTCAATGCCTTCGCATTGACTATAACCTTTTGCCACTAATCTAGCTTTGAATGTCTCCACATTCCCATCTGCACCAATCTTTCTCTTGTAGATTCCATTTACACCCAATAGGTACTATACCTTCTGGTGGATCTACCAAGGTCCAGACTTGGTTTGAGTGCATCGAGTCAATTTCTGACTTCATTGCCTCTAACCATTTCTCGGAGTCGATATCTGATATCGTCTCGTTATAGATTTTGGGATCATCACCATGAACCCCATTACCTACGAGGAATATTTTCTCTACTTCCTCTAAAATAGTACCTAAGTACCTCTTAGGGGGATGACAAATCCTTTCTGATCTATGAGGTGGAGGAGGTAGTGACTGGATTGGCTTATCCTGATTTGGTTCCATTTGGTCCTTAGCTTATTGCTCTTGTGAGATTTTCTTATCGAGCTTGATCTGCTTTCCTATGCCACTATCTTGAATAAACTATTTTTCAAGAAAGATGGCATGTCGACTCATAATCACATTGTGATCTTCTAGAATGTAGAAATAATATCCTAATGACTCTTTAGGATATCCTATGAATCGAGCTCTAAAGGACCTAAAGTCTAACTTGTTAGCTTGTTGTCTTTTGACATGAGCCGAACAATCCCAAATTCTGAGATGACTCAAACTTGGTTTCTTACCATGCCATATTTCATACGGTGTGGTAGGAACGGTTTTAGAAGGAACCCTATTCAGTAAGTATATTGCAGTTAACAAACAATATCCCCAAAGAAAATCAAAAATGTCTGTGAAGCTCATCATGGATCGGACCATATCTAATAGAGTCCGGTTCCTCCGTTCTAAAATCCCATTGAGTTGAGGTGTCCCTGGTAGAGTCCATTAAGAGACTATGCCATTTTTCTTGAGATAGTTCAGAAATTTCTGACTAAGGTATTCACCTCCTCGATCTGATCGAAGAATCTTAATGGATTTTCTAGTTTGCTTTTCTACTTCATGTCTGAATTCTTTGAACTTTTCAAAAGCTTCAGACTTGTGTCTCATAAGATACACATACCCATACCTAGATAAGATCATCGGTAAAGGTTAATGAAGTAGACAAAATTGCCTCTAGCCGGCACATCAAATGGGCCGCACACATCAGTATGTACTAGGGCAAGAAGATCTGTGGCCCTTTCCCCATGTCCTACAAAAGGGAGTTTAGTCATTTTGCCTTGAAGATAGATTCACAAGTTGGATATGACTCGAAAGTCAACGGACTCAATAGCCCATTTTTCTTCAATTTGTTAATCCTATCTTCTGCTATATGACCTAATCTTAGGTGCCATAGATACCTATCGTTTGGACTATCCCTAGGATCGTTTTGATTTTATGCATTCACATGTTTTGCTCGATAGTTAAAATAGGATACATCAATATGTAACTGATAAAGACCGTTAATAAGGAAACCATTTGCAATTTTATTTCTTTCATAAAGAATGTTACAATGGTCCTTAAAGAAGGTAATTCACATAGCCTTCTTGTGCTAAGCATGAAAATAGAAATCAAATTCCTGCTTAGCTGCAGGCACATAATAACAGTCTTTTCAAAACTAAGTCTAAACCAGATGGTAATCGAAGAGGGTATGTTCCCCCAACTACTGCAGTAACTCTTGCTCCATTATCGACACGTAGGATCATGTCTCCATCCCTCAGCCTCCTGCTATCCTCAAGATCCTGCATGGAAGTGCACAGATGAGCACTAGAATCAAAGTCAAGCACCCAACTAGATGCAAAAAAAATCATAAGGTTAGACTCAATAACGAGCATACCTCCAGAAGGACCTTCCTTCTTGTTCTTCAGGGTGGCCAGGTAAGTAGGGCAGTTCCGCTTCCAATGGCCGTCGCTGTTGCAATGGAAATACTTTCCTTTGGCATCGGTCTTTTTCTTCGGTTCTGCCTTCTTCTTCTTTGCTCCTTCCACCTTTTGCTTTTTCACAGACTTCTTTTTCTTTTCAGAAGATTTTCTTTTGGAAGAAGTCCATTCCATAGCAAGAACTGAGCCTTTAGAACCTTTCATAGAAAGCTCAGCGGTAACTAGCATATTCATTAATTCGGCCAAGGAATTCTGAAGTTTATGCATATGGTAATTCATGATGAATTGCCCATATGCATCAGTCAAGGATTGCAGAATAATATCATTCTGCAGATCCAAGTCTAACTTCACACCGAGCTTCTCAAGCTCTTCCATGTCCTTGATCATCATCAGACAGTGATCTTGGACTGACTGCCCATCACGCATCTTAGCCTTAAAAAGTCATTTCGTGACTTGATATTTGGCTGCACGACTCTGTTCACCAAACATCTCTTGCAGGTGAGCCAACATTTGGCGAGCAGTCTCGATATCTTCATGTTGGCACTGGAGCTCATCAGACATCGAGCCCAACATGTAATATCTGGCCTTATTATCTTCGTCTATCCATTTTTCTAGAGATGCTCTCTGTTCAGTGGATGGACGGGCTGGTAAGGTGGGAGGGTCCTGGTCCAAAATACATGGGTTAACTTCTCGGAAACCCAAAACTATTTTGTAGTTCCTAAGCCAATCTTTATAATTGGGTCCAGTCAGTCTATGTGTGTCCAGGATACGTGCCAATGGGATTGGACGCAGACATTTTTCCTATAGAGAGTCAAAGATTCTAGTTAGATACTGTAATTTTGACTTGACCAATTTATTTAGAAATTTTATTTTTAAACAAATTAGCTCCCACTATTTTCTTGGATCCCTACACTCCCTCTGTAGAGATGCGAAAATCTCCATGATTAATGATTTCTAGTGGGTGGTGCGGTCTCACCAACTGACTCATCACCTCACCTAACAGTTATTGATGATGGGTTAGCCAATGAGTGAACAACTCTTGTTCAATGATTCTCTAATCATGGTGCACCCAAACTTGATCTCTAATTCATGAATCTCACCATATCCAAAATATTGATCCACTCCTTAGTTAAGTCAGACCCACCATTTGCATAGACTGGGTTTCTAATTGAGTCTCTCACCGTATCCAAAATATTGAGCCCAACTCATCCTCCAGCCCATAGCATCCAATGCCTAATAGACATGGTTGCATCTTTTCGGTGCAACTGAGCCACTGTATCCAGCTGAGAACAATCAACTCTGGGAAGGGCCCGCACATATATAATGGTGGAAGACCTCAGACTTAATCTTTTCTTAGGGAGAATTGATTCAGGTCTCATTAAACTAGACTTGGCTTAGTCATAATAATTATGACTAACCTAGTGGCATGGGTTAGCTCGGATTATTGACCACCTCAGATTAGAACTGTGTCAACAGATATGGCCAGGTAAGTGGGATCGGTGGAAGGAATATGCCATTAACTCGTACAAGAATGCATTCAGGTCGAGTAGCTTCCAATTAAAAACCATTCGATCGTTTGTGCCAAACTTACCTTAGACACCAAATTGTTGAGCCAGAATCAATTGGGTTAGCCTACAATCCAAACTCTAACCTCTGAGCCTAATTAGGTCTTGCTTGATCGTGACTCGATCTTGACCCAGACTTAATCCTATTAGGCTGGTCAATTTAAGCATTGTTGATTCCCTCTAACCAACTCTTGATTCGGTTTGATCAACTGCTTAGACCTAATTGAGCTACCCAAGCCCGAACCCAGTATTATGAATATGTCTTAGATCTGAAATTCTTAATTTTAGATCTAATTGATATTTCAAAATCTTAATTTTTAATTAAGTAGGGTTCATAAACAAAATATGCACAATAAATCCTAGGGTTTCAGGATCTAGGGTTTTGCAGAAAGTAAGTTTTGGATTTCTGATTAAGGACGAACACGCAGCACCCCTACACATCATAAGAACACCCCATCGAATGGAAAGAGAGGGCCTTTAAACCCTTCTTCATTCTTATGACCGGACGGCCAAGAGGAACGCCTTAATCAGGAACATTCAATACTATAAAACAGTATCAGATCTATATCATATATCTCATATACAAAGTAGATCTAATCATGGAATATTTTGCATACATCTCATGTATCGAATCATGCATGTTTTTCAGATCTAAATTATCTCATAATAATCTAAAAAATTAAGATTTAAATTGATCTAATCAAAATAAATTCTAATCTAGATAATTATGTAGAACTATTCTACAACTAGTCTAGACATGCATCAATCATATCTCATATGATATTTAAAATTAAATAATTTTTATTTACTATTTTTTAGATGTTATTATAACCATTATAATATCAAAAAATAGTAAATAAATAGATCTAAAATATGATTTAATCAAATTAAATTGAAAACATGCAAGACTATTCTATAGAACTATTCTATTTTAGAACTAGTCGTGCATATTTTCTAATCTTAGATCCTAATCATTTAATTTTAATTTTTCTATTTTAGATCTGATCAAATCTCATGTGACATCTGAAATCATTTATTTTCTAATTAAAATAAATTTAAAATTAGATCTAAACACTTTTAGAACCTTGGCTCTGATACCAGTTGAAGGGAAATCCTGATTTTTCGATCCAGGTTCGTTCAAATCTTGATCAGATCAAGAGATATATTTCAAAAAATTTTTTCTTAGATCTATATTATATTTGAGATGCTTCAGATCTAATTCTTATTATTTTAATAATTAAAATAAATTTAGATAAATTAAATCAAATTTAATTTACCTTGATATGGGTAATCCTATTACCCATTGATGATCCTGTTTGCAGCGGAAGGTTCTAGATCTTAGCCACGCAAGCGCCTGACCTCTACCGGTATCCACTTGGACTAGATCTAGAGATCCTCTTCTTCTCTATCACATCTCCATAAATTAGATCTAGATATGATCTGGAGGATCTTCAAAACTCCTTTTGAAGATCAGCAGTCGTCCTTTGCAGCAGTGCAGCCTTCTAGCTTTCACTCGCCTTTCTTTTATTTGGATCGCACCAACCAAGGTTCAAAACTCCTTTTGGACGTGGAGAGCAAGGGGAGAAGGTGGTTTGGCATGAGGAAGAGGGGAGAGGCAGTCTTGGGGCATGGGGAATTGTGATTCAATCATCTAATATCATTTGAGTTGGGCATAGGGTCTTATTTATAGACTGATTGTGATCCAGCTTCTCTTCTTCCCAACCAATCACAACTCTTTATGAAATCAGATCTAAATCTGATTGGTGGGAATAGAGTCCCCTGGATTCCTCCTTAGAGGGTGCCTAAGATCAATCAAAGTTGGTTCTTAGGAGAACTCTAATTGGAATCCAAAAAGGAGATGGAGTCCCTGTCCAAGAGGGACTCCTAGGCGTCTCCAACTTGGGCACACGCCAAGGGTGGCGTGCGCCCTCTTCCTTGCCAGGTTTTGGCAGGGGGACAGGCCCCCACCAGCTCTCCAATAGGTGCATGACATGTGGTCAAAAGTCAAAGTATCAATGGTCAACGTTTGACCAGTCAAAGGTAGACTTTTGACCAAAGTCAAAGAACAAGAAATGGCAGGTGACCAAAAATGGCAGGTAATGTCTTACAAAATAAGACAACCTTTTCTGACTTGGACAATCTCCAATCAGACCATATGAAGGCCTCTGATTGAGCACAAACTCCTTTGGCTCAATAGGACAACTTATTTATGATAGTAAAAGAAGAACGTTAGGTTCAATCGAGTGCTAGCACGATTTTCTTGAACCTAATTGAATCTCATTCAGATCAATTGAACTGGATCAGTTCAATTGATGATCACCAGATTCAAACCCTTGTTTGTGTGACCCAGTTAGGTTCAGTTCTATATGGTAATGGGATATGTCATGATCTCTATCATCGACATCATCGAAACTCCTTTCGATGGATCAGAACTCTTCTGATTCGAACAGCTAGAATGATCGATCATCTAAATCATTCTAATTGCTCCCAAAATCCATTAGTGACACCTAGCAGTATATGGTGGCAACCCATCAGAGCTGAATGCGAACCTCTTGGTGCAGCTACCTGTGTGATTAAGTTCTTCTATCTTGAGCTCTGATCAGATTAGGGTTAAGGTAAACTCGTCAAACCCTAGTCTCTGTCATATGATGTAATCATTCGATTCAAGTCTAATGTAAAAACCTAAATAGAAACTCTTTCTATTATTTCACTCTGCCATGGCCATGGGCTTCTGGACTTGATTCTCATGATTATCATAGGGCTGCTCCTCTACCACCGAGGTAGATAGATTCCATCTTGATGCAATCCAGTTCCTATAATGAACATGCTATAGCCAACATACACCTCAGGATTCCATATGGCTAGGAGACCGAGTAATGGTGTAGTCAAACTATAACACCCTCAAGGTGAACTATCGATGCACCTCAGGTCAAAGAATCAGACACACTACTACTGCAGCATCGAGTCAGTCATTGACGAGAAGGTAGACTCCCTAATGACTACTCGAGGATGGTCACGCTCAGTGCCCTCGTTCTCTAACGAGTATCTGTACTCTCGCTTCGATGTCTCCACACCATAGACTCAAGACTCATCTACTAAAGAAAAGCAATTGTACACCAACCTTTCGGATCAATCACCATCCTCGTGATGATCCTATGGTCGGAAGCATTTTATGAGTTAACAATGATTATTCATGTCTTAAATTTTTAACTCTTGAAAATATGAATTATCATTATCGTTGATCTCAAAGGATGTATCACAGACACTAAATACACATATGTGATAGAAAATAACCCATTTTATTGATATTAGTCAAAATTATAATTTTGCCCCTAGAAGTGTATTACAAGTGTCAGCCAATTTTGGCTTTTAGGGCACATATATCTAACAAAAACATGCTTTTTATATCTCGTATAATGATCCTTAGTTTATGAAAAATTTGATTTCAATAGATCAACTTTATGAAAAATATGATAATTTAAAAAATTTAAGGAGCATAAGATTTCACTTACCTTGATCGTCTTAGATCTTTAGACTTTGTTAGAAGAACCAGATAATCCTATTTAAAAAAATAAAAATATGATTAATTTTTAATCAATGAATTCAATAGAATTAAATTATAAGAAAAAAGGATTGTTGATTGAATGTGTCGGATTGTCTAGGCATTAGGGCAATTCAGGATCTCTGAGTCGAGGGCCAAATCTAAGTGACTTGATTAAGATTTCATGAAGCATAGATTAGATCAAGATTAAAATCGATTAGTAGGATTCATCAATAGTGGATTTTGTAAGATACTTGATATGGCTAGATGAGGTTGATGTATGGCACGGATATGAAGGTGGCTTCAAATCATCTTATTGTAGTCAACATGGGTCCCTAGAAAAGGAAAGCCCGACGTGACATAGGATCCATAGGTTTACTTAGAGAAAATCTAAAGAAAAGGAGAGAGTGATTAGAGAGAGAAAATCCTAGAGAGACTCAAGAGAAAGAGCAAACTTTTCTCTCTCTTCTACTTTTTTTTCTTTTCTTTCCTTTCTTTTTCTTTTTCTTTTCTTTTCTTCTTTCTTTTCTTAGCCAATTGAGGGAGCAAGGGACCGATGGCTTATGGTCAGAAGACTAGCAACATGGCGGCAGCATAGGTGGCTTATGGTGGTGGAGCAAAAGATGGCTGATTGACTAGTGTCACAATCAACCAAAGGTAAAAATAGACTCTGATGCAGCTATTTAGTAGTATAGCATGCGTTGGGTGTCAAACACACAGAGATCAAAAGACTAAGTTGGTAATGATACAAAGATTAAAATAAATTTATGAAAAGATGTATCTTGGTAGATATCGATGATTTAAGAATTGTTAGTTATGAAAAAAATTTTTAGCAAGGTATATGATAGTAAGAGAGAGTCTCAGGATTTTGATTTTATCTTTAATTATAATCTTGATATTTTCTTTTGAAGTAATTGAATTAATTAATTAAAATATCTTATAATTAGGTTCGAGCTTAACTTATCTCACTCGAGTACATATCATATCTTCTGATTATGATTCGTCTCCTTATAGTATAAGTTAATCAAACTTGAATCATAAAATAGATTCTAAAAGCAAAATAGATAAATAGATCTATGAGTGAATTCTTAAGATAACCTATTTTGCTTGAGTGCAAATCATATCTCCTGATCACGATCCATCCCTATGAACGCATTGGCTATTCAAAGATTAACTACATAAGCATGAGCATAAGAATTTGAAAGATGAGAACTTGAAAGCAAGGTATGATTGATCAAACTCAAGGTGAAAAGCTTGCGATTTTTTTTTAATTTCTAATTGCATCAAAGAAAAGTATAGAGAGAATATTCAAGATAAAATACAAGATTGAAAATTAAAAACTTATTCTACTCCCTGAAGACTTATGCTTCTAGCTGTGCATGGTATTGATTCCACTTGCTTCCATCATCTTCCTCTTTAAACTCCAAACTCCTCCTTTTGATGAAAAGTGGAAGAAGAAGAGAGAAAGGATTTTTATTTGTGAAAGAAGGAAAACGAGAAAACAAAAGAAGAGAGGAGGCATGGAGAACCTTGGCTTGAGAGAGGATTTGTTGAAGACTAGAGGAGAGGGGTCTTTATTTATAGAGTGGAGAGAGCGGGCATGAGGAAGAGTAGTGCTAGGGTTGTGGCATGGGATCTAAAAGGAGTTTGAGGCACATGGGGAGTTTTGGCATGTGAAGGAGAGGCACGTGGGAGTTGGTTTAAAGGAGCACATGAGATGAAGTTTGCATGAGGAAAGGAGGCCTAGGGTTTTAGTTGGAGCGGCATTAGGAATGGATTAGCATGAGAAATTGGGATGGGGCATGATGAGTTTGTGTGAGAGAGGGAGATAAGAAAGCACATGAAGAGGGGCACAAGAGGGAGCTTTTGCATGAAGAAGACTTTAGGGTGGCATTTTATCGAGAGAAGAGTTAGAGAGTGCATGGACTTTGGAAGAGTTTGAGGCACTAAAACAAGAGAGCTAGGGCATGGACTATGGAACATGTGGGCCTTTGGATCTTGTTATGCCACCTCCTCTCTTTGGATTAGATGTTGTTGCTCTAAGAATTAATTTTGATGATTATAAAGCATTTGAGAAGATTATTAATAAATTTGGCATGGAAAAAGATTTTTTGTATTTCAGGGACAAAATCATAATTTTATCAAGTTTTGATCTAAGAGCCTCAAGAATAAGTATAGAAGATTTCTAATTCTTTGGAGGCAGTCCCATGATTTTTGGATGCTTATTTTGGAAGAAAATCAAGTTTGAAGTGAAAGGATCGACCCTTAGGTCGTTCCTTGCTGAAACTAGCTATTTGGCACGCTGTTTCTATGCCAAGGATCGACCCTAGGATCGACCTCTGCTATTTCGAAGGCTAAAAATATAGAACGGCTATTTTTCTAAATTTTATCTCAGAGATCGACCTCGAGATCGACCCCTACAATAGAAATTTTTTTGCAATGGCTATTTTTTTCTTATTTTGGCAGGTTTTAATATTTTTTTAATATCTCCAATGGCTATAAATCTTGCCCAGAATTCTCTCCTCCATCTATTGAAGATCTAAAAGACTTTAAATAGGAGAAAACACAAGAGATTGGTGTGATTCAATTTCAGCCTTAAGCAAAAGTCATCTTCAAGTAAAGAAGCATTTGTTTCAAGTTCACCTACCTCTCAAGAGCTCTTTCAAATCTCCAACAACCTTGAGAAAAATTAAAGAAGCTTCCTCTATTATTGTGAAAAGCATTCTTAAGGTTTTATTTGCTCATAAAGAGAGCTAAACTTGTATTTGATTATCATTAAATCTTTTACTCTGCTTCACTATTTTGATTCAAGTTTTGGAGGGATTCCAAAACTTGGGAAGATTGATCCTAACCTTGAATAGGATTGTATTGGGTTGGCTTATACCCAGAAAATAAGTGTTCTAGCTTGGGATAGCTAGGGCTAGAGGTTTCCAATGGTGTATTCAGTTTGAATATAGTTAGTGGATTTGAATTTTCAAGTAGGAGCTTGAGGAGTGGATGTAGGTGCAAGAGAAGCACCAAATCACTATAAATCTTGCTTGTTTGTGGTGTGTTTGCTATCTTTCTTTCCTTAGTTTGTTAAATTATTGCTCTCTAATATGTTATATTTTTTTCTAACCTAAATTACTTCACACACACATCTTGCATATCATCATTCAATCTTGATATCTTTAAATTAGCTTTAAAATTTTAAAAATCTAATTCACCCCCTCTTGGGTTGCATAGCTGGGCAACAAGTGGTATCAGAGCTCGGTGGTCTAGCCCTACTTTGATTTAACCATCAAAGAGCCAAAGATCTATGGCAATCCAAGTTAGTATTTCTCTAGCCAAAGGGCAGTCCACAAACCGACCTCCACTTTTCAATGGGTCAAACTATACCTAATGAAAAGCTCAGATCAGAATTTTTATACAAGTACTTGACTATGATATGTAGAGTATCATAGTTAATGGACCACACACATCCACTAATCAAGTTAAGGAGAACTGATAAGAAAATGGCTGAACTCAATGCAAGAGCCATGAATATTTTATATCATGCTCTAGATGCTAATAAATTTAATCGTATTTCAACATGCATGTTGACTAAGAAAATATGGGATAGGTTAGAAGTAACTCATGAAGGCACTAATCAAGTTAAGAAGTCAAAAATTAACATGCTTGTGCCCAAATATGAACTTTTTAAAATAGAGCATGATGAGTCAATAACTATAATATTTACTAGATTTACGAATATTATAAATGATCTTAAAAGTCTTGGCAAGTCTTATTCTAACAGTGATCTTGTAAGAAAGATTCTTAGATATTTGCCAAGAACATGGGAGGCCAAAGTGACCGTAATCCAAGAAGCCAAAAATTTGAATATTTACCCTTGGAGGAGCTTCTAGGATCACTAATGATGCACGAGCTAAGCATGAAACAACATCAAGAAGAAGATATCCAAAAAAAAAAGATAATAGCCCTTAAATCCACCACTTAACAAGATGAGAAATTTGATAAAATGAAAGATGAAGAATAAGATGAAGAAATAGTCCTCATCATAAGAAAGTTCAAGAGATTTTTGAAGAGAAAACAAGGGATGAGGAAGAGGCTACCTACCAAAGGTGAGCATAGCAAGGAAAAGGATAGGGAGCAGCCCATTATTTGCTATGAATGTAAGAAGCCAGGACACTTTAGGTCTGAATGTTCTCAACTTAAAAAGATTTTCATGAAATACAAGAAAAAGACTATGATGGCAACATGGAGTGATAGTGATGACTCAAGCTTCGAAGAGGAAGAAGCTCATGAATAAGCCAACCTATGCCTTATGGCACATGAGAATGAGATAAGTGCTAAAATCTCAAATAAATTTATATTCTAAGAACTTCAAGAAGCCTTCTATGATTTAGTAGATGATTTACAGAAGTTAGAAACTAAAAATAAAGAACTAAAATTAAAAAATCAAGTCTTGCTAAAAGAAAATGAAACTATCATAAGTGAAAAACTAGTCCTAACTCAAGAGAATCTAAATTTAAAAAGTAAAATTGATAATTTAAAATTGATAGTTAAAAAATTTACTTTGAGTTTAAATAAACTTCATATGATTCTTGAAAATCAAAGGGCTGTTTATGATAAGGCCGGTCTAGGCTATAATCTCCTAAGAAAATAAAAATTTTTAAAAAATATTTTTGTAAATTCATAAAGCAATAAATTTTTAAATATTACTTGCTTTAAATGTGGTAAATTAGGATACAAATCTTACACAGGCTTCTCTAACAATTCAAATGTAAAGAAAATATGGGTTCCAAAAGGAACCATTGTGACTAACCTTAAAAGACCCAAGAAAACTTGGGTACCTTGAGTAAGGACTTGATTTTGCATGTAGGTATGTCTTGCATCCAAAGAAGAAAATCGAAGATGATATTTTAATAGCGGATGCTCAAGACACATGACCAGTGATGAGTCCCAAGTCATCACGCTTAATGCTAAAAATAGAGGGATGGTCACATTTGGAGACAATGGCAAAGAAAAGATCATTGGTATAGGTAATATCGGTATCACTCCCTCTAAGTATATTGAAAATATTTTATTAGTAGATGATTTAAAATACAATCTCTTAAGTATTAGTCAACTTTGTGACAAGGGTTACAAAGTTATTTTTGAGTCTTCATTGTGCTTTGTAACTTGTCCCAATGATGATGGCATTAAGTTAGTTGGTTATAGGCATGGTAATGTTTATATGGTAGATTTGAATGATCTTTTTATGATAAACATGAAATGTCTAGTAGTTATAAATGCCAAAATTAATGAGACTAATTGGCTTTGGCATCGTAGGCTTGCACACATTAGTATGCATTCAGTTTCAAAGTTTATCAAAAAGAAATTAGTTATCGATTTACCAAAATTAAACTTTGAAAAAGATAAAATTTGTGATGCATGCCAACTAGATAAACAAACAAGAGTTTCATTCAAATCTAAGAACATTATTTCAACTTCTAGGCCATTGAAACTTTTGCATATGGATTTGTTTGGTCCTATAAGAACAATAAGCTTAGGTGGAAAACATTATGATTTTGTAATTATTAATGACTACTCATGTTTTACATGGATTTTTTTTTTGGCACACAAAGATGAAACTTTTCATATTTTCATAAAGTTTTACCAAAAAGTTATAAATTAAAAATAATTTTTAATTCAAAGCATTCGAAGTGATTATGGAACCAAATTTGAAAATCAAGATTTTAAAAAATTTTATGATGAAAAAAAAATTAGTCATAATTTTTCAGCACCTAGGACACCTCAACAAAATGGAGTAGTAGAAAGAAAAAATAGAACTCTAGAAGAAATGACCCATACCATGCTATGTGAAAGCAACCTTCCAAGATATTTTTGGATGGAAGCAATTAATACAGCATGTTACATTTTAAACCATACCCTAATTAGATCATTTTTAAAGAAAACATCCTATGAACTTTGGAAAGGAAGAAAACCTAACATTGCATATTTTCATGTTTTTTGTTGCCGATGTTTTATTTTGAATAATGGTAAAGAAAAACTAGGTAAATTTGATGCAAAATCCGATGAAGTTATTTTTCTTGGTCACTCCTCTTCTAGTAAAACTTTTAGAGTTTTTAATAAAAAAACTTTAGTCATAGAAGAGTCAATACATGTTATTTTTGATGAGACTAATGATCTTCCATCAAGAAAAAATGAGGGTATTGATGATGCAGATCCTCTTATAGAAGGAATGAAGGAGATCATCCTAAAAAATTCAATAATTCAAAATGAAGAGAATCATGAAGACAAGCAACAAATTGAGGATGAAGGACAACAAGAACAACCTTAAGGTACAAATGATCTTCCAAAAGAATAGTTCACAATCATCCCAAAGAATTAATTATTGATAATCCTACACATGGGGTAAAAACTCGTTCTTCACTTAAAGATGCATACAATCATTTTGCATTTGTTTCTCATTTTGAACCCAAAACCATTGATGAAACCGAAAAAGATTATAATTGGATAAATGCAATGCAAGAGAAACTTAATCAATTTAAAAGAAATAATGCATGGACCTTAGTATCAAGATCTAAAAATTATCCAATAATTCGTACAAAATAGATATATAGAAATAAATTAGATAAAAATAGAAATATAATTAGAAATAAAGCAAGATTAGTTGAAAAGGGTTATAATCAAGAAGAGAAAATTAATTTTGATGAAATTCTTGCACCTGTTGCTAGACTAGAAGCAATTAGACTTTTACTTGCTTATGCATTCTTTATGAATTTCAAGCTATTTCAAATGGATGTTAAAAGTGCTTTTCTAAATGGATATATTATCGAAGAAGTTTATATAAAACAACCTCCTGATTTTGAAAATCATGCTTTTTCAAATTATGTTTTTAGATTAAACAAAGCATTATATGATTTGAAACAAGCACCTAGGGCTTGATATGAAAGACTAAGTAAATTCTTGCTTAATAATGGATTTTCAAGAGAAAATGTAGATACAACCCTTGTCATTAAAAGAGATCATGATGATATTTTAGTAATACAAATATATGTTGATGATATTATATTTGGATCTACTAATGAAACTTTATGTCAAGATTTTGCTAAGCTCATGTAGGAGGAGTTCGAGATGAGCATGATGAATGAACTAACATTCTTCCTCGAACTTCAAATCAAACAAACAAAAGAAGGAATCTCCATCACTCAAAGCAAGTATACAAGAGAACTACTCAAAAGATTTAGGATGGAGAGTTCTAAAGTAATTGGTACCTCCATGAGTCCATCATGTAAGCTTGACAAGGATGAAGGAGGTAAAAGTGTTGATAAAAAAATTTATAGAGGCATGATTGGTTCTTTATTATATTCAACTTCTAGTAGATCAGATATCATGTTTAGTATTTATTTATGTGCATGATTTCAATCTAATCCAAAAAAATCATATTTAAATGCTATAAAAAGAATACTTAAATATCTAAAAGGAATTCAATCCATAGGTTTATGGTACTCTAAAAATTCATCAATCGATTTAATTGGATATTCAGATGCAGATTTTACTGCATGTAAATTAGATAGAAAAAGCACTAGTGAAACTTACCAATTTCTAGGAGTTAACTTAATCTCTTGGTTTAGCAAGAAGCAAAATTCGGTAGCATTGTTTACGATAGAGGCTGAATATATTGCAGCTGAAAGTTGTTGTGCACAAATCTTATGGATTAAGCAACAACTTGAGGACTTTGGCGTCAAACTAAACAAAACTCTCATAAGATGTGATAATACTAGTACCATAAATCTAACTAAGAATCTAATCCAAAACTCTAGATCAAAACACATTGAAATAAGACATCATTTCATAAGAGAGCATGTTCAAAATAATGACATAATTTTTTATTATGTTTGTACTAAAAATCAATTGGCTGATATTTTTACTAAGGGCTTAAGTGAAGATAAATTCTGTTAGATTAGAAGAGAATTAGGAATTCTTGATCCCATAGCTTAAATATTTTTATGATTCCTAGCTCTCTTCTATTAAAAATATCATCTTAAACTACCTTGAGCCTATATCTCACTTTTTTTTCTCAAAAAGCTCAAATCTAACCATCTTTTGATCACTCTCATGTGTAAAATTCAACCCCTAAAATCTTAGATTTTTTTAGAATTTTTTCATCAATTTTGGATTTTCTTGTACCATGGGTTGATCTAAGGGATGACTCATGGGCATTCTTGTAAATTGACCAAAATTCTTTTCGTCTGGCCCTATTAATCAAGAACTCCTTCGATTAAGAGGCTGACCTCTCCTGTTTCTCGCTTCATCCAAACAAATCGGCCTTTCTCCCCAACCTTTCAATCAAAAAAATCTCTTGAAATCTTCCTTTCTCCCAAGATCATCTCCTCAAATTGCCCCTTAAGGAACCAAATCTCTTTCTATTTTCTCTATTTGGGCAGTTTGAAGAATTCTAGCAAACTCTTGCCCTAAAACTAACTATCGGCTCTTTTCTAAAATCCTTTCATCTCCTTCTCAAATCTTCTCTATTCCACTTTTTCTTAACTCTCTTGAGTGGGTTTGAGGCTTTTTTTGGTTGGAATGGCACCCAAGATAAAACTACCGTAGAGGAGAAAATTGGTCCGTTGCTTAGAGGAAGAAGCCCGCTAGAAAAGAACAGCACCAAAGCCCTCTCCTGATCCAACCTCTGCCTCCAGGCGATCTTCACAGTCTCCTCTTACATCGAGTAAGGTCCCTCGATCTGATAGAAAAGTTGAACTTAGGAAGAATATGGATTTTAATTTCTTTGAGAAAGAAGGATTCTCTTTTGTGTCAAAGATCAAAAGGCAAGGATGGGATTTCTTTTGCAAATTGAAAGAAGCTACTTATGTAGATTTGGTTAGAGAGTTTTATCAAAATTTGGAATACTTTAATGTAGTAAAATCAGTTGTTAACAATATTGAAGTTATTCTTGATCCAGTTCACCTGAGAGAAATTTTGAGATTGCCATGTGAGGGTTACAAGAAAATGGAACTAACCCATAAAGAAGAAGAACTGAGAGCCATCTTGGGGAGAGTATTTGAAAGAAATTTGAATAAATTAGAGGCCAAGATTCTTTCTACTAAAATGAGAGTGTTACACACCATGGTTACCAAGTTATTTGTCCCTAGGAGTGGCAGGCATGATTTATTATCTGGTAGGGACATATGTATCATGTTTCATGTGATTACAGAGACCCCCTTTAACCTCCCTATTTTGATGATAGAAATGATGAGAGAGACCTTGAATAGGTTTAAGGCACTTCGATCCTATGGTATGGCCCTCTCATTAGTGTTAGGAGGTTTGGAGTTAGTTTTGAAGGGGAGCCAGTTGCTAGATTATCTCACACCGATACCATCAACTGCCACACACTGCATCACATGGGTTTTTCAAAGATTGATGGCGGTTGGTCCAAAGGTGCTAAGGATGTAGAGAGAGCTGAGGAGGAGGGATCATCTTCACTTCCTCATAGAGAATCTCCTAACTTTCAATTTGTATCTGATCATGAGGCTGGTCCCTTAGAGTCAGTGAGGAGAGATGCAGATTGGCACCATCGAAGAGCAGAGACACAAATGTTAGATTCATTGATGACTAGATCAGGAGGATCACTGACCAGTTGATTCAGCCAATTACCAATATCCTATCTCAGAGGATTGTAGGTATTTTATCTTAGCAGATGACCAGTACCACTCAAGAGGAGAGTACTCACTTCATCCCATCTTCTGATCAGTCTGTGATTCCACATGTTTCTACTATCTTTTAGTTGCTTACTGCTCAGTCTGCATGGTTTGAGGACCTCGAGAGATGTGTTTTGAGATTATCAGATAGAGTTTTGGATTTGCTGAGGTAGGTTTTAGATCTGGCTCATCCTCAGATGAGAGAGGACATTATAGAGATATCAGATCTTACAACTAAGGCAGCCAGACTTTGAGGTGTTCTAGAGGATGGTTTTGACTTCCTGAGGAGAGAGTTTAGAGATTCCAGTGAAACTCTATCTACATAGATTAGATTCCAGTGAAACTCTATCTACATAGATTAGTGCCATCACTCAGTCCATATCGAGAGCACTAGATCATTTAGATACTATCAGGATTGCTCTTCTCGCTCAGCCTACTTCCTCTCAGGCTCCTGAGTCATCTCGTCCAGCTACTCGAGCCCGCACCTACACCCATGGTCGAGGCAGACATGGCCAAGGACGTGCTCCTAGATTTGACCCTATCACACCCCATCACATTTCTAATTCCTTATTTGATTCAAATGCTTCGAGCCATGATCTCTACTAGATTTAGTTTAGTCATCTTTGTATTAGGTTATGATCTAGTATCTCTTAATTATTTTTATGAGTTGTTGATCAAGTTATAGTTGGTTATATTTTTTTGGATCAAACTTATGGTATTGGTACTATTGGCTATTTGGGTCATGGATAGTTGTATCCATGAATTTTGTATGTTTTGATGGTCTAATTCTCATGAATACTTTTGATACCTTAATATTTTGTATGTTTAGTACTTATATATTTTGATGACTTGATGTTATGATAATCATTTGGATGTAAATATATGATGATGTCATTTGAATGATGTGAAATGAAACCTTTGTGAATTAGCTAAATTTCATTATGATCATTATGTTGTAAATTGAAAGTTTTATTATAAACTCTTGTTCTAATAGAAAAACATATGGAATAACTTAAGGGAGAGGTATTTTTATTTTTGAATTTTAAAATCTTTTAATATCTTACTTGATGAGGTCAAAAAGGAGGAGTAGATTAAATAAAATTGGGCTATAAGCAAAATTAAAGTAAAATTGATAAAAAAATAAAATAGAAGTAAAATTGATAAAAAGAATAAGTAAGTCAAATATTTTTGTAAATTATTTAAATGCCTGATTATAAGTAATCATCAAACTGCTCTTGATGCCATATTGATCAAATAATTGAATATAATATCCTAGTATATGATGTAGCATGTTTTTTTAAAATAATTGAATATAATATCCTAGTATGTGATGTAGCATGTTTCTTCAAAATTTTTGAAATCCTTAATCAATGCTTCTACATTCTTTATTTTTTGCTTATACTTAAATATTTTGTTATCATCAAAAAGGGGATATTGTTGCTCTAAGAATTGATTTTGATGATTACAAAGTATTTGAGGGGACGACTAATAAATTTGGATTAAAAAAAGACTTTTTATATTTTAGGGACAAAATCATAATTTTATCAAGTTTTGATCTAAGAGCCTCCAGAGCAAGTATAGAAGATTTCTAATCCTTTGGAGGCAATCCTACGATTTTTGGATGCTTATTTTGGAAGAAAATCAAGTTTGAAGAAAAAGAATCGACCCCTAGGTCGTTCCTTGCTGAAACGAGCTATTTCGCATACTGTTTCTATGCCAAGGGTCGACCCCAGGGTCGACCTTTGCTGTTCTGAAAGCTAAAAATATAGAATGACTATTTTTCTAAATTTTATCTCAGAGGTCGACCTCGAGGTCGACCCCTATGCCATGAATCGACCCATGAGTCGACACCTGTGCCATGAGTCGACCCATGAGTCAACCCCTGCAACAAAAATTTTTCTGCAATGGCTATTTTTTTCTTATTTTGACAGATTTTAATGATTTCTTTAATATCTCCAATGGCTACAAATCTTGCCCAAGATTCTCTCCTCCATCTATTGAAGATCTAAAAGGCTTTAAATAGGAAAAAACATAAGAGATTGGTGTGATTCAATTTCAGCCCTAAGCAAAAGTTATCTTCAAGCAAAGAAGCCTTCGTTTCAAGTTCACCTACCTCTCAAGAGCTCTTTCAAATCTCCAACAACCTTGAGAAAAATCAGAGAAGCTTCCTTCATTATTGTGAAAAGCATTCTTAAGGTTTTATTTGCTCACAAAGGGAGCTAAACTTGAATTTGATTGTCATTAAACTTTTTACTCTGCTTTACTATTTTGATTAAAGTTTTGGGAGGTTTTTAAAAGTTGAAAAGGTTGATCCTAACCTTAAATAGGATTGGATTGGATTGGCTTATACCTGAAAAATAAGTATTCTAGCTTGGGATAGCTAGGGTTGGAGGTTTCCAACGATGTATTCAGTTTGAATACGATTAGTGGATTTTAATTTTCAAGTAGGAGCTTGGGGAGTGGATTTAGGTGCAAGAAAAGTACCGAATCACTATAAATCTTGCTTGTTTATAGTGTGTTCACTATCTTTCTTTCCTTAGTTTGTTAAATTCTTGCTCTCTAATCTTTTATATTTTTCTCTAACCAAAATTGCTTCACACACACGTCTTGCATATCATCATTCAATCTTGATCTCTTTAAATTAGCTTTAAAATTTTAAAAACCCAATTCACCCTTCCTCTTGGGTTGCATAGCTAGGCAACAGATGCCTCCTTCTCTCCCTTCACACTAAAACCCATGCTAAAATAACATTTGGAGCACACTTAAGATGGCTTCTTATGTGTGGCACCATGTTTCTAGGATTTTGGATGTGATGCTCTTAATGATAGCCTTTAGATCTTGGAGATTGCTTCCAAGCCCTTGATTATGACTTATCTTTTGAGTTGGTTGCTTGGTTTACTCGAGTCTAAGTGAAATTGAGTCTTGATTAGCTTGTATGAGCCCACTCTCCTAATTACTTGCAAAATAGATTAAGAAGCATCAAATTCTTAATAATAATGATCAATTAATAATAAATCGGATGCTTCTAGCATCCTAATTCATATGTTTATTACACTTTCCAACTTAGGTTTAACTCATCCTCAAGTAAAAGATAAAGAAATATTGTTCATTCATAGAATAAGTGCAAGGTTTATGAAAAATATTTTAGGAATGCTACTAATAACTATCAGTATCATATACATGCTTGTTTTGGACTTATAAGGGGTTCTTTTATGCTATTTATAAGTAAAGAGTATCTCATCAGAGAGTTAGTGAAATATGTCATTGAAATATTAATATCATCTAGTAAAATGATTAGGTAAAGAATTGATCATTTTTTAAAGATATCTCTTTTACCAACTTCTTATTTTCATCTCTAAATCATCTAACCCTGAGATGAGCTGAGGTATTTTCATTATGCAAGTTTCTTTAATTTATTTTCTTTCTCTCTCTTTTTTTTCTTGTATAGTCTGTGTAATGTCTTAATCCTTTAAGCTTTCTATCTAACTCTTATAGCGAGATTTCAACCAATGAATCCCAAATCAATTGGCTTTAGAGTATTAGGTGTAAAACACCTCTTAGACTTAGTCGCTTGAATCAAATAGGCCACAAATTAAGACTGACTATATAACAGGCTTTTTTTACAACTTCCATTATTTGATACAAATATCAATGCTTACTTAAGAAAAGAGGCCTGATTATTAAGTAAAAATAATGTTTGGAGCTATTTTTATTTTTTTTTCAATCTTTTTCAAGAAAGAAAACTTTGCATTTGTCAACATATTACACCCATATACATTCAAGAAGTAGATTCTTCTTTGATGTTAACAAGAAGGGTTAAATTTATCTAGAAATTAATTTAGTTCTAACTTCACCTTTTTATTAGATTCAATTAATATGTAGCCCCTTAATGGTTAAAAAACTATCTAGATAGTACATCAATTACTTATCAAAATGTATGATTAACCTCAAGACCAAAGCATGATAAGAACACGAAGGAAGAAGATAGCTATTAATAGTATTATTATTTTTTTAAAAAATATGCATTAAAGCATAATAAAATTATTAGAAAATAAAGATATGAAAATGAAAGCACCTAATGATGAAGTTTCTTCATTGAGCTCTTTGCCCAACTTGGCCGACATAGTCCCCAATGGAGTAGCATTCCCACAAAAGATACTAAGGTGGAACTCGATTAACCTAAAATAATGTAAAAAACATGAATTAAAAAGTAAAAGTTGGGTTGCCTCCTAAAAAGTACTAGGTTTAAAGTCTTTAGCCAGACTCAACTTTTGATACAGGTTTAACCAATACTTATAGGCTCATGAAAAATTCTATGTTGGATGATTAAAGGGCTAATTGAAGAAAAAATAGTATTTTCCACCAAAGGATCGTGCAGATCTGAGGAAGATTTTTCTAAAAATTTCTAAATAATTTGATCAAATCTAAGAGTTCTCAGATCTAATCATGGTGATCTGATATTAAAAATTTAAAATAAATTAGATTTAATTTAAAGTACCTGATTGGGTAATCTAATTATCCTGCAATGATCTTGTTGATTCTTGAGATTCTGGAAGGAGCCACGCACGTGCCTGGCCTCTATCAGTATCCACTTAGGTAGAATCTGAATATCTTCTCCTCACAAACCTTTTCTCCAAAAATTAGATCTAGATCTGATCCAAAGAATCTTCAAAACTATTTCTGAAGGCACCCAATCCATCACAGATTTATGCCTAACTTTTTAAACTTGTAGAAGATAAGAAGAGAGAGGATACAAGTGGTGTGAGATATCAGGAATGGTAGACTTTAGGCATGGAAAATTATTTCTTTCATTGAATGCACTTTAATGTGAGAAAGGCTTTTATATCCAATGCCTACTTAAAGTCCCTTTTGACCAAAATAACTCATTTATTTTATCATTAGGACTCTAAAGCTTATTCTCCATGAAAAACCACCAGATCTCATCTATTTTTTTTGCCAAAAATGATTCAAAAAGATGTTGACATGAGTAGATAAGGAAGAGTCCACTATGCCTAAGACTCTTTTCTCAAGAGTTTGATCCAAATCAAACTCTATTATAACTCAATCTAGACACCTCCAAAAATCATAAAATTTAGTATACCCAATGCATAACTTGTGATCTATCATATATCCAAAAATTAGATCAAAATGATTTTTAGATAATTTTTTAGAAGCATCTAATCAGGTGACCCTTAATTCTCTCAAATAGGTCAACTTTTGACCCTAGTCCAATTTGACTATGAATGGATTTAATTTCTATAATTAATCTAACCTAGACTTATTTTAGTCGGATAAAAATAAATCCATTCAAAATACAAAAATGAGTCAAATTAAATTTGACTGAATCATGATGAATCAGAAAAATTTTAGAAGGAGAAAGTCAGGCTCAATCATGTGCTAGCATGATTACCTTGAACCTAATTGGATCTTATCCAAATCAGTCAAACTAGCTTAGATCAATTGATGACATCTAGACCCAAACCCTTGATGTGTCATCCAGTTAGGTTCAATTCTGTATGATAATGAGATATGTCACGATCTCCATCATCGATATCATCGAAACACCTTTTGATGGACCATAACTTTTCTGATTCATACAATTAGAATGATTGATCATCAAAATCATCCTAATTGCTCCCAAAATCTATCAGTGACACCTAGCAGTATATGGTGACAACCTATCAAAATTGAAAGTAAATCTCTCAGTATAGTTATCTGTGCGATTGGATTCTTCTATCTCGAGCCTTGACAGGATTAGAGTTAAGGTGAACTCATCAAATCCAATGTCCGTCATATGAATTAATCATTCGATTCGAGTCTAATGTGAAATCCTAATAGAAACTCTTTCTATCATCTTCACTTTGCCATGGCCATGGGCTTATGAACTCAATCTTATGATTATTATAGGGCTACTTCTCATCTATCGAGGTAGATAGATCTCCTATTGGTGTAATTCAATTCCTACAATGAACATGCTATAGCCAACATACACCTAAAAATTTCGAACGGCTAGAAAATCGAGTTATGGTGTAATCAAACTATAATACCTTCAAGATAAACTGCTAATGCACCTCAAGTTAAAAAATTAGACACACCACTACAGCATCGGGTTAGTCATCGATGAGAAGGTAGACTTTCTTATGACTACTCGAGATGATCACGCTCAGTACCCTCATTCTCTAATGAGTACTTGTACTCTCATTTTGATGTCTCCACACCATAAACTCAAGACACATCTATCCTAAGAAAGCAATTATTCACTAACCTTTAAGATCAATCATCATTCTCGTGATGATCCTACAGTCAGAAGTAGTTTATGAGTTAATTATGAAAATTCATATCTTAAATTTTCAACTCTTGAAAATATGAATTATCATTACCATTAACTCAAAGAATATATCATAGACACTTTTAAATACATACTGTGATAGAAAATAATCTATTTATTAATTTATTATCAAAATTATAAAATTATCCTTAGAAGTATATTATAAGTGACAACCAATCTGGCTTCTAACAAACTCTCACTTGATCTAAAGCCAATTGGCTATAAATCTAAGTCCCATCTTCTCAAGATGGACTTCAAACTTCTACTGGCTCAATGGCTTTATCAGTGGATCAGCCGCATATCTATAGTGTCGACTCTCTTGACCTCGACGTATCCCTTCTCGAGGTAATTGCGGATGAGGTGGTATCGTCGCTCGATGTGCTTAGATTTTTAGTGAGACCTCGGCTCCTTAGCTAGGACAATGGCACCATTGTTGTCACAGTATAGAGGGATGGCATCTGATGGTATTACTCCAAGCTCTATGGTGAACTTCTTGTACCTGAATGCCTCCTTTGCAACTTTCAATGCAGTGATGTACTCTGCTTCCATGATAGAATCAGCTATCACAGTCTATTTGGAACTCTTTCGGTTGACAGCACCACCATTGCATACAAATAGATTTTCAGATGTCGACTTTTAATCATCTACATTAGATATAAAATCTGAGTCTGTATACCCCTGAATCTAGAGTCTCCATTATCAAAGACTAAAAATATATCCTTAGTCTTTCTTAAGTACTTAAGGATACATTTCATAGAAGTCCAGTGCTATTCACCTAGATTTGACTGATACCTACTTGTGACACTCACAGCATGAGCAATATCAAGTCATGTACATAGCATGGCATACATGAGGCTTTCTATTATTGAAGCATAAGGGATCTTGCTCATGTGTTCAATCTTCTTAGGTGTGTTGGGATACATCTTCTTGGAGAGATGAATGCCATGTTTGAAGGGCACCAATCCCCTCTTGGAGTTGTTCATGCTAAACCTCTTTAGCACCTCCTCTATGTACATCTTCTATGAGAGTTCCAGCATCCTATTTGGTCTATTTCTATAGACCTTAATTTCTAGATTAAAGGATGTCTCTCTTAGGTCTTTCATGGAGAATTCTTTAGACAACAACATTTTGACTATAGTCAACATGGAAATATCATTCATAATTAGGAGGATGTCATCCACGTACAGTACGAGAAAGACAACAGCACTCTTATTGACCTTTTTGAAAACACAAGGCTCCTCCTCATTCTTGATGAATCTAAATGATTTGATCACATCATTGAAATGTGCATTCTATCTTCGAGATGCTTGCTTAAGTTCATATATGGACCTTTGCAGCTTGCAGACCTTATAATCAGTATCACTGGATTTGAAACCCAGTGGCTATTCCATATAGATATCTTCCTCAAGATATCCATTTAAGAATGCCATTTTCACATCCATTTGTCATATTTTATAATTAAAATAGGTTGCAACAACAAGCAATATGTGGATGGATTTGAGCATGGATAATGGTGAAAAAATATCTTGATAGTCAATATCTTTGCACTGACTATACCCTTTTGCTATGAGCTTTGCTTTGAATGTCTCTACATTTCCATTGGTACCTATCTTTCTCTTGAAGATCCATTTACATCCAATAGCTACTATACCTTCAGGTGGATCTACCAAGATTCAGACTTGGTTCGAGCGCATTGAGTCAATCTCTGACTTCAATGTCTTTAACCATTTCTCAGAGTCGATATCTGATATCGCCTCATCATAGGTTTTGGGATCATCACCATGAACCCCTTTTTCTATGAGAAATATTTTCTCTACATTCTTTGAAATAGTACCTAAGTACCTTTTAGGGGGATGACAAATCCTTTCTGATCTATGAGGTGGATGAGGTAGTGATTAAACTGGCTCAATCTAATTAGGTTCCATAGGTTCCTTGGCTTGTGGCTCTTGGGAGATTTTCTCCTCAAACCTAATTTATCTTTCGATGTCATCATCTTGAATAAACTATTTTTTAAGAAAAATGGCATGTCGACTCACAATCACATTATGATCTTTCGGGAGATAGAAAAAAATATCCTAATGACTCTTTAGGATATCCAATAAATCAAGCTCTAAAGGACATAGACTCTAATTTGTCCGCCTGTTGTCTCTTGACATGGGTCGGACAACTCCAAATTCTAAGATGACTCAGACTTAGTTTCTTACCATGTCATATCTCATACGGTATGGTAGGAACAATTTTACATGAAACCCTATTCAATAGATATATAGCGGTTAACAAACTATGTCCCTAAAGAAACTCAGGAAGGTCCGTGAAGTACATCATGGATTGAACCATATCTAATAGGATCCGATTTCTTTTAGGGACCTAATAATTTTAGAGAATTTATTTATAGAAGTGAGTAGGTCAGATTAATCAACTTGTCATGATCATCCTACTGGCTTCACCAAGTCAGCTTAAGAGAGACCACTAATAGGCTAGTCTAGAAGCACCTAAATCAGTCACACTGATTTACCTAGCTGACATGTGTTAGCTCGAATAGTCAAGTGATCCAATCAAAACATAATCTCACCAAAAGATCAGATAAGTTTGATCAGTGGAAGAGTCTGCCAGGCTTGCCTTAGACACCATAAAAAATGGCCAGGTAAGTGGACTGCCAATTAAAAACCACTGGTCTGATTTATCCTAGATACCAACTGATTTAATTAGTTTCAATTATATCAACCTAATAGTTTGTGCTAGACCGCGTAGCTAAGAATCAAGTCCATCTTGAGTCTTGTTAAATACATGGACTTGACCAACTACAACTATTGTAATTGATCTAGAGAATCCTTGACCTAATTTAAGATAATAATTGATTAGATTTAGTCAATTCTCTAATTAAGTTCATGTTTAATCTAACCCGAGATCTAACTCAATTAATGGACCTAATCTTCATTAACCCATTTATCCTAATGTGTTATGATTTATGTCTTAGGATCTTCAATTCACAATCCTAGATCCTAATCAATCAACTTCTTAATTCTCAATTAAGTTTTGGGCTAAGGGTTGGAATTTGGCATTTTAAAAATAATTTTTATATTTATGAAATATTTTTACAATATGGTTCTATCAACCAAGTTGCATGTTTGATTCATAATCAATATTCAAGTAAAATAAACATTAAACTACTTTAGATTTAATCTAAACAGGTTCATGTAATTGAAACAGTTTCAATAATAATCAATTATAAATCTTTCTAGATCAAATCTAATATATTTATGAAGATTAAAATTAGATTAAAATATTTTTAATTAGATCATAAAATCTTTTAGATCTAATCTAAAATTTTATCATCAATATTTTAGATCAGCACGTACTAGGACAACCTATTCACTATAAGGGATAAACCTTACAGCAGAAAAATCTTATGGTAGTCCGTGCAAGCTAAAATATTTTATTTTTAGATCTAAAATTATTTTAAATATATTAAATTATAAATAAAATTAGATTAAATCTAATAAATTTATGATTAGAGTTAGATCATTACGAATTAGGACAACCTTTTCACTGTAAGGGGTGAACCTTACAGCAGGACAACCTTATGGCAATTCATGAGATTTAATTTTTTTTAAAAAATTTAAATTTAATAATTAGATTATAAATTAGATCTAATCTAAGAAATAATCTAAACATATACAAAATTAATGTAATAAGAACCTGGCTCTGATACCAATTGAAGGAACCAGATCTAGGGTTTCATAGGTAGATCTTGAAACTTTTTTAAGATCTTGTAGTGAAAGACTTAAATAAATTAAATATTTATTTAAATAAATATACAAGCACCTAGATCTCATATCTATTACATGATCAAGGTATGATATTAAATCAAAAATTAAAATCAAATAAGAAAGTAAAAGATTGATCAAATCAATCTAGATCTATACTATATCAAATGCAGGTATGAAGTTTATAGATCAGATCTATTACCTGAGCAAGTTAGACATTCTAACTTGTTGATCCAAACTTGAGAATAAAGTCATGAACCACACATGTGTCCGGCCTCTAGGAGTCGTCCACACGAGCCTACGATCTCTAATTTGATGTCCGATGCAGAAAATCAGTATAGCATGCTAGTACTGTACTGATCCTTCTTCGACGATCTTTTCAATGCTCTCTTCTTCAAAATTTGGACTCTCCAAAATATGAGAAGGAAGATGAGAGTTTACTAATTTAAGACTCTCTTAAAAAAAACTTAAAAAAAAAGAAAGATTGAAAATAAAATAGCCCTAGGAGAAGACCCTCTTCTTCTTCTCCTTTCTCTCACCTAGACACCTAGTTTGGTGCCTATGGAACCCCCATGCCCAAGGACCCTCTTCCTTTGATTTTTGCACACCCCAAACCTCTCCCAAATCTCTATATTTCATAAAAAAATAGAATAAAATTCAACCAATAAATAGATAAAAAGAAGAGTCCAAGTAAGGTCAAAATCCTAGACTAGGAATGTTCAAACATGGGAAGTTGTTGGGGCACCCAACTCTTGGGCGCCTCCTCCATAATTATTGGCATGGACCAGCAAGGGAGGGTGTACAAAAAAAAAGATTATTTTTATGGAATAAAAAAAAAATTAATTAAAAGAGGGGGTGGCACTCAAGGGAAGGTGTTTTGGTCAATAGGAATTCCATCTCATAGAATCCTTAGGAAAACTAACTCCCCTTTTGACTTGGTCTTCAAACAAATTGCCTCACACGAAAAGGAGTGAAAGAGGGCATGAGAAGCCATAAGCATGAAGAATTTTTATGTAAGAAACAAAATAAAAAGAGCATGTGGCATGAGGATTAAGTGGTGCAAGTGATAGGGAGTCCTAGTCACACTAGGACTCCTATTTTGACTTGGTCAAACAAGATCTTTTAACTAAATAAAATTAAGATTAGACTAACCCAATTAAAATGAGGCCCTAATTTATTTAAGGACTTAATTAAATTAGATTAAATTATATTTAATTTTAATTTATTTTTTAATCAAATTAAAAAATTAGATTAATTCGAGTCCTAGTTAGATTAGGACTAGTTGTTCCTTGCACTTGGCTTATCTAATAAACCAATTGGACTTAATCCAATCAAGCCCAAACCAAATCTAATTAAATTATATTTAATTAGACTTAATCTCAACCTATTGGTTTAATTAAATTAAGTCAATTAGTAATTCAATTGCTAATCAATCCTCCTACAATACTTGCACTAGGTTAAACACCAATCGTATTGATTGTTTAACCTTAGAACGATTCTTAATCGTTGATCAACCATCCGATCAGATCATAAGCTCTAATATGTATGACCTCATAGATTCTAATCTAAGCTGATAGCACAGGAATAAATTTTTATATCAATTAAAATGACCATCTAGCAATGATACCTGATGGTCGGATAGGTCGAAGGTGTAGAACACCATCCTTAGTGTTAGATATATGTGCCCTAGAAGCCAGAATTGGCTGACACTTGTAATACACTTCTAGGGACAAAATTATAATTTTGACTAATATCAATAAAATGGATTATTTTCTATCACATATGTGTATTAAGTGTCTGTGATACATCCTTTGAGTTAATGGTAATGATAATTCATATTTTCAAGAGTTGAAAATTTAAGACATGAATAATCATTATTAACTCATAAAATGCTTCTGACCATAGGATCATCACGAGGATGGTGATTGATCCAGAAGGTTGGCATACAATCGCTTCTTCTTAGTGATGAGTCTTGAGTCTACGGTGTGGAGACATCGGAGCGAGAGTACAGATACTTGTTAGAGAATGAGGGCACTGAGCATGACCATTTCGAGTAGTCATTAGGGAGTCTACCTTCTCATCATGACTGACTCGATGCTGCAGTAGTGTATCTGTTCTTTGACCTGAGGTGCATTAGTAGTTCACCTTGAGGGTGTTATAAGATTGACTAACCATTACTCGGTCTCCTAGCCATAACGGAATCTTGAGGTGTATGTTGGCTATAGCATGTTCATTTATAGGACTGGATAGCATCAAATGGAATCTATCTATCTCGATAGTGACTAAGCCCTATGATGATCATGAGAATCAAGTCCAGAAGCCCATGACCATGGTAGAGTGAAATAATAGAAAGAGTTTCTATTTAGATTTTCACATCAGACTCGAATCGAATGATTACATCATATGACAGAAACTAGGGTTTGACGAGTTCACCTTAACCTAATCTGATCGGAGCTCAAGATAGAAAAACTTAATCAAACAGGTAGCTGCACCAAGAGGTTCGCATTCAGCTCTGATGGGTTGCCACCATACTGCTAGTGTCACTGGTAATTTTGGAGGCAATTAGAATGATTTAGATGATCAATCTTCTAGCTGTTGAATTAGAAGAGTTCTAATCCATCGAAGGAGTTTCGATGATGTCGATGATAGAGATCATGACATATCCCATTACCATACAGAACTGAATCTAATTGGATCACAAACAAAGGGTTTGAATCTAGTGATTATCAAATGAACTGATCCAGTTCAATTGATCTGAATGAGATTCATTAGGTTCAAGTGAAATTAGCACTCGATTGAAACCTACAATTTTCTTTTACTATCATCAAAAGTTGTCCTTCTTGAAGCCAAAGGAGTTTGTGCTCAATTAGAAGCCTCATATGGTCTGATAGAGGTTATTCAAGTCAGTAAAGGTTGTCTTATTTTGTAGAATTACTATCATTTTTGGTCACTACATTTCTTGTTCTTTGACTTTGGTCAAAGTCTACCTTTGACTGGTCAAATGTTGATTCATAGAACACTTTGACTTCTGTCACATGTCATGCAAACTATTGGAGGACTGGTGGGGCTTGTCCCTTTACTAGAAACTGGCAAGGAGGAGGGTGCACGCCATCTAGGCGTGCGCCAAGTTGGAGGCGCACCGAGTCCCTGTTGGACAGGACTCCCATCTCCTTTTTGGATTTTCAATTAGAGTTCTCCTGAACCAACTTTGACTGGTCCTTGAGGTACCTCTAAAGAGGAATCCCAAGGGACCTAATTTCCCACTAATCAGATTTAATTTGATTTCACAAAGAGTTATGATGGTTTGAAGAAGAGAAGTTGGATCACAGACAGCTTACTACAATAAGACCTAGCCAAGCTCAAATCATTTTGAGCATTGACATTCCCATGCCGCCAAGACTGCCTCTCCTACTTCCACCATTGCCAAAGACCTTTCTCCCTCTCTCTCACATATCCAATAAGGTGTTTGGACTTTGGTTGGTGTAATCAGATCAAAGAAGATGACTGAAAGCTTAGAAGCTGCATAGTGCATGGACACTACTGATCTCAAAGAGGAGTTTATAGTATCCTCCAGATCAATCCAGATCTAATTTTTGGAGATGTGATAGGAAGAAGAGGATCTACGAGATTAGCCTGAGTGGATATCGAATAGAGTCATGCACTTGCGTGGCTAGATCCGAACCTTCCGCGCTTATAGGATCATCAACGGGGTATAGGTTAACCCATTCAAGATAAATTAAATTTAATCTTAATTCTATACTAATTTATTTTAATTATATAAACTAATATAATTAGATCTAAAAATCTAAGAATTTAATCTAGATCAAAGAAAATAAATTTTTGAATATCTCTCTTGATACCTAATCAATTGAACGAACCCTGGTCTGGAAATCAGGGCATTTCCTTACGTATCAGTAAGTGAACCACGCACTATCAAGAGTAGGTTCTAAAGTATTTAGATTGATTTTAAATTTTTTTAATCAAAAATAACAATAATTTTAAGAATGTTCACATAGATGTGATCAGATTCTGAAATAAAAAATCTAAAATTAAATAATTTGGATCTAAGATTAAATATGCATGATAGCTTTCTATAATAGAATAGTTCTATTAGAATAGTCTTGCATGTTTTCAATTTGATTTTATTAAATCATATATTTTTAGATCTATTTATTGTATAATTTTTGAAATTTATAATGTTATAATAACATCTAACAAATAGCAAATAAAAATTATTTAATTTAAACTAATATGAAGTAGATTGACGCATTTCTAGACAGTTGTAGAAATAGTTCTAAACATAATTATCTTAGATTAGAATTATATTAGATTAGATCAATTTAAATATAATTTTTAAAATTATTATTGATATTAGAATCTAAAATATGCATGATTCGATACATGAGATGTTGGCAAAATTAATGGTGCTGATTAGATCTAAATTTTATATGAGCAAATATGATATAATCTAAAACATTTTGTAAGTATGCATGTTCTGATTAAGGCGTTCTCTTGGCCCGTCTGTATAAGACAAAGAAGGTTTAAAGGCCCTTCTTCTCATGTCGATGAGTGTTCTTAGATTGATGTGTAGGGGTACTGTTGTTCGGTCCTTAATCAGAAATTCAAAACTTTATTTCTCAAAACCCTAGATCCTGAAATCCTAGATTTATTGTAGCATAATTTTGTTTATGAACCTTACTATTAAAATGTAAGATTATAAATATTAATGTAAGGTCTAACAATTGAGAATTTTAGAATTTAAACATATTCATAATGGGTTCAGGGATTGGGTAGCTCAATTAGGTCTAAGCGGTTGATCAAAACTGATCAGAGTGTTGGTTAGATGGGATTAATATGTTAATTGACCAGCCTAATAGGAATTAAAGTCTTGATCAAGATCGAGTCACGATACAGCAGAGACTAATTAGGTCAGAGGTTAGATCTGGTTGTAGGCTAACCCCAATTGTTCTGACTAAATTTTGGTGATCTAAGGTAAGTTTGGCAATACGATCCGACTGATTTTTAATTGGGAAGCTACTCAACTGAATGCATTTTGTACGAGTTAATGGTCATATTGCTTCCACCGCTCATTACTGGCGCCATATTACTTGAATAGTTATGATCTAGTGGTCAATAAATCCAAGCTACCCATGCCACTAGTGCTATATACATTGTATATGCATATGAAAGTCTAGTTTAATGGAGACTGAACTCAATTCTTCCTAAGGAAAAGATTAAGTCTGAGGTCATTGCCACCTTGTTAGAGTGCGGCCCTTCCTGGGTTAGTCATTTCTCTGGTGGATTGCAGTGGCTCAGTTGCACCGAGAAGATGCAACCATGTCTATTAGGCATTGGATGCTATGGGCTGGAGGATGAGTTGGGCTCAATATTTTGGATACGGTGAGAGACTCAATTAGGAATCCAGTCTGTGCAAATGGTAGGTCTGACTTAACTAAGGAGTGGATCAATATTTCGGATACGGTGAGATTCATGAATTAGAGACCAAGTTTGGGTGCACCATGATTAGAGAATCATTGAACAAGAGTTGTTCACTCATTGGCTAACCCATCACCAATAACTGTTAGGTGAGGTGATGAGTCAGTTGGTGAGACCGCACCACCCACTAGAAATCATTAATCATGGAGATTTTTGCATCTCTACAGAGGGAGTGTAGGGATCCAAGAAAATAGTGGAAGCTAATTTATTTAAAAATAAAATTCTTAAATAAATTGGTCAAGTCATAATTACAATATTTAACTAGAATCCTTGACTTTCTATAGAAAAATGTCTGCGTCCAATCCATTAGCATGTATCCTGGACACACATAGATTGACTGGACCCAATTATAAAGATTGGCTCAGAAATTATAAAATTATTTTTTATTTTGAGAAGTTAACCCATGTATTGGACCAGGACCCTCCCACCTTACCAGCCCGTCCATCCACTGAACAGAGAGCATCTCTGAAAAAATGGATAGACGAAGATAATAAGGCCAGATATTACATGTTGGGCTCGATGTCTGATGAGCTCCAGCACCAACATGAAGATATTGGGACTGCTCGCCAAATGTTGGCTCACCTGTAAGAGATGTTTGGTGAACAGAGTCGCGCAGCCAAATATCAAGTCACGAAATAACTTTTTAAGGCTAAGATGCGTGATGGGCAGTCAGTCCAAGATCACTGTCTGATGATGATCAAGGACTTGAAGAGCTTGAGAAGCTCGGTGTGAAGTTAGACTTGGATCTGTAGAATGATGTTATTCTGCAATCCTTGACTGATGCATATGGCAATTCATCATGAATTACCACATGCATAAACTTCAAAATTCCTTGGCCAAATTAATGAACATGCTGGTCACCACTGAGCTTTCTATGAAAGGTTCTAAAGGCTCAGTTCTTGCTATGGAATGAACTTCTTCTAAAAGAAAGTCTTTTGAAAAGAAAAAGAAGTCTGCAAAAAAGCAGAAGATGGAAAGAGAAAAGAAAAAGAAGGCAGAGCCGAAGAAGAAGACCATTGTCAAAGAAAAGTATTTCCATTGCAACAGTAATAGCCACTGGAAGTGAAACTGACCTACTTACCTGGCCACCCTAAAGAACAAGAAGGAAGATCCTTTTGGAGGTATGCTCATTATTTTGTCTAACCTTATGGTTTCTTCTGCATCCAGTTGGGTGCTTGACTCTAGTTCTAGTGCTATCTGTGTACTTCCATGCAGGATCTTGAGGATAGCAGGAGACTGAGGGATGGAGACATGATCCTACACATCGAAAATGGAGCAAGAGTTGCTACAGTAGCCATGTGAATATATTCTCTTCGATTACCATCTGATTTAGACTTAGTTTTGAAAGACTGTTATTATGTGCCTGTAGCAAGCAAGAATTTGATTTCTGTTTCATGCTTAGCACTAGAAGGCTATGTGATTACCTTCTTTAAGGACCATTGTAACATTCTTTATGAAAGAAATAAAATTATGCAAATGGTTTTCCTTATTAACGATCTTTATCAGCTACATATTGATGTACCTATTCTAACTATCGAGCAAAACATGAATGCCAAATGACCTAGGGATAGTCCAAATGACAGGTATCTATGGCACCTGAGATTAGGTCATATAGCAGAAGATAGGATCAACAAATTGGAGAAAAATGGGCTATTGAGTCCATTGACTTTCCGAGTCATATCCAACTTGTGAATCTTGTCTTCAAGGCAAAATGACTAAACTCCCTTTTGTAGGACATGGGGAAAGGGCCACAGATCTCCTTGCCCTAGTACATACTGATGTGTGCAGCCCATTTGATGTGCCGGCTAGAGGTAATTTTATCTACTTCATTACCTTTACTGATGATCTGTCTAGGTATGGGTATGTGTATCTTATGAGACACAAGTCTGAAGCTTTTGAAAAGTTCAAAGAATTCAGACATGAAGTAGAAAAATAAATTGAAAAATCCATTAAGGTTCTTCGATCAGATCGAGGAGGTGAATACCTTAGCCAGGAAATTCCTAGACTATCTCAAGAAAAATGGCATAGTCTCTCAATGGACTCCACCAGGAATACCTCAACTCAACGGGAATTTTAGAATGGAGAAATCGGACTCTATTGGATATGGTCCGATCCATGATGAGCTTCACAGACCTTCCCTGATTTTTTTTGGGGACACTCATTGTTAACTTCAATTTATCTACTGAATAGGGTTTCCTCTAAAATCATTCCTACCACACCGTATGAGATATGGCATGGTAAGAAACCAAGTCTGAGTCATCTCAGAATTTTGGGTTGTTCCGGCTCATGTCAAAAGACAACAAGCGGACAAGTTAGAGTTTAGGTCCTTTCAGAGCTTCGATTCATAGGATATCCTAAAGAGTCATTAGGATACTATTTCTACATTCCAGAAGACCACAATATGATTGTGAGTCGACATGCCATCTTTCTTGAAAAATAGTTTATTCAAGATAGTGAGCGGCATTGAAAAGCAGATTAAGCTTGATGAGAAAGTCTCACAAGTACAATGAGCTAAGGACCAATTGGAACCAAATCAGATTGAGCCAATAAGAACACTACCTCCTCCACCTCATAGATCGGAAAGAGTTTTCCTGTCCCCCTGAAAGATACTTAGGATATTATTTCAGAGGAAGTAGAGAAAAATATTCCTCGTAGGTAATGGTGCTCATGGTGATGATCCCAAAACCTACAATGAGATGATATCAGATATCGACTCTGAGAAATGGCTAGAGGCAATGCAGTCAGAAATTGACTCGATGCACTCAAACCAAGTTCTGGACCTTGGTAGATCCACCAGAAGGTATAGTACCTATTGGGTGTAAATGGATCTTCAAGAGAAAGATTGGTGCAGATGGGAATGTGGAGACATTCAAGGCTAGACTAGTGGCAAAAGGTTATAGTCAACGCGAAGGCATTGACTATCAGGATACCTTTTTCTTCCAGTAGCTATGCTAAAATCCATCCGCACATTGCTTGCCGTTGCAGCCTATTTCGATTATGAAATATGGCAAATGGATGTGAAAATGGCATTCTTAAATGGATATCTTGAGGAAGATATCTATATGGAACAGCCGCTAGGTTTCACATCCAGTGATACTGATCACAAGGTTTGCAAGCTGCAAAGGTCCATATATGGACTTAAGCAAGCATCTCGGAGCTGGAACACTCGTTTCAATGATGTGATCAAAATATTTGGTTTCATCAAAAATGAAGAGGAACCATGTGTTTTCAAAAAGGGTCAGTGGGAGCGCTGTTGTCTTCCTCGTATTGTACGTGGATGACATCCTCCTTATTGGGAATGATATTCCCATGTTGACAACAGTCAAAATATGGTTGTCCAAGGAATTCTCCATGAAAGACCTAGGCGAAGCATCCTTTATTCTAGGAATTAAGGTCTATAGGGATAGACCGAATAGGATGCTAGGACTTTCATAGAAGATGTACATAGAGAAAGTACTAAAGAGGTTTAGTATGGAAAACTCTAAGAGGGGATTAATACCCTTCAGACATGGTATTCATCTTTCCAAGAAGATGTGCCCTAGCACACCTGAGGAAATAGAACGCATGAGCAAGATCCCTTATGCTTCTGCAATAGGGAGCCTCATGTATGCCATGCTATGTACACGACCTGATATAGCCCATGCTGTGAGTGTCACAAGCAGATATCAGTCAAATCCAGGTGAAGAACACTGGACTTCTGTGAAATGTATCCTTAAGTACTTGAGAAGAACTAAGGATATGATGTTGGTCTTTGGTAACGGAGAACTCCAAGTTCAGGGATACACAGACTCGGATTTCATGTCCGATATAGATGATCGAAAGTCGACATCTGGAGTCTGTTTGTGTGCAATGGTGGTGCTGTCAGCTGAAAGAGTTTCAAGCAAACGGTGATAGTAGATTTCACCATGGAAACAGAATATATCACTGCATTAGAGGCTGCGAAGGAAGCATTCTGGTACAAGAAGTTTGCTGCAGAAATAGGAGTAATGCCATCAAATGCCATTCCTCTATACTATGACAACAATGGTGCCATAGCCCTTGCTAAGGAGCCAAGGTCTCATCAAAAATCCAAGCATATTGAGCGGCGATACCACCTCATCCGCGATTACCTCGAAAAGGATTATGTCGAGGTCAAGAGAGTCAACTCCGTAGATAATGTGGCAGACCCACTTACAAAGCCGTTGGGCCAGCAGAAGATCGAAGCCCACCTTGAGAAGATGGGACTTAGACTTGTAGCCAATTGGCTTTAGGACAAGTGGAAGATTGTTAGATATATGTGCCCTAGAAGCCAGAATTGGCTGACACTTGTAATACACTTCTAGGGGCAAAATTATAATTTTGACTAATATCAATAAAATGGGTTATTTTCTATCACATATGTGTATTTAGTGTCTGTGATACATCCTTTGAGTTAATGGTAATGATAATTCATATTTTCAAGAGTTGAAAATTTAAGACATGAATAATCATTATTAACTCATAAAATGCTCCCGACCATAGGATCATCACGAGGATGGTGATTGATCCGGAAGGTTGGTGTACAATCGCTTCTCTTTAGTAGATGAGTCTTGAGTCTACGGTGTGGAGACACCGGAGCGAGAGTACAGGTACTCGTTAGAGAACGAGGGCACTGAGCGTGACCACCTCGAGTAGTCATTATGGAGTCTACCTTCTCGTCAATGACTGACTCGATGCTACAGTAGTGTGTCTGGTTCTTTGACCTGAGGTGCATCAACAGTTCACCTTGAGGGTGTTATAGTTTGACTACACCATTACTCGGTCTCCTAGCCATATAGAATCCTGAGGTGTATGTTGGCTATAGCATGTTCATTGTAGGAACTGGATAGCATCAAGATGGAATCTATCTACCTCGGTGGTAGAGGAGCAGCCCTATGATGATCATGAGAATCAAGTCCAGAAGCCCATGGCCATGGCAGAGTGAAATAATAGAAAGAGTTTCTATTTAGATTTTCACATCGGACTCAAATTGAATGATTACATCATATGACAGAAACTAGGGTTTGACGAGTTCACCTTAACCCTAATCTGATCGGGGCTCAAGATAGAAGAACTTAATCACACAGGTAGCTGCACCAAGAGGTTCGCATTCAACTCTGATGGGTTGCCACCATATACTGCTAGGTGTCACTGGTGGATTTTGGGAGCAATTAGAATGATTTAGATGATCGATCATTCTAGCTATTCGAATCAGAAGAATTCTAATCCATCGAAAGGAGTTTTGATGATGTCAATGATAGAGATCATGACATATCCCATTACCATACAGAACTGAACCTAACTGGGTCACACAAATAAGGATTTAAATCTGATGATCGTCAATTAAACTGATCCAGTTCAATTGATCTGAATGAGATTCAATTAGGTTCAAGGAAATCATGCTAGCACTCGATTGAACCTAACATTCTTCTTTTACTATCATAAATAAGTTGTCCTGTCTGAGCCAAAAAAGTTTGTGCTCAATCAGAGGCCTTCATATGGTTTGACTGGAGGTTGTCCAAGTCAAAAAAGGTTATCTTATTTTGCAAGACATTACCTACCATTTTTGGTCACCTGTCATTTCTTGTTCTTTGACTTTGGTCAAAAGTCTACCTTTGACTGATTAAATGTTGACCATAGAAACTTTGACTTCTGTCTACATGTCATGCACCTATTGGAAGACTGGTGGGGGCTTGTCCCCCTACTAGAACCTGGCAAGGAGGAGGGCGCATGCCACCCTAGGCGTGCGCCCAAGTTGGAGGCACCCAGGAGTCCCTATTCATTTCCTTTTTGGATTTCAATTAGAGTTCTCCTGAGAACCAACTTTGACTAGTCTTAGGCACCCTCTAAGGAGAAATCCAGGGGACTCTATTTCCACCAATCAGATTTAGATCTAATTTCATAAAGAGTTGTGATTGGTTGGGAAGAAGAGAAGTTAGATCACAGACAGTCAATAAATATAACCCTGCGGCCAACTCAAATCAAGTTTGAGCATTGAATTCCCATGCCCCAAGGCTGCCTCTCCCCTCTTCCTCCATGCTAAACCCACCTTCTTCCTCTCCTCTCCACATCCAAAAGGAGTTTTAGACTTTGGTTGGTGTGATCTAGATCCAAGAAAGGCGACTGAAAGCTAGAAGGCTGCACTGCTGCATAGGACAACTGCTGATCTTCAAAAAAAGTTTTGAAGATCCTCCAGATCAGATCCAGATCTGATTTTTAGAGACATGATAGAGAAGAAGAGGATCTCTAGATCCAGCCTGAGTGGATACTGGTAGAGGCCAGGCACTTGCGTGGCTAGATCCAGAACCTTCCACTACTTACAGGATCATCAATGGGTAATAGGATTACCCACTTCAAGGTAAATTAAATTTGATTTAATTTATCTAATTTTATTTTAATTTCTAAAATAATAATAATCATATCTAAAATATCTCATATCTGATCTAGATCAAAGAGAAAAATTTTTAAAATATATCTCTTGATCTGATCAGATCTGAACGAACCTGGTCCGGGAAATCAGGATTTTCATTCACTTAGAACCCATGTAGATATTGTTTCCATATAATTCATCTCCTTGACCATAATGCTCATAGGATACATTAGAGTTTAACTGTCAACTCTGATTAGGTTGTCCACATTATATTTCAAAATACCAAAACCATATGATGGATTATCCTGGCCAAGGTTTTGCTATATTGAAATACGGTGATACATTCTTCTCCAACTCTTGGAGTGGTTAATTTCATCTTGATCACACTCCGACTTTGCAAGTACTTGACTATGCCCAGAAGCCTTCCATTGCTGAATTAAAAATTTAGTTAGTCCTATACCAAAGCACAGAGAGTTGCTTACAAGCCACTGAGGTGATATCAGATTTAAAGGATACTTATACCTATATTCCATTAGAGACATTCTCGACAGCAGAATGCTCCGAAGTTGGTCACGTTCAATGATAATGTACCCATACATCTCACTTGTATGCCATACCAGTATCTTCACACTCCTTGATTAAGAGGATAACCAACCTATATGGCATATAGTGACCTATGCTCGATAGACGCTATCGTCCTAATTAACAGCCTATCATTTGGTCGTGAACAAATTTAAGGTCTAATCAATAAATTCTCTTTTTTTCGAAACTAAACAGTCCTAAGAACTTCATCATAATAATGGAGTTCATTAGAAGATGTAAATTTATGATAAAAAAAGATGCCAAAATATTTTTTATTAATTAATAAATTAATTATAATATCTCAACTATCAATAGGCTGACGATTGGCTTTGGAACACAATTTCTAACAACTCTCACTTATCCTAAAGCCACTCGGCACAATATCTAATACTCATCTTTGACTTATGGTTGTCAAACTCCTTGATTGCTAGGGCTTTAGTGAAGGGGTTGGCTAGGTTCTCCTTTTCGTCGATCTTCTAAAGGTCGATGTCACCACGATCCACGATCTCATCGATCAATTAGAAGTGATGCAGAATGTGCTTTGTCCGCTGGTGTGCTTTCGATTTCTTTGCTTGAGTTATGGTGCCAGTGCTGTTGTAGTAGAGCAGGACTGGACCATCAATGGAGGGTGCTACTCCAAGCTCGGTGATGAACTTTCTCAGCTACATAGCTTCCTTTGCTACATCCGATGCTGCCATGTACTCTGCTTCTTAAACAGAATCAACCACTGTATGCTGCTTTGAACTTTTTCAGCAGATGACTCTACCATTTAGAGTAAAGATATACCTCGACACACTTTTACTGTCATCATGATCAAATTGCAAGCAGGAATCTATAAACCCCACAAGCTTTAGATCTGACTTATCATAAACCAACCATTGAATCTTAGTATTTCTCAAATACTTAAGAATGGTTTTAACCACCATCTAGTGATTTTCTCCAGGGTCAGACTGATATCTACTCACTACTCCTAGTGAGTATGCCACGTCTGATCTTGTACATATCATTGCATACATAATAGATCCCACTATCGAAGCATATGGAATTCTACTCATATGCTCTCTCTATTCAGGAGTTGTCAAACAATCCTTCTTAGAGAGAAAAATTTCTTGGCCTATCGGAAGATAGTCCTTTTTGAAATTCTCCATGTTGAACCTCTTCAGCACAGTTTCTATGTACGTGGATTGGGATATACCAAGCATCCTTTTAGATCTATCCCTATAGATCTTCATCCCTAAGATGTAGGATGCTTCACCCAAGTTCTTCATGGAGAACTATGATGATAACCAGACTTATATTTCTTGTAGTACGGGAATGTCATTCTCGATTAAAAGAATATCAACCACGTACAAAATAAGGAATACCACTGCTAGACCATTTACCCATTTGTAAATGTAGGATTTTTCTCCATTCTTAATGAAGCCATACGTTTTGATCACTTTATCAAAATGCATGTTCCAACTCTGAGATGCCTGCTTCAATCCATAAATGGATTTTTGAAGCTTGCACACCTTGGACTCATCTATGGATGTGAACCCTTTAGGTTGTATCATATACACCTCTTCGATCAGCTCTCCATTTAGAAAAGCTATCTTCACATCTGTCTGCCAGATCTCATAGTCCAGATGGGTAGCAATGGTAAGCATGATCTGAATGAACTTGAGCATTGCCACAGGAGAGAACGTCTCATCATAGTCAATACCATAACATTAACGATACCCCTTGGCAACCAGATGGATTTTATAGGTCTCCATCTTTCCATCTGTGCCTCTCTTCCTTTTGAAGATCTATTTACACCCAATGGATTTAACCCCTTCATAAAATCCATTTTAGATCTCATGGCTTCTAGCCATTTTTCAGAGTTGGATCTCTGCACCGCATCCATATAAGTGATTAGGTCCTCATCATTCTCATCGAGTTTGATGGAATCACCATCCTTGATCAAGAATCCATAGTATCAATATGGATGGCATGGTACTCTACCGGATCGCCTTAATGGTGTGGATTCACTAGGCTTCAAATTTGATTTGATCAAATCTGACTTAAGTTCAATATTCTGTGTTGGACTTTCTACCTGTTGAACTTCATCAAGTTCAATATTAGAGGCAACAGTTTCTTCACCAAGAAACTCCTTTTCCAAAAAGGCTGTCCTAAGGCTGACGAACACTTTTTGTTCATCAGCATGATAGAAATAGTATCCTTTGATCTCTTTTGGATACCCTATGAATGTACACTTCTCAGACCTAGGTCCAAGTTTGTCTATAACTAATCGTTTGACATAAGCCAGGCACCCCCAAATTCAAAGGTATGAAAGTGCTGACTTACGCCCTATCCAAATCTCATATGGGGTTTTAACTACAGACTTACTTCAAATCCTATTTAATAGATAACAAGCCGATTCGAGTGCATATCCCTAGAAGGATATCGACAAGCTAGCAAATTCCATCATGGATTGGATCATGTCTAATAGAGTCTGATTCCTCCTTTCAGACACATCATTATGCTGTGGTGTTTCAAGAGGATTCCATTAGAAGAGAATTCCATTCTCTCCTAGATATGTGAGAAACTCACCAGAAAGGTATTCTCCTTCTCAATCAGACTGAAGAGTTTTAATACTCTTTCCAATTTATTTTTGTACTTCACTTCAGAATCATTTGAATATTTCAAAAGAATTCGACTTATGTTTCATCAAATAGACATATCCATATCTGAATAGATCATCTATGAAGGTGATGAAGTAGATATATCCATCTATGGCACTTGTGCTCAATAGTCTACATACATCAGTATGTACTAGACCTAAGAGCTCATTAGCTCTCTCACCTTTTTCAGTAAAAAGTGACTTGGTCATTTTATCAAAAAGATAGGAGTCACAGGTTGGAAGTGATTCACAATCATTGACTTCGAGGATTTCTTCTTGAGTCAACCTATTTATCCTATTCTTATTTATATGACCTAGCCTACAGTGCCATAAGTAGATATCTGATACACTATCTAATCTAGGATGCTTGCTAGTAGAATAGACTACATTAATAGGTTGTGATAACATATATACACCATTGTTCAATTGTCCACAGAAAGTAGTAATACCATTCACAATGATATTACAAACTTATTTTTTTATTGAAATTTCATAATTATTTATGGCCAAAAAGCTTACAAAAATGATATCTAAAAAGAAACTAGGATAGAAATGACAATCACTAAGAACAACGATATGAGATTCAAATACAAGTTTTAAAATTTCTAAAGCTAGAACTGGAACTGGTCCTCCATCTCCAACATTCAGAAATCTCTCATCTTGTTCGAATTGTCTACTGACTTGCAATCCCTGCAATGAATTGCAAATATTGCAAGGCCTACTGGTATCCAATACCTAGTCAATAATATCACAAATAGAAAAATTGCAAGGAGTTATCATATAAATACCTTGCCCAGTAATAGCTTGCTTCTTTCTCTGCTTGTTTGGATCCAGCGAGACAATGTACTAAGGATAATTCCTCTTCTAGTACTCCTGCTTCTTACAAAAGAAGCATTCAACTTGACTCTTATCGGGCTTGATCTTCCTGGTCTAGCCCTACACTGATGTCCCAGCTTGAACTTTATCCTTCTTTATTTTCTTCTTCTTGTTCTTCTTTCCATTCCTAAAGGGTCGAGAACCAGAAGACGAACCTCCCACTAAGTTCGCTGAGTCTTTATGGAGCTAGTGATCCTTCTCAAAGTTCTTAAGTAATCCCAGTAAGCCATGGTGTTTACTTCATGCTTTGTCATTCCGTAATGAGTAAGGAAAGAGAGATAGGACTTTGGCAGCAAGTTCAGTATTGCATCTTTCCCAAATTATTCACGCAAGAAAAAGTCAAGTTTGCTCAAGCGCTCTATTAGATCATTCATGTACGATACATGATTAGTGACAGAGCTCCATCCCACATTCTGGCATTGAAAAAGGCATAACTAGTCTTGTGCATCTCAACATCATTGGGTGTGCCAAAAGTGAAGGAACTAGATCTAGGATTTCATAGGTATATCTTGAAACTTTTTCAAGATCTTATAGTGAAAGACTTAAATAAATTAAATATTTATTTAAATAAATATATAAATACCTAGATCTCAGATCTATTACATGATCAAAGCATAACATTAAATTAAAAATTAAAATCAAATAAGAAAGTAAAAGATTGATCAAATCAACCTAGATCTACACTACATCAAATGCAGGTATGAAGTTTATAGATTAGATCTATTACCTAAGTAAGTTAGATATTCTAACTTGCTGATCTAAGTTTGAGGATAAAGTCATGAGCTGCATAGGCATCCGACCTCTATGAGTCATCCACACGAGCCTACGATCTCTGATCTGAAGTCCGATGCAGAAAATCAGCATAGCATGCTAGTACTGTACTGATCCTTCTTCGACTGTCAATCTGATGCTTCCTTCTTTAAAATTTGAACATTCTAAAATATAAAAAGGAAGATAAGAGTTTACTGATCTGAGACTCTCTCAGAAAAAAACTCAAAAAAGGAGGAGAGATTGAAAATAAAACAGTCCTAGAAGAAGACCCTCTTTTTCTTCTCTTTTCTCTCACCTAGATACCTAGTTTGGTGCCATGGAACCTCCATGCTCAACGACCCTCTTCCATTGATTTTTTCACACCCCAAATCTCTTCCAAAGCTCTATATTCTATGAGAAAATTAGAATAAAATTCATCCAATAAATAGAGAAAAAGAAGAGTCCAAGTTAGGTCAAAATCTTAGACTAGGAATGTCCAAATATGGGAAGTTGTTGGGGTTGGGCGCCTCCTCCACAATTACTAGCATGGACCAGTAAGGGAGGACACACAAAAAAGAAGATTATTTTTATAGAATAAGAGAAGAATTAATTAAAAGAGGGGGTGGCACTCAAGGGAAGGTATTTTGGTCAACAAGGATTCTATCTCATAGAATCCTAAGCAAAACTAACTCTCCTTTTGACTAGGTCTTCCAATAAATTGCCTTATAAGAAAAGGAGGAGAGAAAGAGGGCATAAGAAGCCATGGGCATGGAGAATTTTCTTGTAAGAAACAAAACAAAAAAGGACATGGGGCATGAGGATTAAGTGGCGCAAGTGATAGGGAGTCCTAGTCACACTAGGACTCCTATTTTGACTTGGTCAAATGAGATCTTTTAACTAAATAAAATTAAGATTAAACTAATCAAATTAAATAAGATCCTAATCTATTTAAGAACTTAATTAAATTAGATTAAATTAAATTTAATTTTGATTTATTTTCTAATTAAATTAAAAAATTAGGTTAATCCAAGTTGTAGTTAGACTAGGACTAATTCTTCCTTGCACTTGATTTATCTAATAAACCAATTGAACTTGATCTAATCAAGCCCAAACCAAATATAATTAAATTATATTTAATTAGACTTAATCTAAGCCTATTGGCTTAATCAAATTAAGTCAATTAGTAATCTAATTGCTAATCGATCCTCCTGCAATACTTGCACTAGATTAAACATCAATCATATTGATTGTTTAACCCTAGAATGATTCTTATCGTTGATCAACCATTTGATCAGATCATAAGCTCTAATGTGTGTGACCTCATATGTCTGAACCTAAGTCGGTAGCATAGAAATAAATTTCTATACCAATCAAAGTGATCATCTAGTAATGATACCCGATGGCTAGATAGGTCGAAGGTGTAAAACACCATCCTTAGAACCCATGCGGATATAGTTTTCATATAATTCATCCCCTTAACTACAATGCTTATAGGACATCTCAGAGTTTAACTATCAACTCTGATCAGATAGTCCACATTGTATTTCAAAATATCAAATCCATCTAATGGATTACCTAGGCCAAGGTTTTGCTATATTGAAATACAGTGATACATTCTTCTCCAACTCTTGGAGTGGTCAATTTCATCTTGATCATACTCGAACTTTGCAAATACTTGACTGTGCCCAAAAATCTTTTATTGGTAAATTAGAAATTCAGTTAGTCTGATACCAAAGCATAGTAAGTTGGTTGCAAGTCACTGAGGTGATCTCAGGTTTAAGGGATACTTATACCTATATCCCATCAGAGACATTCTCGATTGTAGAATGCTCTGAAGTTGGTCATGTTCAATGATAATGTACCCAAACATCTCACCTGTATGGCATACCAATATCTCTATACTTCTTAGTTAAGAGGATAACCAACCTATATGGCATATAGTGACCTATGCTCGTTAGATGCTGTCATCCTAATTAACAGCTTATCATTTGGTCATGAATAAATTTAAGAACTAATTGATAAATCTTTACTTTATCGAAACTAAACAGTCCTAAGGACTTCATCACAATAATGAAGTTCATTAGAAGATGTAAATATATGATGAAAAAAGATGCCAAAATATTTTTTATTAATTAATAAATTAATTATAATATCTCAACCATCAATAGGCTGATGATTGACTTTGGGATATAATTTTCAATAACTCTCACTTATCCTAAAGCCACTCAACACAGTATCTAATATCCATCTTCGACTTATAGTTGTCGAACTTCTTGATTGCCAGGGCTTTAGTGAAAGGGTCAGCTAGGTTCTTCTTTCCGTCGATCTTTTGAAGGTCAATATTACCTCGATCCATGATCTTTCAGACCAGATGGAAGCAATGCAGAATATACTTCATCCACTGGTGTACCTTTGGTTCTTTCACTTGAGCTATGATGCCAGTGCTGTCGCAGTAGAGCAGGACTAGACCATCAATGAAGGGTGCTACTCCAAGCTTGGTGATGAACTTCTTCAGCCATATAGCTTTCTTTATAGTATCTGATGCTGCCATGTACTCTGCTTCACAAACAGAGTCAGCCACTATATGCTGCTTAGAACTTTTTAAGCAGATGGCTCCATCATTTTGAGTAAAGATATATCCCGACATACTTTTACTGTCATCTTGATTAGATTGAAAGCTGAAGTTTGTAAACCCCATAGGCTTCAGATCTGACTCACCATAAATCAACCGTTGGTCTTTAGTATTTCTCAAATACTTAAGGATGGTTTTAACCACCTTCCAATGATTATCTCTAGGATCAGACTTGTATCTTCTCACTACTCCTAGTGAGTATTCCATGTTTGGTCTCGTACATGTCATTGCATACATAATAGACCCCACTACCGAAGCATATGAAATTCTACTCATACGCTCTCTCTCTTTTGGAGTTGTCGGATAATCCTTCTTAGAGAGAGAAATTTTTTGGCCTATTGAGAGATAGCCCTTTTTGAAATTCTTCATGTTGAACCTCTTCAGTATAGTTCTATGTATGTGGACTGGAATATATCAATCATCCTTTTAGATCTATCCCTATAGATCTTTATCCTTGAGATGTAGGATGCTTCACTCAAGTCCTTCATGGAGAACTGTGATGACAACCAGACTTTTATTTCTTATAGTGCGGGGATGTCATTCTCGATTAAGAGAATATCATCTACGTACAAAATAAGAAATACGACTGCTGGACTATTTGTCCATTTGTAAATACAATATTTTTCTCCATTCTTAACGAAGCCATATGTTTTGATCATTTTATCAAAACACATATTCTAACTCCGAGATGCCTGCTTTAATCCATAAATGGATCTTTGAAGTTTGCACACCTTAAACTCATCTATGGATGTGAACCCTTCAGGTTGTATCATATACACCTCTTTGGTCATCTCTCCATTTAGAAAAGCTGTCCTCACATCCATCTACCAGATCTTATAGTCTAGATGGGCAACAATGACAAGCATGATCTGAATGGACTTGAGCATTGCCATAGGAAAGAACGTCTCGTCATAGTCAATACCATAATGTTGACGATACCCTTTGGCAACCAGATGAGCTTTATAGGTCTGCACCTTTTCGTCTGTGCCACTCTTTCTTTCGAAGACCCAGTTACACCCAATGGGTTTAACCCCTTTAGGTGGGTCAACTAATCTCCATACATCATTGACCTTCATGAAATTCATTTTAGATCTCATGGCTTCTAGCTATTTCTCAGAGTCAGTTCTCTGCATCGAATCCATATAAGTGATCGGATCCTCATCATTCTCATCGAGTTTGATGGGATCGCCATCTTGGACCAAGGATCCATAGTATCTATTCGGATGGCGCGGTACTCTACCAAATCGCCTTAATGGTGCAGGTTCACTAGGCTTTGGATCTGATCTGATCAAATCCAACTTATGTTCAACATTCTATGTCAGACTTTCTACCTGTTGAACTTCATCAAGTTCAATCTTAGAGGCAACGGTTCCTTCACTAAGGAACTTCTTTTTCAAAAAGATTACCCTAAGGCTGACGAACATCTTTTGTTCATCAGCATGATAGAAATAGTATCCTTTGATCTCTTTTGGATACCTTATGAATATACATTTGTCAGATCTAGGTCCAAGTTTGTCTGTAACTAACCATTTAACATAAGCCGAGCACCCCCAAATTCTAAGGTGTGAAAGTGTTGGCTTACGTCCTATCCATATCTCATATGAAGTTTTAACTATAGACTTACTTGAAATCCTATTTATAGGATAACAAGTTGATTTGAGTGCATATCCCCAGAAGGATATCGACAAGCTGGCAAATTTCATCATAGTTTGGACCATGTCTAACAGAGTCTAATTCCTCCTTTCAGAGATACAGTTATGCTGTGGTGTTCTAGGAGTCTATTGAGAGAGAATTTCATTCTCTCCTAGATATGTGAGAAACTCACCAGAAAAGTATTCTCCTCCTCAGTCAGATTGAAGAGTTTTAACACTATTTCTAGTTTATTTTTCTACTTCACTTCGAAATCATTTATGTTGACGTAGAATCTGGTTATCACCGAATTCAGCTGGAGTGGAGGTGGACGAGGTCGCCATCGGGGACCTACAAAACAAAGTTTCATCCAAAGTTGGTGGGGGGATGGCTCCGACAGGACCCTCCGACGATCAAGTTAGCTCTGGCCAACAGAAATGGAGTGCTCTGAAATGAGTTCGATAGAGTTTCGAGAAGGACAGGAGAGCTTAAAGCCTACCGCAGGCATATCTAGAGGGTCCTTTTTATAGGTGGAGCTTGTAGCGGGTTGTTAATGATGATGGCTGTAGCTATCAGGTAGCGGGTTGCTCGAGGTTCGATGGAGTTAGTCCTAGGGGAAGGTGCCATCTACAGTACCGCCTACAATAGATTAATGGTGATAGCCATCGTTGCCTGATAGCAGGTTGCTGTCGCCTGTAGCGGACTGATGGTGACTACCGCAGCCATTCAATACTGAGCCACTTGGGGCCGAATGGAGGGTTGAAGAGGTTTGATGTGTATCCATTTTGGAGGAGTTTAGACTTTCGAAGGGAATATGATTGGAGAGGATCGCCTGAGAGGAATAATAGTTGAAGGAGCCCGAAAGGAGTTCGGCTTCCGTAGGCATCCGTCTGAAGGAAGGATCTAGGAATCCGATCGAAGGAGGTGTCTGGCTCTTGAAGAAGTCTGACCGAGGGGATGTCTGCGAGGAGTTCGGCTCTAGAGAAAGTCCGACCGAGGGGATGTCTGGGAGGCATCCGATTGGAGTTTGGCTGCTGAGGAGTTTGGGTTCTGAGAAGTTCGACTGCTGAGGAGTTCGATCGAGGCATGACCGCTGAGGAATTCAATAAAATAAGCTCGACCTCTAAAGAGTTCGATCGGTTGAAGGAGTTCGGCTAAGGCTCATCCACTGAAGCCCTTCTATGACTACCGGTTGCACCAGTCCGAGCATCAGACTGGACTTCGACAGGAGTGGGATTTATCCCCAACAATAGTCTCCCCACTTTCGAGTTTGAAATTTAAAAAAAAGGAGTACCAAAATAGGCAACTACCGAAGTCCTTTTTTGGGCTCTGCACTTGTTGAAGTCGAAGCTTGGGAAGATCTCTTCTTTAGCCGAGGTTGAAGTTGATCTCATCTTCGGTGGTCGAGATTGGAGGTTGAGCTCCTCGGGGGCGATATTATCCCCTACAGTTGAGGTTGGCTCGGACCCTCAGGGGAGATCTCATCTCCTGCGGCTGGGGTTGGCTCAGAGGAGATCTTATCTCCTTTGGCCAAGGTTGCCTCGGGGAAGATCTTATCTCCTACAGCCGAGGTTGGCCCGGACGCTCGGAGGAGATCTTATCTCCTGTAGTCGAGGTTGCCTCGGAGGTGATCTTATCTCCTGTAGTCAAGGTTGATGCGGGCGCTCGGGGGAGATCTTATCTCCTACCGCTGAGGCTTTCTCGAGGGAGATCTTATCTCCTGCAGCCGAGGTTGGCCCGGACGCTCGGGGGAGATCTTATCTCCGACAGCCGAGGTTACCTCGGGAGAGATCTTATCTCCTGCAGTCGAGGTTGCCTCGGGGGAGATCTTATCTCCTGTAGTCGAGGTTGATGCGGACACTCGGAGATCTTATCTCCTGCCACTGAGGTTGCCTTAGGAGAGGTCTTATCTCCTGCAGTCGAGGTTGGCCCAGATGCTCAGGAAAGATCTTATCTCCTACAACCGAGGTTGCCCTAGGGGAGATCTTATCTCCAGCAGTCGAGGTTGATGCGGGCGCTCGTGGGAGATCTTATCTTCTGCAGTTGAGGTTGCCTCGGGGGAGATCTTATCTCCTACAGTCGAGGTTGATGCAGGTTCTCGGAGGAGATCTTATCTCCTATAGCTGAGGTTGGCCCGAGCGCTCGGAGGAGAACTTATCTACTGCAGTCGAGGTTGCCTCGGGGGAGATCTTATCTCCTACAGCCAAGATTGCATCGGGAGAGATCTTATCTCCTACAATTGAGATTGATGCGGGCGCTCGGAGGAGATCTTATCTCCTATCGTCGAGGCTGCCTCGGAAGAGATCTTATCTCCTGCAGTCGAGGTTGGCCCGAATGCTCGGGGGAGATTTTATCTTCTATCATCGAGGTTGCCTCGAGGGAGATCTTATCTCCTACAACCGAGGTTGCCTCGGGGGAGATCTTATCTTCTACTGTCGAGGTTGCCTCGGAGGAGATCTTATCTCCTATAGTCGAGGTTGGCCCGGACGCTCGGGGGAGATCTTATCTTCTGCAGCCGAGGTTGCTCCAGGGGAGATCTTATCTCCTACAGTCGAGGTTGATGCGGGCGCTCGGGGGAGATCTTATCTCCTACAGCCCGGGCTGTCTCGAAGGAGATCTTATCTCTTGTAGTCGAGATTGATGCGGTTGCTCGAAGGAGGTCTTATCTCCTACCGCCAAGGTTGCCTCGGAGAAGATCTTATCTCCTATAGTCAAGATTGGCCCAGACGCTCGGAGGAGATCTTATCTCTTGCAGCCAAGGTTGCCTCGGGGGAGATCTTATCTTCTACAGCTGAGGTTGCCTCGAGGGAGATCTTATCTCCTGCAGTCGAGGTTGATGCGGGCACTCGGAGGAGATCTTATCTCCTGCCGATAAGATTGCCTCGGGGTAGATCTTATCTCCTATAGTCGAGGTTGGCTCGGACACTCAGAGAAGATCTTATCTCCTGCAATTGAGGTTGAAGGACTTTGACCGACTCATGTTAGGACAAGGTTCTCATCCCGTTCCTAACACGACACCATCGACTGCTTCTTTCTTGTCACCATATAGTTTTTGCACCAAGAAATAATAATGCAGAAATGAAGCAGCTTTATTGAAGGAAGATTACTGATAATACATCCTCAGATTTTTTGAGTTCCAAGGTTGTGGAAGTATCATCCCTCCGAGCTCCTTCAGGTGATAAGTATCAGGCCGGATGACCTCCACCACTTCATACGGGCCTTCCTAATTAGGGGTGAGCTTTTCCTGACTCTGAGGCTGAGAGACAGCGACTCATCGAAGCACTAAATCCTCCACTCTGAATATCTTGTTTCTAACTCTGAAGTTGCAGCACCGAGCCACCTTCTGTCTATAGGTTTCCATCCGGATGCGGGCTTCCTCCCTTATTTCTTCCAACAGGCCAAGGTTGACTCTGAGGTCCTGGGGGTTGTGCTTCTCGTTGAAGCCCACGACTCATGCAAATGGGAGCTTAAGCTCGATTGGGATAACTGCCTCTATGTCGAAGGCTAAGGCAAAGGGTGTTTCCCTGGTCAGCATCCTTTATGTAGTTCGGTATGCCCAGAGGATGTGGTAGAGTTCATCCACCCAGGCCCTCTTTGCTCTGTCTAGCCTTATTTTGATGCCTTGTAGTAGGGTCCAGTTGGTCACCTCAGCTTCTCTATTGGCCTATGGGTGCACCACCAATGTGAAGCGGTGGGAGATGTTTAGTCCTTCACAAAACTCGGCGAACCTCGCCCTAGCAAACTGTTGTCCATTATCGGTTATAAGAATTCGGGGCAGACCAAATCGATAGACTAGTGACTTTCAGACGAAGTCCTGCACCTTGGCCTCGATAATCTTTACTAGTGATTCAGCTTCGACCCACTTGGTGAAATAGTCGATCGCGACCAGGAGGAACTTTCAGTGCCCGGATATCGTCGGAAAGAGGCCAAGTATATCCATTCCCCACTACGCAAATGGCCAAGGTGCGCTTAGCGGAGGAAGCTCGGATGCTGGCTGCCTTTGTACGCTAGCGTTCTTCTGATAGTGGTCGCACTTCTTCACATACTCCATGGAATCATGAAACAAGGTCGGCCAGTAGTACCCTTGCTGAAGTAGTCTTTGCGACAGGAACCTGGCTCCTACGTGACTTTCGTAGAGTCCTTCGTACACCTCCCATAATGCGAGATCGGCCTCTGAAGGTCGGAGATATCTTAGTAGCGGGAGGGAGTATGACATCTTATACAACCTGCCTTCATGTAAAATATAGCGGGAGGTCTGATTCCTGAGCTTCTGAGCTTTTTTTGGGTCATGAGGAAGGACCCCCTCCTTGAGGTAAGCGACCAATGGATTGATCCAGCTTAGCTTGAATTCCGTCTGTAGGATGACCTAGGATTTCTTTGGGGTTGGGCACTTCAGAGTCTCCAAAAATACTTCTTTGTACAGTTCGATCGGGGCTAAAGTGGCCAACTTAGAGAGAAGATCAGCTCTTGCATTTTCCACCTTCGAAATCTATTGAATGCCAAAACTATCGAAGGCCAAAGTCAAATCCCTCACTTTCCTAAGGTATCTCACCATGCTTTCCTCCCACGCTTCATAGCTGTTGTTAACTTGGCCAACCACTAGTTGAGAATCGCTGTAGACTTGAAGCCGATCTACTCTTAATTATTCTACTATTTTTATTTCGACGATCAGTGCTTCATATTCGGCCCCATTATTGGTCATGGGGAACTCGAAGTGTAGTGCATACTCGACGATGACTCCCTCAGGGCTGACCAAGACCAGCCCCGCACCAGCTCCAGTGGAGTTGGATGAACCATCCACGTGCAGAGCCTAGAGGAGCCTTTAGGGAGATTGGCACTTTTCTTAGAGAGGTTCGGCTGTGATAGTAGGGCGCCGGTCTCATTCTATTCAAGCTCAGCTTCGATTGGAATGGTGCATTCTAATACAAAATCTATCAGTATCTGGGCCTTGATCGATGGTCGGAGCTGGTAGTTGATGTCAAACACTGTGAGCTCAGTTGCCCATTTTGTGATTCTTCTAGAAGTGTCTGCTTGGTGAAGGACTGCTTTTATTGGTTGATCCATGAGGATTGTTATGGTGTGCTCCTGAAAATAAGGTCAGAGCCTCCTGGCAGCAATTAGAAGAGAGTAAGTTAGTTTTTCTAATCTAGAGTACTTGATCTCCACATCCCTCAGGACCTGATTCACGTAGTAGATCGGTCGCTGCATCTTCACTTCTTCCTTGACCAGGACTGCCGCCAGGGCCACTAGGGAGATAGCTAGATATAGGAACAATTCTTCCCTAGGTTTGAGCTTTGCCAGCAGCGGGGGTGAGCCGAGGTAGTTTTTAAGCTCCTCTAATGCCTGTTGGCACTCCGCCATCCAACAAAAGTTCTTAGGTTGCCTGAGAACTTGGAAGAAGGGCACACATCGTTCGACTGACCTTGAGACAAAGCGATTTAGGGATGCCACCTTCTCGGTTAGGCACTGAACTTTCTTGATCATCTTCGGAGTGGTCATCTCCTGAATGGCTCAGATTTTCTCAGGGTTTGCTTCGATTCCATGTCTCGACACCATGAACCCCAGAAATTTTTCGAAGGTCACGCCAAAGGCACACTTGGTCGGGTTCAGTTTTATCTTATGCTTCCTGAGTACACCGAAGGTCTCTTTAAGGTCGGTGAGGTGGTCTGTTGAAGCTCGACTTTTGATGAGCATATCATCCACGTAAATCTCTATGTTGCGGCCGATCTGCTCCTTGAAGATCTTATTGACCAAATGCTGGTACATCACCCCTACATTTTTTGAGTCCAAAGGGCATGATCCTATAACAATAAAGACCATGGTCAGTAATGAAAGTGGTCTTCTCTTCATCCTCGGGCATCATCCGTATCTGGTTATAACCAAAAAAGGCATCCATGAAGGTGAGAAGCTCATGGCCTGAGGTCGCATCCACCAGTTGATCAATCCTGGGTAGAGGGTAGCTGTCTTTCGGGTAGACCTTGTTCAGCTTTTTGAAGTCAATGCACATCCTCCACTTATTGTTCGCCTTTTTGACAAAGACCACGTTCGAGACCCAAGTCAAATAATTAACCTCCCAAATGAGTCCGACTTTGAGGAGCTTGTCTACTTCTTCGATGATTGCTTTCTACCTCTCTGAGGCATGGTGGCACATCTTTTCTTTTATCGATCGATGCCTCGGATCGACGGCCAGTCGATGTTCCATGACCTCGGCATCAATCCCGACATGTCTGCTGGGGTCCAGGCGAAGACGTCCGCATTTTTTCTGAGGAAGGTAATGAGTTGCTCTTGAACCTTGCCTGCCAAGTTGGAGCCAATCTGCACCACGTGCTCCAAGTTTCCATCATTTAAGGGCATAGAGATGAGGTCCTCCATAGGCTCACCCCACTCCTTAGTGAGGTCATCGCGGACATCCAGTCTGTCAACAAGATAAGGGTCGGACCATTCTCTTTTATGTAGGGCGATTGAGTAGCAGTGCCTTGCCAGAGCCTAGTCTCCCCTGACCTCTCCGATCCCATGACTCGTCGAAAACTTCATCTTTAAATAATAGGTTGACACCACCACTCAAAGTGCATTTAGATCAGGTCGGCCTAGAATGGCGTTATAGGCAGACGGAGTCCTCATGACTAGGAAATCGACTTACGCTTTGACCAGTTTTGGGTGTAGCCCTATCGTTACAGCCAAAGTTATTATGCCTTCGACTGGTACGGCATTGCCAGTGAATCCTACCAGCGGGAAATTCATAGGCCCCAAGCAGTCATTAGGTAAGGATATTTTTGAGAAGGCATCGTAAAACAATATGTCGGCCGAGCTTCCATTATCCATCAAAATGTGGCATACATCGTAGTCAGCAATGTTCAAAGAAATTATAACTGCATCATTGTGCAAAAATTAGATCCCCTAATCGTCCGCCTCGGTAAAGGCCATGGGTTGCACGATCCTCCACCTCTTCACCGGTCCCTCGAATCCGCTGGCCTCTCCTTGTTGAAGTCCCCCTGAGATAGTATTGATGATGTCGAGAGGTGGCCGATCTTCTTGTTGGTTCTCTCCACTTGGTGGTAATGCCCTCAGCCGACCCTCCCGCTCTTCAGGCCGTCTCCATAGGAATCGACTGAGTCTACCTCGCCTGACGAGCTCTTCGATCTCATCTTGGAGTTGGATGCACTCCTCAGTGTCATGGTCGGGGTCACGATGATAAAGATAGAACTTATCGGGATCACTCTTGCTGGGATGGGAACGCATCCTCTCTGACCTCGGAAGTTATTCCCTGATTTCCATCAGCACTTGGGTCTTCGGAGCGTTAAGGGAGGCGTAGTTGTGAAATCTTCGTTGGAGAGAACATCGGCATGCCCTTCTGTCGGGGCTTCCCGAACTTAAGGTTTGAGGGGGAGTTCGGGCTCACCCACGACCAAAAGGAGTCCAAGAATGTGACCGAGCTTCACTCTGATTTTCTTCTTCAGTGGGCCTGCCCGACCCACCGATTTGCTGCTTGCCACTGACTTCATCGTCTTTAGCCTTGAAGGCCTCCTCTGCCTGGGCATACCCTTTAGCCCAAGCTAGCATGTCAGCAAAATTTTTGGGATACTTCTTTTTCAGGGAGAATAGCAAGTCATTCTTCTGAAGGCCACCCTTGAGGGGGGCCATGGTGATTGACTGGTCCAGGTTTCGAACCTCCAATGTGGTAGCATTAAATCGGATGACATAAGCCCGGATGGGTTCTCCCTCCTTCTGCCTAATGAACATCAAGGAATCCAAACCTCGGCATGGACGCCGACTACTGATGAAGTGGGCTACGATCTATTGGCTCATCTGGTCAAACGATAAGATGGTACTTGGCTTGAGCGCTGAGTACCAGTTCCTGGCCGCTCCCTTAAGGGTAGAAGGGAAAGCCCGGCACAAGATAGCATCTGGCGTGCCATGGAGCAGCATCATTATCCGAAAAACTTTCAGATGGTCGATCGGATCGGTGGTCCCATCGTAACTCTCATACTGCCGGAGCTTGAAATTCGGTGGGACCAGTTCTTGCATAATTTTCTACAAAAAAGAAGAGTCAGTACAAATGTCATTACCACATGAGGAGGGAGTGTGATGAAGTTCTTTGATTTGTCGGCTCATTTCTAAGAGCCTTTGATCCAAGAGATCTTCATAGTCTCTGATCTCCAAGGTTTTCTGATAGAATGGGTGCGAAGCTTCCCCCTGGGTCGAGCCATGGTCCGAGCAGGGGCTCTCCCTCCTTTGCCTCCCTCTTCCAGGGATCGAAGGTCGGGTGGCCCAAGTTGATCGTTCCTGGATCGGACCACATGGCTCTAGAGAATCCCATGCTGATTAAGCTGGTGCCGGGGCCTGTCGATGCATGGCCTGCACCGTCTGTACCACCTTCGTGAGACCATGAACCTACTGGACGAGCAGGTTGAACTGCTCCGCATCCACCACAGCTATAGATGGAACTTGGGTTGCCGGGGCTGGAGTAGGAGTGGACGGATCTGAATGGAATCAAATCACAGAGGCCATCGATCATCAAGTCAAAGCTCTCCTGGGGGTATTTTTTCTTGGAAAAAAATTCTAGAGAGGAAGAAGGGAGATCCCTAGAGAGAGGAGAGAGAAAGGTCATCGTTGAGTACTCCTTTAAGAATAAGAGAACCTCGGAGGTAGAGAGCCCTTCCTCTAGTGCCAATCTGTTGATGCAGAATCTGGTTGTCGTCGGATCCAGCTGGAGTGGAGGTGGACGAGGTCGCCGTCGGGGACCTACAAAACAAAGTCCCATCCGGAGCCGGTGGGGGGGTGGCTCCGGTAGGACCCTCCAACGATCAAGTCAACTCTGGCCAATAGAAATGGAGTGCTCTAGAATGAGTTCGACAGAGTTTTGAGAAGAAGAGGAGAGCTTAAAGCCCACCGCAGATGTATCTAGAGAGTCCTTTTTATAGGCGGATCTCATAGTGGATTGATGATGATGATGGCTGCAGCTATTAGGTAGTGGGTCGCTCGAGGTCCGATGGAGTCAGTCCTAGGGGAAGGCATCATCTACAGCGCTGCCTGCAATAGATTGATGGTGACAACCATCGCCGCCTGGTATCGGATCGCTATCGTCTGCAACAGAATGATGGTGACGGCTGTAGCCATCCGATACTGAGCCACTCGGAGCCGAATGAAGGGTTGAAGAGCTTTGACATGTACCCATTTTGGAGGAGTTTAGACTCCCGAAGGGAATATGATTGGAGAGGATCGTCGGAGAGGAATAATAGCTGAAGAAGCTCAAAAGAAGTTTGGCTTCCGTAGGCATCCATCTGAAGGAGGGATCCAGGAATCCGATCGAAGGAGGTGTTTGGGAGGAGTCCGGCTCTTGAAGAAGTTCGATTGAGGGGATGTCTGGGTGGAGTCCAGCTCTTGAGAAAGTTCGATCGAGGGGATGTTTGAGAGGCATTCGACTGGAGTTCGACTGTTGAGAAGTTTGGCCACTGAGAAGTTCGGCCGCTGAGGAGTTCGATCGAGGCACGACCACTAAGGAATTCGGCCGAATGAGCTCGACCTCTAAAGAGTTCGACTGGCTGAAGGAGTTCGAGCTCATTCGGCCTCTAAAGAGTTTGGCTGGCTGAAGGAGTTCAGCTAAGGCTCATCCACTGAAGCCCTTCCATGACTACCGATTGCACCAGCCCGAGCATCAAATGGAACTTCGATGGGAGCGGGGTTTATCCCTAACTATTTGAATATTTCAAAAGAATCCGACTTATGTTTCATCAGATAGACATATCCATATATGGATAGATCATCTATGAAGATGATTAAGTAGACATATCCATCTCTGGTACTTATGCTCATTGGTCCACATACATCAGTATGTATTAGACCTAAGAGCATATTGGCTCTCTCACCTTTTTTAGTAAAAGGTGACTTGGTCATTTTACCAAGAAGACGGGACTCACAGATTGAAAGTGATTCACAATCATTGACTTCGAGGATTCCCTTTTGAGTCAACCTATTTATCCTATTCTTATTTATATGACCTAGCCTATAGTGCCATAAGTAGATATCTATTATACTATCTAATCTAGGGTGCTTGCCAGTAGAATAGACTATATTAATAGGTTGTGATAATATATACACTATTATTTAATTATCCATAAAAAGCAGTAACACCATTTATAATGATATTACAAACTCGTTTCTTTATTAAAATTTCATAATTGTTCATGGCCAAAAGGCCTACAAAAATGATATTTAAAAAAAAACTAGGACAGAAATGACAATCACTAAGAACAATGGTATGAGATTTAAATACAAGTTTCAAAATTTCTAAAGCTATAACTAAAACTGGTCTTCCATCTCCAACATTCAGGAATCTCTCGCCTTGCTTGAATCTTCTACTAATCTGCAACTCTTGCAATGAATTGCAAATATGGTAAGGGTTATCGGTATCCAATACTCAGTCAGCAATATCATAAATAGAGAAATTACAAGGAGTTATCATACAAATACCTTGCCCAGCAATAGCTTGCTTTTTTCTCTGCCTGTTCGGGTCTAGGGAGGCAATATACTGAGGACAGTTTCTCTTTCAGTACCCTCGCTTTTTGCAAAAGAAGCATTCAGCTTGACTCTTATTGGGCTTGATCTTTCCGATCTGGCCCTGCACTAATGTCCTTGCCTGAACTTGCACCTTATTTGTTTTCTTCTTCTTATTCTTCTTTCCTTTTCTAAAGGGTTGAGAACCAGAAGACGAACCTCCCACTAAGTTCACCGACTCTTTATGGAGCTGGTGATCCTTCTCAAAGTTTTGAAGTAACCCTAGTAAGCCATGGTAGTTTACTTCAGGCTTTGTCATTCTTTAATGAGTAAGAAAAGGGAGATAGGACTTTGGTAGTGAGTTCAGTATTGCATCTTTCCCAAGTTGTTCATGCAAGAAAAAGATGAGTTTACTCAAGCGCTCTATCAGCTCGATCATGTATAGTACATGATTAGTGACAGAGGCTCCGTCTCGCATTCTGGCATTGAAGATGGCATAACTAGTCTTCTACATCTCAACATCATCGAGTGTGCTAAAAGAATCCTCCAATAATTGGAGCATTTGATTTGACTGAGTTGTCTCAAACCTATGACTGAACTCATTGCTCATCGTAGCCAACATAATGCATTGCATCATGGTTTGGTCACTGAGCCACTTCTGATAAGTGTCTCTGATTGTTCCACATGCATTGACAGTTGGCTCCTCAGGTGCAGGATCTATCAGCACATATAGGATCCGTTTATGCTCTAAGACAATCTTCAACTTAGGTACCAGCTATCGAAATTGGATCCCACCAATTTATCATTATCCAACAATGATCGAAGTGATAGAGAAGTGGCCATGTCTGCATAAAGGAAAACCAAAACCTAATTAGTAATTGATTCATTAAACCTAGAGATTTGGACTTTAATCAAAAGGATTTCTCCTACTATTTTATTTGAATTGGTAGCCTCTACTTTTAATTCGAGGAATTATCCTAATTTCTTAGTGGATACTAGAATCCACATAGACTGCACACGAGCCCAACTTTGGTTGGCCAACCCATGAACATCTAAGGGTAGGTTCATAATCAATTATTTCATCAAATAATTTTTAGTAGTTAAATTTTGCCCCAACCCCTGATCAGTTGGCTTTGGCCTTCTCAAAAAAGGATCCAGTTAGGTCTAACTATTAACATGACCATACTTATCCCATCTAACCAATGAATGATCAGGCCCAACTTTGGTTGGCCCATCTGACTACCATTTAAAAAGATGTATCAAAGAGATCATATAATGAATGATAATTTCATCAACTGATAAGCACTAGGCCTTTGGACCTCCAATGATTATTTAATTGATGGACCCATTATCATCCACTTTAATGGGAGGCTATGATCCAATTATCATATAACTATTTTATTTTAGGAACCTAATAATTTTAGAGGATTTATTTATAGAAGTGAGTAGGTCAGATTAACCAGCTTATCATGATCATCCCACTATCCTTATCAAGTCAGCTTAAGGGAGACCACTAACAGGCTAGTCTGGGAGCACCTAAATCAGTCACATTGATTTGCCTAGTTGACATTGGTTAGCTCAAATAGTCAAGCAATCCAATCAAAATATAATCTCATCAAGAGGCCAGGTAAGTTCGATTAGTGAAAGGGTCCACCAGGCTTGCCTTAGACACCATCAAAAATGGTCAGATAAGCGGGCTGCCAATTAAAAATCACTGATCTGATTTACCTTAGTCACCAACTGATTCAATTAGTCTTAATTAGATCATCATAACAGTTCGTGCTAGACTGCGAAGCCAAGAATCAAGTCCATCTTGAGTCTCGTTAAAGACATGAACTTGACCAACTATAACTATTGCAATTAAACTAGAGAATCCTTGATCTAATCTAATAATTAATTAGATTTAGTCAATTCTCTAATTAAGTCCATTCTTTAATCTAACCCTAGGTCTAACCCAATTAATGGATCTAATCTCTACTAACCCATTAACCCAATGTGTTATGATTCATGTCATAGGATGTTCAATTTACAATCCTAGAATCTAATCAAACAACTTCTTAATTCTTAATTAAGTTTTGGGCTGAGGGTTGGGGTTTGGTTTTTCGAAAATAGTTTTTATGTTTGTAAAATATTTTTACAATATGGTTCTATCAACCAAGTTGCATGTTTGATTCATAATCAATATGCAAGTAACATAAACATGAATCTACTTTAGATCTAATCTAAACATGTTCATGTAATTGAAATAGTTTCAACAATAATCAATTATAAATATTTTTAGATCAAATCTAATAAATTTATAATGATTAAAATTATATTAAAATATTTTTAATCAGATCATAAAATCTCTTAGATCTAATTTAAAATTTTATGATCAATATTTTAGATCAGCACGTACTAGGATAACCTATTCACTGTAAGGGATAAACATTACAGCAGGACAACCTTATGACAGTTCATACAATCTAAAATATTTTATTTTTAGATCTAAAACTATCTCTAATAAATTTATGATTAGAGTCAGATCATCACGAACTAGGATAACCTTTTCACTATAAGGGGTAAACCTTACAACAGGACAACCTTATGGTAGTTCGTGAGATCTATTTTTTTTTTTAAATTTTATATTTAATAATTAGATTATAAATTAGATCTAATCTAAGAAATAATCTAAACATGCATAAAAATCATATAATAAGAATCTGGCTCTGATACCAATTGAGGGAATCAGATCTAGGATTTCATAGGTAGATCTTGAAACTTTTTCAATATCTTACAGCAAAAGACTTAAATAAATAAAATATTTATTTAAATAAATATATAAATATCTAGATCTTAGATCTATTATATGATTAAAGCATGATATTAAATCAAAAATTAAAATCAAATAAGAAAGTAAAAGATTGATCAAATCAACCTAGATCTATACTACATCAAATGCAAGTATGAAGTTTATAGATCAGATCTATTACCTGAGCAAGTTATATATTCTAACTTATTAATCCAGACTTGAGGATGAAGTCACAAGCCACACATACATTTGGTCTCTAGGAGTCATCCACACGAGCCTACGTCTCTGATCTAAAGTCTGATGTAGGAAATCAGCACAGCATGCTAGTACTGTGCTAATCCTTCTTCGATCCGATGCTACCTTCTTCAAAATTTGGACTCTCCAGAATATGAGAAGGAAGATAAGAGTTTACTGATCTGAGACTCTTTTAGAAAAAACTCAAAAAAGGAGGAGAGATCGAAAATAAAACTGCCCTAGAAGATCCTCTTCTTCTTCTCTTTTCTCTCACCTAGACACCTAGTTTGGTGCCTATGGAACCCCCATGCCTAAGGATTCTCTTCCTCTGATTTTTGCATACTCAAAACCTCTCCCAAATCTCTATATTTTACAAAAGAATTAGGATAAAATTCATTCAATAAATAGAGAAAAAGAAGAGTCCAAGTTAGGTCAAAATCCTAGACTAGGAATGTCCAAACATGGGAAGTTGTTGGGGCGCCCAACTCTTGGGCTCCTCCTCCATAATTATTGGCATGGACCAGCATGGAAGGGCACACAAAAAAAATGATTATTTTCATAGAATAAGAGAAGAATTAATTAAAAGAGGGGGCGGCACTCAAGGGAAGGTGTTTTGGTCAACAAGGATTCTATCTCATAAAATCGTAAGCAAAACTAACTCCCCTTTTGACTTGGTTTTTCAACAAATTGCCTTATGAGAAAAGAAGGAGAGAAAGATGGTGTATGAAGCCATGGGTGTGGAGAATTTTCATGTAAGAAACAAAATAAAAAAGGGCATGGGGCGTGAGGATTAAGTGGCGCAAGTGATAGGGAGTCCTAGTCACACTAGGACTCCTATTTTGACTTGGTCAAACAAGATCTTTTAACCAAATAAAATCAAGATTAAACTAACCTAATTAAATAAGGCCCTTATCTATTTAAGGACTTAATTAAATTAAATTAAATTAAATTTAATTTTAATTTATTTTTAATCAAATTAGAAAATTGGGTTAATTCGAGTCCAAGTTAGATTAGGACTAATTTTTTCTTGCACTTGGCTTATCCAATAAACCAATTGAACTTGATCTAATTAAGCACAAATCAAATCTAATTAAATCATATTTAATTAAACTTAATTTTAGCCTATTGGCTTAATTAAATTAAGCTAACTAGCAATTCAATTATTAATCGATTCTTCTATAATACTTGCATTAGGTTAAATAACAATCGTATAGATTGTTTAACCCTAGATCGATTCTTATCATTGATCAACCATCCAATCAAATCATAAGTTTTAATATATTTGACCTCATAGGTTTAAACCTAAGCGAGTAGCATAGAAATAAATTTCTATATCAATCAAAGTGACCATCTAGCAATGATACCCGACGGTCGAATTGGTCGAAGGTGTAGAATACCATCCTTAAAACCCATGCGGATATAGTTTTCATATAATTTATCTCCTTGACTACAATGCTCGTAGGATACCTTAGAGTTTAACTTTCAACTTTGATCAGATTGTCTACATTGTATTTCAAAATATCAAATCCATCTGATGGATTATCTTGGCCAAGATTTTGCTATATTAAAATACAGTGATATATTCTTCTCCAACTCTTGGGGTGATCAATTCCATCTTGATCACACTCCAACTTCACAAGTACTTGACTATGCCCAGAAGCATTCCATTGCTGAATTAAAAATTTAGTTAGTCCAGTACCAAAGCACAGTGAGTTGCTTGCAAGTCACAGAGGTGATGTCAGGTCTAAGGGATACTGATGCAGGACAACCTATAAATAAAAAGAAAAGAAAACACAAAGCTTCTTTCCATTCATCAATAATAAATCACGTCTAGCTATGGCACATTATTCTCAGGACAGACAGTATAGTTGCCTATACTCTACTCAGGAGGCATGACTGATTGACATGGGACCAAAGCACGATCAATCTAAATGATGCTGATGAATGCCATTTTAGAGATCAGTAAATAACTAGTAATAATAAAGTAAATAGATAGATAGCAAAAATTAAACATGCTCATGAATAATTATAAAAAAAAATATAAATATAATGAAGGATAGTAAGAAATTAAGCTTGTAAGAAATCCAAAAAAAGATAAGAAGAATCCAGATCATGGTAGTTGAGAAACTACCCTGATTAGGGCTCTTAATCTTTTAACCAAGTAGATATATCGATAAAGAATTGGGTCTTTACCAACATCAGATCTAAAAAAAAAAAATAAGTAAAAAAATCAAAGATCAGTTAAGAAGGAACGAAGGTCCGTGTCAATATTTGATTTATAGAACAATAGATCACTCTTTCTCTCTCTGCATGATAGATAAAAATCTTGGAGGAGATAGATCTTCTTTTGGTGGAATAGGCTTATATAGGTAGATGGTGAAGATGAATCAGGATCGTAGGAGTACTGAATCTCAAGAAAATGAAGATTAAAGAGATAGAAAAAGATGGGCCTCACACCCTCCCCTCGTGGAGCGATTTTGGGTCTCACACCCTCTCCCTCTCGGAGCGACCAACACAAGTATTTGTGGGAATTGTAAATTGATTGATTGATTCATTCATTATCTCATTCATGAAAGATACATGGGTTTATATAGGATCCTAGGGGTCCTATTTCTTTAGGAATCCTATTTTTTTTACAAGAAAATATCAACCCTCCCAACAAAAAAGTAAAACATTATGTATGATTTCTAAATATAATAATATATCATATCATTTTTATGAAACCATAGGGAAGAAATCAGCCTTTTAACAAAATAAGCAAGAAATCAAGAACTCTTAAGAAATCCTAGGGAAGAAAAGGAACTCCATGTGGGTGCTTGATGCCTGGCACAACTTGGCATGAGGATCCTTGGGCATGGCACATGCTGGCATGTGTATTTCCTCTCTGGGCGTGTAGAGGGTGGTGGCTCCAAAGATGACGTGGACCAAGTTTGCTTCTTTATGATTGTCTCTTTCTAAATAAGGCTCAATCCAAAGTAAACCCAAGTATGGTCCATGGACCCAAAACTAAATGCATCAAAAGAACTAATTGATTAAATCAAAAGGACTAGAACAAAATAACTAAAGTAAAGTTATTTTGATATGGCTTCTTCAATCCAAATTGAATCTAAATTATGTTGCTGACTTCTGTTGGCTCTGGTGTCTGCACCAATTCTCTCAGGGTGGGGAGAACTTGACCCTATCGAGTGGGGGTCGATTTTGCTTTGGTGACACTCAAGCAAATTGGGATCAATATACTGCAGCTCTTCTCGAGTGATCTAGGTATCCTCGGACTCTGATCGATCTCACCATCTAACTAAGTACTGCTGATAGCCTCAACTCCGGGTGGAGATGATTTGCTCATCCAAAATTCTCTTAATCTGATCATGCTTTGACATTTTCACTGGTGGACATTCAGGATAGGCTCTCTCTCAAAGGTTGGTTCAGGCTCAAATGGCTCACTAGGTATCCAAGTTGGCTCTTTATAGATGACGAGATCTGCAATGTTAAAAATAGAGCTAATTTCAAAATCAGAAGGTAAGTCCACAACATAAGCATTTGGTCCAATCTTCTTTAAAATCTTAAATGGACCTGCTCCTCGAGCATGTAACTTCTTGATGGTTCCTGATGGGAATCATTTAGGCCTTATTCGAACCATCATATAGTCTCCTTCCGCAAACTCTTGGACACGTCGATGAGAATTTGCATTCTATTTATAAACTTTATTACTAATACTAATTTTTTTACTAATCTTTTTATGAAAACTCTTGACATGCTATGCAAATGACTCTGCAGATTCAAAAATTCTAGCATGCATGGGTAGTGCGATAAGGTCTATTGATTTTCTGGGCTGATATCCATGAACTACTTCAAAAAGACTCATACCAATAGACCTATTAACAGAGCTATTATATGCAAATTCAGCTCAGGGCAATAAAAGATCCCAGTTACCTATATGTTGCCCAATCAAGCAATGCAATAAATTTCCAAGACTCCTGTTGACCACTTCAGTCTGACCATCTATTTATGGGTGAAAGGTAGAAGAAAATTTTAATTTTATGCCTAGAAGGTGCCATAGGGTTTTTCAAAAATAGCTCATGAATCTAACATCCTTATCAGAAATAATGGTTTTGGGTAATCCATGCAATTTAACAATCTCATCAAAGTATATTCTTGCAACTTTCGAAGCGTCCGATGTTTGGCAACAGGATAAAAAATGGGTCATTTTTAAAAATCTATCTACAACCACTAGAACTAAATCATGCTTCCTAACTATTTAAGATAAGCCTAGAACAAAATTCATGCTAATGTCTTGCCAAGGACAGTCTGGTATAGGTAAGGGTGTGTATAGGCCTATGTTCTATTTTCTTTGCTTGGCCACGGCACACGTTCTACACTGGGCAATAATTCGAGCGACATCTCTTTTCAGGCTTGGCCAAAAGAACTGAACTTCTATCAATTCTATGGTTTTATTCCTACCAAAGTGTCCAGCTAATCCTCCAGCGTGTAGTTTCCAAACTAGAAAATTTCTTAAAGATGTATGAGAAACACACAGCCTAGCTCCTCTAAACAAGTAACCATCCTAAAGGGTATATTCACTATATTCTCTAGATGGTCTTTTTCGTAAAATGGTAAGTATGCTGCCAAAATTTGGACACTCCTCATAATCTTCTTTAATCTTATCAAAACCAACAACCTCTACACTAATGGTGGACAACAAAGTATGACGACGACTTAGGGCATTAGCAGCGCGATTCTCTACACCCGCATGGTGTTTCAAAATAAAAGTATAGGCTTGCAAAAACTAGACCCACCTACCATGTCTATGATCTAGTTTCTTTTAGAAATTCAAGAATCGAAGGGCTTCATGATCTGAGTATAAAATAAATTCTTGCGGCAGTAGGTAATGTCTCCAGTATCTTAGGACTTGGACTACCGCATAAATTTTTTTGTCGTAGGTAGAATACTTTAGTTTAGAATCATTAAGTTTCTTGCTAAAATATGCTACCGGATGACCTTCTTGACTAAGGACACCACCAATCCCAACTCCTGATGCATCGCATGCTACTTTAAAAACCTTGGAAAAATCAAGTAAATGTAGGACTGGGGCGTGGGTCATTTTGTCCTTAATGTTTAGGAAGGCTCTATTGGCTACTTTGGTCCATTCAAAATCTCTCTTTCTAATACAGTCAGTGATGGGAGCGGCTATGGTGCTAAACCCTTTTATTAACCTACAATAAAATGTTGCTAATCCATGAAAACTTCGCACATCATGCACACTTTTAGGTACCGGCCACTCAACTATTGCTTTGATCTTTTCAGGGTTGGCAGACATACCATAGGGGTTAACAATAAAACCTAAAAAGTTGACACGGTCCATCATGAAAGCACATTTCTTAGAATTGGCATATAGACTTTCTATTCTAAGGACTTGGCAGACTTTTCAGAGATGATCTAGATGGCCCTCCCTAGTTCGACTATAGATCAAAATGTCATCAAAGTACACAACTACAAACACTCCTATAAACAATCATAGTACTTGGGTCATCAATCTCATGAAAGTACTAGAAGTATTAGATAACCCAAATGGCATCACCATCCACTCATATAAATCATCTTTCATCTTAAAAGTAATTTTTCACTCATCTCCCGGTCTAATCCTTATTTGATGGTAACCACTCTTGAGGTCAATCTTAGAGAAAATAGTAGCTTCGGCCATCATATCTAGCATGTCATCTAACCTAAAAATGAGAAAATGGTACTTAATGGTGATCTTGTTAATGGCACGACTATCTATGCACATCGTCCATGTTCCATCCTTCTTTAGAGTCAATAGTGCAAGAACTGCACAAGGACTTAAACTCTCTCTCACGAATCCTTTTTTCATCAGCTCTCCAACTTGCCTTTGTAGCTCAGTATGCTCAGTGGGGTTCAACCTATAATAAGGCAAATTGGGAAGGATAGATCCAGGTACCAAATCAATGGCATGCTAAATGTTTCTCATGGGTGGTAAGTAATCTAGGAGATCCTCAGGAAAAATATCATGAAATTCACTAAGAATGCTGACTACTTCCTTGGGATGATCTATCTTAGGGTCCTCACGAACTTCTCTTACAGCAATCATTCAAACTGGTGATCCTTTACTCACGGTCAACTCTAATTTCTTAGCACCTATCAGATGGAGGCTTTTCTTTTTGATGTTTTCTTTTGGTCCATCATCTATCTTTCTATTGGTAGCCTTAGGTGGGGAAGGATTGATCGTGATCTTCTTACCCTTATGAGTGAAACTACAGGAGTTGGTTCGGCCATAAATCATAACATCATTATCAAACAGCCAAGGCAGACCTAATATAATACTTCCAACTTCCATGGATACGACATCACACCAAATATGATCTTGATAAGAATGGAGCTGGATGAAAACACGGCATCTATGTTTGATGGAAATAAAGGAGGAATCTATCTAAGACATACGGTATGGGCTAGGTTGATCTATAGGAGCTAATCCTAATCGCTTAACCATTTTGGTGGAGATGGCCTTGATACAGCTATCGCTATCAATGATCATCTTATAAATTTTATTACTAAATTTTATGAAGGTATGAAAAATAGAAGTACTATGCAAGTCTTCACTCTCCTTAGTCTGTGCTAGAACATATCTAACGAATCCAAGCCTAAGGTCTGACTCTGGTGCAACAAAACTTAAGATTTTCTCAGTACTCTCAAACTGCTCAGCTAAGTCTAAATCAGCTACATAAACTTTCTCCTCAATATTTTCTAGAGTTTTCTTTTTTAATTCTTCTATAAATAATGATCAGTTGGGATGTTGTGCAGCAAAATGATCATAACCATGGCACTTGAAGTTGTGCGATTGAGAACTACTTCCCTTAGATATCTCTTGTAACTCTTTTTTTTTATCTTCTTTTCTCATAATAGGATTTGTAGGTGGAGATCCATTACTAGGAGTTTGGGTAGTATTGGATCTCGATCCAGAAGAGGTTACTCGGCAAGGTTCAAGACGACGGATGGTCGAATATCTAAAAAATCTCTCAAAGTCTAAGGCAAGTTGATGAACTTGTTCTAACATGGTTACCTCTCGCAAAAAAAGCTCACGCTCGATATCTTCTCGTAATCCAGCTCTAAATCTAGACAAGATAACAATCCTATCTTCAGTTACTCCACATCTCATGAGGTACTCATCAAATCTCATGTGTACTCTGTGACTGATCTATTTCCTTGAGTAAGTCTCTGCCACTGATCTAAAAGTCTTTATTGGTAGGAGGTGGGGAGGTATTTTTCTCTAAGTTTCTCTTTCATTTCATCCCAGGTTTCTATCGGATCTTGTCTTCTCTAGTTGAGAAGACATTCAACACTTTTCCAATAAAGTCAGGCTTGCCTAACCAACTTCATCCTAGCAAACCTAACTCTTCTTGCTTCAGATATTTTGTACCATCCAAAATAGTGATCCATGCCCGATTCCCAATCTAGGTACTCTCAGATCTAGACAACCATCAAAACTTGGGGATTCAATTTTTACATTCCTAAGGACATGCTCATCCTGATCGAACTGGTTATGATGGGGGCATGCTGCTATAGGTCAATCTAGGTCGAGGTTCCTTCTTCTCTATTTTATAGGTAGTTGGGGAGACTCGGGTTTAGATTGTCTTTGCCTAGCTTCTTCTAGTACTGTTATTCTTTCACTCATGGTTTTCATAAAATTTTTTATATCATCAAACTTCTCAGTCAGGGCATTAATGATTGCTGCTGTATTAGGATCCATGTTGGTACTGGGTGAGAAAGTAGGACGTTGGTACTGGATACCAGATCTAGTGGTCATGCAAGTCCAGGATGCAGGAATAAGATGTAGTAAAAAAATACTAAAAAATAAATTATAAAATTTAAATTATGAAAATTTAACTTGTAGTAATTTTAAATTATAGAATTTAAACTAAAGCCCTAACCAATCTGACTCTGATACTAAATTGATGTGGGACAGCCTAAAAAAAAAGAAAAAAAAAACAAAGCTTTCTTTCGTTCATCAACAACAAATCACGTTCGATCGTGGCACATTATTCCCAGGACAGACAGTATAGTTGCCTATACTCTGCTCAGGAAATGTGACTAATTGACATGGGACCAAAGCACGATCAATCTAAATGATGCTGATAAATGTTATTTTAGAAATCAGTAAATAACTAGCAATAACAAACTAAATAGATAGATAGCAGAAATTAAACATGCTCATGAATAATTGCAAAAAAAAATATAAATGGAATGAAGGATAGCAAGAAATTAAGCCCACAAGAAATCCAAAAAAAGATAAGATGAATCTGGATCGTGGTAGTTAAGAAACTATCCTGATTATGACTCTTAATCTTTTAACCAAGCAGATCTATCAATAAAGAACTAGGTCTTTACCAACATCAGATCTAAAAAAAATAAGTAAAAAAAAAAAATCAAAGATCAGTTGAGAAGGAACGAAGGTCCTTGTCAACGTTTGATCTACAGAATAATAGATTACTCTTTCTCTCTTTGCATGATAGATAAAAATCTTGGAGGAGACAGATCTTCTTTTAATGGAATAGGCTTATGTAGGTAGATGGTGAAGACGAATCGGGGTCGTAGGAACACTGAATCTCAAGAAAATAAAGATTAAAGAGATAGAAAAAGGTGGGCCTCACACCCTCCCCTCATGGGGCAATTTTGGGTCTCACACCCTCTCCCTCTTGGAGTGACCAACATAAGTGTTTGTGGGAATTGTAAATTGATTCATTCATTCATTCGTTGTCTCATTCGTGAAAGATACGTGGTCTATATAGGATCCTAGGGGTCCTATTTCTTTAGGAATCCTATTTTCTTTATAAGAAAAAATCAACCCTCCCAACAAAAAAGTAAAACATTATGTATGGTTTCCAAATACAATAATATATCATATCTATCTTTTATGGAACCATAGGAAAGAAATCAGCCTTTTAACAAAATAAGTAAGAAATCAAGAACTCTTAAGAAATCCTAGGGAAGAAAAAGAACTCCATGTGGGCGCTTGATGCCTGGCACAACTTGGCATGAGGATTCTTAGGCATGGCACATGCTGGCGTGTATATTTTCTCCCTGGGCATGTGGAGGGTGGTGGCTCCAAAGATGACGTGGACCAAGCTTGCTTCTTTATGATGGTCTCTTTCCAAATAAGGCTCAATCCAAAATAAACCCAAGTATGGTCCTATGGATCCAAAACTAAATGCATCAAAAGAACTAATTGATTAAATCAAAAGAACTAGAATAAAATAACTGAAGTAGAGTTATTCTAATATGGCTTTTTTAATCCAAATTAAATCTAAATTATATTGTCGACTTCTGTTGGCTCTAGTGTCCGCACCATATACTTATACCTATATTCCATCATAGATATTCTCGACAGAAGAATGCTTTGGAGTTGATCACGTTCAATGACGATGTACCCAAACATCTCACCTATATGCCATATTAGTGTCTCCACATTTCTTGGTTAAGAGGACTTTTGTCGTCCATAATGTTCCAGGCATCACCTAGCTCTGATACCATATTATCTTCCATAATATTTCAGGCATCACCTAGATCTGATACCATATTGTAGATCCATGATATCGCTCGAACGCCAATCATCCTTAACATCACAAGCACCTATATCATGTTATGAAAGCTCCTGATCTTTAGCACGGACGTGAAGGAACCTATGACATTCTCTATAAGCAGCAAACCACCGATCCTCCACCTGGATCTGTGATGGGGTGCCTCCCTTCTTGGGCTTGAGGAAGATGCCCCCTTCTCTAGGGCTTCTTCAAGAACCCTGGGACAACAACTCTAGAGAGAAGAGAAGAAGATAGTTGAGGGAGAAAAGGTCTGTATTGATTTCAACCTTAAAAATCTTAATATAACCTATGTATTTATACATAGCCATTAGATCCGACCAAAAACTCCTCTGGCTAACCCAATACATGAAAGCACTCACCGAGCCCATGTACACCCATGTCTCCCATGCTCTCATCCTCTAAATCTAGACCCAACCCATATATGAGTTAGCCCCCTTAAGACCTCTCAAACCAGGCCTTAAGATCCCTAGGACCAACCCAGATCCTAGCCCAAAATAGATCCTCGCGTAATTCTGCCCGCGCATTGAGCTGACTCAATCTCAACACTGAGCCGGCTAAGTTCTACTGGGTCAGCTTAGTTTGTAACTGAGCCGACCTAGTTCTATGCCGTGCCAACAGTCCCAAACGCACAGCTTTCTATTTTTTCTATGCACTGAGACTTAGCCGACCCAATTTTGGATAGAGTCAACTAACTTGCAGAAAATCTTCTTTCTATAGTCTTGATTCCCCAACTTTAGTTTCTTGCTTCACTTTGTATTCCAGATCTCTGAAGCACCAACCAAGTCCCTAAAATTCCTGGAGCCATCACTATGACTCCTCCCATGGCCTCCTAAGGCTTGGGAGCACCATAAACCCTCATAAGGATAACCAACCTATATGGCATATAGCGATCTATGCTCGATAGACGCTGTCGTCCTAATTAACAGCTTATCATTTGGTTATGAATAAATTTAAGGATTAATCGATAAATCCTTTCTTTATCGAAGCTAAACAGTCCTAAGGTCTTCATCACAACAATGGAGTTCATTAGAAGATGTAAATTTATAATGAAAAAAGATGCCAAAATATTTTTTATTAATTAATAAATTAATTATAATATCTTAACCATCCATAGGCTGATAATTGGCTTTGGAACATAATTTCCAACAAAATGAATCCTCTAACACTTGGAGCATTTTGTTTGGCTGAGCTATCTCAAACTTGCGACTGAACTCATCGCTCATCATAGCCAGCATAATGCAACGCACCGTGGTTCAATCACTGAGCTACTTTTGATAAGTGTCTCTGACTATTCCATATGCATTGATAGCTGGCTCTTCAGGTGCAGGATCCATCAGCACATATAAGATCCGTTCATGCTCTAAGACAATCTTCAACTTTTGGTATCAACTACCGAAGTTGGGTCCCACCAACTTATCATTATCCAACAATGATCGGAGCGATAGAAAAGTGGCCATGTCTGCACAAAGAAAAATCAAAATTTAATTAGTAATTGATTCATTAAATCTAAAGATTTGGACTTTAATCAAAAGATTTTTTTACTATTTTATTCAAATTGGTAGCCTCTACCTCCAATTCAAGGAATTATCTTAATTTCTTAGTGGGTACTAGAATCTACATAGATTGTACATAAGTCCAACTTTGGTTGGCCCATCCATGTACATCTAAGGATAGGTTCATAACCAATTATTTTTTTAAATAATTTTTAGTAATTAAATTTTGCCCCAGGCCCTGATCAGTTGGCTTTGGCCTTCTCAAAAAAGGATCCAGTTAGGTCCAACCATTAATATAACCATACTTGGCCCATCCAACTAATGAATGATCAGGCCTAACTTTGGTTGGTCCACTTAACCACCATTTAGAAAGGTGTGTCTAAGAGATCATATAATGAATGATAATTCCATCAACCGATATGCACCAGGCCTTTGGGCCTTCAATAATTATCCAACTGATGGATCCATTATCATCCACTTTAATGGAAGGCTATGATCCAGTTATCATATAACTATTTTATTTTAGAGACCTAATAATTTTAGAGAATTTATTTATAGAAGTGAGTAGGTCAGATTAACCAGCTTGTCATGATCATTCTACTGGCTTCACCAAGTCAGCTTAAGAGAGACCACTAACAAGCTGGTCTAGGAGCACCTAAATCAGTCACACTAATTTATCTAGCTGACATGGGTTAGCTCGAATAGTCAAGCAATCCAATCAAAATATAATCTCACTAAGAAGCCAGGTAAGTTCGATCAATGGAAGGGTCTACCAGGCTTACCTTAGACACCATAAGAAATGGCTAGGTAAGCAGGCTGTCAATTAAAAACCACTGATTTGGTTTATCTTAGATACCAACTAGTTTAATTAGTTTCAATTAGATCAACTTAACAATTCGTGCTAGACCACGTAGCCAAGAATCAAGTCCATCTTAGGTCTTGTTAAAGATATGAACTTGACCAACTACAACTATTGTAATTGATCTGGAGAATCCTTCACCTAATTTAAGACAATAATTGATTAGATTTAGTCAATTCTCTAATTAAGTCCATGTTTAATCTAACCTTAGGTCTAACCAAATTAATGGACCTAATCCTCACTAACCCATTTAACCCATGTGTTATGATTTGTATCTTAGGATCTTTAATTCATAATCCTAGATCCTAATCAATCAACTTCTTAATTCTTAATTAAGTTTTGGGCTAAGGGTTGGGATTCGACTTTTTAAAAATAATTTTCATATTTGTAAAATATTTTTACAACATGTTCTATCTACCAAGTTGCATGTTTGATTCATAATCAATATGCAAGTAAAATAAACATAAAACTACTTTAGATCTAATCTAAACAGGTTTATATAATTGAAACAGTTTCAATAATAATCAATCATAAATCTTCCTAGATCAAATCTAATATATTTATAAAGATTAAAATTAGATTAAAATATTTTTAATCAAATCATAAAATCTCTTAGATCTAATCTAAAATTTTATGATAAATATTTTAGATCAGCACGTACTAGGACAATCGATTCACTATAAGGGGTAAACCTTATAGCAGAACAACTTTATGGCAGTCCGTGTAATCTAAAATATTTTTTTTTAAATTTAAAATTATTTTAAATCTATTAAATTATAAATAAAATTAGATCAAATCTAATAAATTTATGATTAGAGTCAGATCATTACGAACTAGGATAAACTTTTCACTGTAAGAGGTAAACCTTACAGCAGGACAATCTTATGGCAATTTGTGATATATGAATTTTTTTTTAATTTTAAATTTAATAATAAATTATAAATTAGATCTAATCTAAGAAATAATTTAAATATACATAAAAACTATATAATAAAAATCTGACTCTGATACCAATTGAAGGAACAAGATCTAGGATTTTACAGGTAGATCTTGAAACTTTTTCAAGATCTTATTGTAAAAAATCTAAATAAATTAAATATTTATTTAAATAAATATATAAATATCTAGATCTCAAATATATTATATGATCAAGGCATGATATTAAATTAAAAATTAAAATTAAATAAGAAAGTAAAAGATTGATCAAATCAACCTAGATCTACATTACCTCAAATACAGGTATAAAGTTTATAGATCAAATCTATTATCTGAGCAAGTTAGATGTTCTAACTTACTGATCCAGGCTTGAGGATGAAGTCACAAGCTACATATGCATCCAATCTCTAGGAGTCATCCACACGAGTCTATGATCTCTGATCTGAAGTCCGATGCAGAAAATCAGCACAGCATGCTAGTATTATGCTGATCCTTCTTTGATGGTCAATCCGATGCTTTCTTCTTTGAAATTTAGACTCTCTAAAATATGAGAAGAAAGATGAGAGTTTACTGATCTTAGACTCTCTAAAAAGAAATTCAAAAAAGGAGGAGAGATTGAAAATAAAATAGCCCTAGAAGAAGACCCTCTTCTTCTTCTCTTTTCTCTCACCTAGACACCTAGTTTGGTGCCTATGGAACCCCCATGCCCAAGGACCCGCTTCCTCTAATTTTCACAAACCTCAAACCTCTCCCAAATCTCTATATTTTGCAAAAAAATTAGAATAAAATTCTTCCAATAAATAGATAAAAAATAGAGTCTAAGTTAGGTCAAAATCCTAGACTAGGAATGTCCAAACATAGGAAGTTGTTGGGGCGCCCAACTCTTGGGCGCCTCCTCCACAATTATTGGCATGGACCAGCAAGAGAGGGTGCACAAAAAAGGAGTTTATTTTCATGGAATAAGATAAGAATTAATTAAAAAAGGGATTAGTACTCAAGGGAAGCTGTTTTGGTCAACAAGGATTCTATCTCATAGAATCCTAAGCAAAACTAACTGCCCTTTTGACTTGGTGTTCCAACAAATTGCCTAAATAGAAAAGAAGGAGAGAAGGAGGGTGTGATAATTCATGGGTGTGAAGAATTTTTACGTAAGAAACAAAATAAAAGGAGCATGGGGTGTGAGGATTAAGTGGTGCAAGTGATAGGGAGTCCTAGTCACACCAGGACTCTTATTTCGACTTGGTCAAACAAAATCTTTTAACCAAATAAAATCAAGATTAAATTAAACCAATTAAATAAGGTCCTAACCTTTTTAAGAACTTAATTAAATTAGATTTAATTCTAATTTATTTTTTAATCAAATTAAAAAATTGGCTTAATCTGAGTCCTAGTTAGACTAGGACTAGTTCTTCCTTGCACTTGGCTTATGCAATAAACCAATTGGACTTGATCCAATCAAGCTCATACCAAATCTAATTAAATCATATTTAATTAGACTTAATCTTAGCCTATTGACTTAATCAAATTAAGCTAATTAGTAATTTAATTACTAATCGATCCTCCCGCAACACTTGCACTGGGTTAAACACCAATCGTATAGATTGTTTAACCCTATAATGATTCTTAATCGTTGATCAACCATCCGATCAGATCATAAGCTCTAATGTGTGTGACCTCATAGGTCTGAACATAAGCAAGTAGCATAGAAATAAATTTTTGTACTAATCAAAATGACCATCTAGCAATGATTTCCGACGATCGGATGGTCGAAGGTGTAGAACACCATCCTTAGAACCCATGCAGATATAGTTTTCATATAATCCATCCCCTTGACCACAATACTCGTACGATACCTTAGAGTTTAACTATCAACTCTGATTAGGTTGTTCACATTATATTTCAAAATACCAAATTTATCTGATGGATTATCCTAGCCAAGGTTTTGCTATATTGAAATACAGTGATACATTCTTCTCCAACTCTTAGAGTGATCAATTCTATCTTGATCACACTCCGACTTTGCAAGTACTTGACTATGCCCAAAAGCCTTTCATTGTTGAATTAAAAATTTAGTTAGTCCAGTACCAAAGTATAGTGAGTTGCTTGCAAGCCACTGAGGCAATCTTTGGTCTAAGGGACACTTATACCTATATCCTATTAGAGACATTCTCGAAAGCAAAATGCTCTGGAGTTGGTCATGTTCAATGATGATGTACTCATACATCTCAGCTTTATGCCATACCAGTGTCTCCACACTTCTTGGTTAAGAGAATAATTAATCTATATGGCATATAGCGACCTATGCTCGATAAACGTTGTCGTCCTAATTAATAGCCTATCATTTGGTCGTGAATAAATTTAAGGACTAATCGATAAATTCTCTCTTTATCAAAACTAAAATAGTCCTAAGAACTTCATCATAATAATAGAGTTTATTAGAAGATGTAAATTTAGGATGAAAAAAGATGTTAAAATATTTTTTATTAATTAATAAATTAATTATAATATCTCAACCATCAACAGACTGATGATTGACTTTAGGACATAATTTTCAATAGGTAGCTCATGATGAACTGCCCATATGCATCCATCAAGGATTGCAGAATTATGTCAGTCTACAGATCTTGATCTAACTTGACATCGAGCTTCTCAAGCTCTTCTAAGTTCTTGATCATCATTAGATAATGATTTTGGACTGACTGTCCATCATGCATTTGAGCCTTAAAAAGTTTTTTAGTGACTTGATATTTGGCTGCACGACTCTATTCACCAAACAACTCTTGTAGGTGAGCCAACATTTGATGGCTAGATTTAATGTCTTCATGTTGGCACTAGAGCTCATCAGACATCGAGCCCAACATATAATACCTGACTTTGTTATCTTCATCCGTCCACTTCTTGAGAGACACTCTCTGATCAATGGATGGGCGGACTGGTAAGGTGGGAGGATCCTGTTCCAACATATGAGTCAACTTCTTAAAACCCAAAATAATTTTGAAGTTCCAGAGTCAATCCTTATAGTTGGGTCCGGTCAGTCTATGAGTGTCTAGGATACGGGCTAGTCGATTGGATGTAGATATTTTTCTATAGAGAATCAAAGTTTTTAATGAGATTTTATAATTAGATTTAAATATTTTATTTAAAGATTTTATTTTTAAATAAATTAGGCTCCCACTATTTACTCGGATCTCTACACTCTTTTGGTAGAGATGCACAAATCTTCATAATTATAGATTTCTAGTGGATGGTATAATCCCACCAACTGACTCACCATCTCACCTAATAGTTATTGGTGATGGGTCAATCAATGTGTGAACAACTCTTGTTTAATAATTTTCTAATTATGGTGCATCCTAACTTGGTCTCTAATTCATGAATCTTATCATGTCTAGAATATTGATCCACTCCTTAGTTAAGTCAGACCCAACATTTGTATAGATTGAATTCCTAATGGATCCCTCACCATATCCAAAATATTGAGCCCAACACATCCTCCAACCTGTAGCATCCAATGCCTAATAGACATGGTTGCATCTTTTTGGTGCAACTGAACCACTGTATCCAACCAAGAACAATCAACCCCATGAAGGGCCCGCACATCTACAATGATGGAAGACTTTAGATTTAATATTTTTTTAGAAAGATTTAATTTAGATCTCTTTAAACTTGACTTGACTTAGTCATAATAATTATGACCAACCTAGTGGCATGGGTTGGCTTGAATTGTTAGCCACCTCAAATCAGAACTAGATTGACATAAATGATCAGGTAAGTGAGATCGATGAAAGAGATATACCATTAATTCAACAAGAATGCATTCAGGTCAAGTAGCTTCCAACTAAAAACCAATCGATCGTATCTGCCAAACTTACCATAGATATCAAATTATCGAATCAGAACCAATTAGGTTAACCTACAATCCAGGCTCGAACCGTGGAGCCAATTTAGATCTTGATTTGATCGAGTCACATCTCAATGTGATTCGATCTTGACCTAAACTTAATCCTATTAGGCTAGTCAAATCTAAGCTTTCTTTGATCCTACCTAACCAACTCTTGATTCAGTTTGATCAACTGCTAAACTTAATTAAGCTACCCAAGTTCGAACCCAATTTTATGAATATGTCTTAGATCTAAAAATTTATAATTTTAGATTTAATTAATTTCATAATTTTAATTCTTAATTAAGTTTTGGGTTCATGAACAAAATATGTAATAGAAATCCTAGGATTTCAAGATCTAGGATTTTGCAGAAAAATGAGTTCTGATTTCTGATTAAGGATGAATGTGCAGCATCCCTACATGCCATAAGAACACTCAATCAAACAGGAGTGGGCCTTTAAACCCTACATTTTTCTTATGATCGGATGGCCATGGGAAACTTTTTAATCAGAAATATAATTTTTTACTACAAAACTAGTTAGATTATCTATCACATATAAAAAGATCTAACCAATACATGTCTTGCATACATCTCATGTATCATCAATATGCATACTTTGAGATCTAAAATATTACATATTAAATCTAAAAAATAAAATTTTAATTTGATCATATCAAAATTAAAACTATTTTAGATATCTTATAGAACTATTCTATGACTAGTCTAAGAATGCATCTTTCATATCTCATATGAATAAATAAAAAATTAAAAACTTTACTTTTTATTTTTAGATCTAATTAAAATAATTATAAAATCAAAAAAATAAAAATTAAGTAGATCTAAAATTATGTTTAATCAAATTAAATACATGATCATAATAGACAATACATAGAACTATTCTATACCTAGTCTAGTCATGCATCTCATACATATTAGATCTAAATTATTTATTTTTAATTTTTTAATTTTAGATCTAATCATATCTGATATGATATATAAAATCTTTTAATATTAGATTATAAATAAAAATAAAATTAGATCTAAGATAGATCTAAAGAATTGTCAATCTGGCTCTAATACCAATTGAAGGAAAAACATTATTTTCCATCGCAGGACTGTGCAAATCTGATCAGATCTGAGGTGAATATTTTTAAAAATTTATAAATAATCTAATTAGATCTAAGAGTTCTCAGATCTAATCATGGTGATTTGATATTAAAAATTAAAAATTAAAATTAAATTAGATTTAATTTAAAGTACTTGATTGGATAATCTAATTATCATGCAATGATCCTGTTGATTCCTAAGGTTTGGGAAGGAGCCATGCATGCACCTGATCTCTACCAATATCTACTTGGGTAGGATCTGAACATCTTCTTCTTATAAACTTTTTCTTCAAAAATTAGATTTAGATCTAATCCGAAGAATCTTCAAAACTATTTTTAAACGCAGTCCATCCATCATACGAACACCATTGTGTAAATCCTGAATATTGTGCCAAAAACCTTTGACCTTCTTCCCAAATTTGTGCCTAACTTTTTAGGCTTGTAGAAGAGAAGAAGAGAGAGGATAGGGGGGTGTGGGATATTAGGGATGGCAGACTTTGGGCATGGAAAATTATTTCTTTCTTTGAATGCACTTTGACATGAGAAAGGCTTTTATGTCCAATGCCTACTTAAAGTCTCTTTTGACCAAAATAACTCATTTATTTTATTATTAGGACCCTAAAACTTATTCTCCATGAAAACCCACCAGATCTCATCTATTTTTTTTTCCAAAAATGATTCAAAAAGATATCAGCATGAGTAGATAAGGAAGAGTCTACTGCACCTAGGACTCCTCCCTTAAGAGTTTGATCCAAATCAAACTCTATCATAACTTAGCCTAGATACCTCTAAAAATTACAAAATTTAGTACACCCAATGCATAACTCATGCTCTATCATATAACTAAAAATTAAATCAAAATATTTTTTATAGAATTTTTTAGAAGCATCTGATCAGGTGACCCTCAATTCTCTCAAATAGGTCAACTTTTGACCCTAGTCTAATTTGACTATGAATGGATTTAATTTCTATAATTATTCTAATCTAAAATTATTCTAGTTAGATAAAAATAAACCCATTCAAAATATAAGAAAAAATTAAATCAAATTTGACTTGATTGTGATGAATCAGAAAGAATTTAGAAGGAGAAAGTTAGGCTCAATCATGTGCTAGCATGATTACCTTGAACCTAATTAGATCTAATCTAAATCAATCAAACTGGCTTAGCTCAATTGATGATATCCAAATCTAAATACTTGATTGTGTGACCCAATTAGATTCAATTCTGTATGATAATGAGACATGTCACATTCTCCATTATCGACATCATCAAAATACCTTTCGATGGATCAAAACTTTTCTGATTCATACAATTAGAATGATTGATCATCAAAATCATTCTAATTACTCCCAAAATCTACCAATGACACCAAGCAATATATGGTAGCAACCCATCAGAAATAAAAGTGAATCTCTTGGTATAGTTATCTATGCAATTGGGTTCTTCTATCTTGAGCTCCGATAGGATTAGGGTTAAGATGAACTCATCAAACCCAATGTCTGTCATATGAATTAATCATTCGATTCGAGTCCAATGTGAAATCCTGATAGAAACTCTTTCTATCATCTTCACTTTGTCATGGCCATCGGCTTATAAACTCAATCTTATGATTATCATAGGGCTACTCCTCATCTATCGAGGTAAATAGATCTCCTATTAGTGTATTCAATTTCTACAATGAACATGCTATAGACAACATATACCTCAGAATTCTGAATGGCTAGAAAATCGAGTTATGGTGTAGTCAAACTATAATACTCTCATGGTGAACTACCAATGCACCTCAGATCAAAGAACTAGACACACCACTATAGCATCGAGTTAGTCATTGATGAGAAGGTAGACTTCTTTATGACTACTCAAGGTGGTCACACTCAGTGCCCTCATTCTTTGATAAGTATTTATACTCTCGCTTCAGTGTCTCCATACCATAGACTCAAGATACATCTATCTTAAGAAAGAGATCATACACCAACCTTCCGGATCGATCACCATCCTCGTGATGATCCTATAGTCGGAAGTAGTTTATGAGTTAATTATAAAAATTCATATCTTAAATTTTTGACTTTTGAAAATATGAATTATCATTACTATTAACTCAAAGGATGTATCATAGATACTTTTAAATACATATTATGATAGAAAAAAATCTATTTATTAATTTATAGTCAAAATTATAAAATTATCCTTAGAAGTGTATTACAAGTGACAGCCATTCTGGCTTCTAGAGCACACATTTAACACTAATCTCCTTAGTGTCATGCATGATCCAACCTATAGCATTTTGATTTTCTCTAAGGATAGCTAACAATTCTTTCTCTTGGTTTGGATCTAGTTCGGCCACAATAATTTCTGGCAAAATTTTAGAAGGACCTAGATACACATACTTAAGATGCATAGGAAGTGTTTTCAGATCTAGCTTATGTGCTTCCTCAATTGATAGTTTGTGTGATGTTTTACCTATAAGTGGTTCGACTGGTGGTTTCCATCTTAGTTGAGACCTTTGATCACTAGATATTTCATTGATGCTTTCCAAATCTTGGTTCAACCAAAGATTGTAATCAAATTCTTCATCACCGAGGTCAATAGGCTCATATACAGTATCCTGAATTAGGTTCATATCAAAGGGTTGCTTTGCTTTATTCCCCAAGTTAAAAGATATCAGATCCATGGACATGTTCCCAAAGGTAATCTTCATGAGACCGTTGTGATCATTAATTAGAGCATTAGCGGTTGCTAAGAAGGTCTCCCTAAGATAACTAGGATGTGACCTCTAGGATTTGATATGGGTTTAGTTTCTAGGATCATGAAATCTATAGGGTAGATAAATTCACCAACCTTGATCAATACATCCTCCACTATCTCTTTGGGCACCTTAATGGATCAATCCACTGACTGTAGGGTGATTCCTATTGGCTTGAGTTCCTTTGATCCTAATTGTTCATATACATTTTAATTAAGTCAAACCCTTCATTTCTATACCATCATTAATTGGAATAATACTACCCTTATGGTTACACAATAAAGCAACATATCCATTATTGACAATTATGTCCCAAAGCCAAATGTTTGAGTTATAGATGGTTGTGCTCATTGTAAATGTATATAAATTATAATTGAATAAAAATTATTCTAGCTGATTTGTCACATAGTGTACATCTTCTAATGAACTTCTATAATGTGATGAAGTCCTTAAAACTGTATTTAGTCAATAAAGAATGATTTATCATTTAGTCCTTAAACTTATTCACGATCAAATAATATTCTATTACTATGATGATAGCTATATCGAGTATAGATCATTATGTGCCATATGGGTTGGTTGTTCTATTAATCAAGAGGTATGAAGATACTTATATGGCATATAGGTGAGATGTAGGGGTACATCTATACTGAACGTGATTATTTTATAGTACTTTGCTATGAAGAGTTTATCCGAGGACTATGGGTATAAGTGTCCCTTAGACCTGAGATCACCATAATGACTTACAAACAACTCACTATACTTTGGTGCTAGACTACCTGAACTTTTAATTCAATGAAGGAAGGTTTCTGGGTACAGTCAAGTACTTATTAAGTCAGTGCATGAATCAAGATAGAATTGATCCCTCCAAGTAAAACTGAAGAAAGTACATCGTTGTATCTCAATTTAGCAAGACCTCGATCAGGACAATTCATATGATGGATTTGAGAGATTGATTTACAATGTAGATGACTTATTTAGAGTTGATAGTTAAATCCTATATCTTTTTAAGCATTTGAGTGTGAGAATTAGTGGTGCTCCCAAGCCTTAAGAGGCCATGAGAGGAGTCAGGGTGTTGACTCCAAGGAGACTAGGATAGGAGTGGTCCTAGGGCTAGGATAGGAGTTATCCTAGGATGGAGGCAGTGTTTAGTCCTCCACGGGCTTGAGGTTTAGGTGTTGAGGATCTTGAGGGATTTGGTTGGTGCTTTGAAAACCTGGGATATAAGGTAAAGCAAGAAATCAAAGCCAAAAAATGAAGACTACAGAGAAGGACATTTTCTACACATTAGCCAGCTCAATCTAAAATTGGATTGGTTAAGTCTCAATGCTTAGGCTAAACAGAGAAGAGCGCATTTAGAACTACAGGCTGGCACGCAACTAGGTTGGCTCAGTCTAAAACTAAGCCGACCCTGATAACTGAGCCAACGTAGTCTCAGGTTAGCCAGCTCAGTGTGCAAGTAGAGCTATGCGAGGGTCTATTTGGGGCTAGAATAGGAACTTATCCTAAGGGTCTTAAGGCTTAGCTTGAGAGATCTTAAGGGGGCTAACTCATGTATGGGTCGGATTTAGATCCAGGGGATGAAAGCATGGGAGACATGGGTGTACATGGGATCAGTGAGTGCTTTCATGTATTGGATTAGCTAGAAAAATTTTGATCAAACCTAATGGCTATGTATAAATACATAGATTATATTAGGATTTTAATTGGAGCAATCAATACAAATCTTTTCTTCCTTAATCTCTCTTCTCTCTTCTCTCTAGTGTTGTTGCCCTAGGTTCTTGAAGAAGCCCTAGAGAGAGGAAGCACCTCCCTTAAGCCCAAGGAGGGAGGCACCCAGCATAGATCTGGTGATGATCTATGGTATACTGTCTTAGAGAATGTCAAAGATCTCTTCAGATTCATGCTAAAGATCAGAAGTTTTTGTAATATGGTATCGGAGCTTGGTGATGCCATGGTGATTATGCTTACAGTTGGTCTCAGAGCCTGATGGTGCATGGAAGAGAAGAAGAAATCATACAAGATGAAATTAGGAATCTGCATGATTATTCCATGGTATGTTTCAGATCTACCATTGTTATTGCTGTGGTTTGACCAACTAGGAGTAGTAGGTTGAAGGTAGAGGCTGAGAGGATCAATAAAAAGGATTTTTTCTCAGGATGGAAGGTTTGGGTCCATGATTTGCTGGTCAGTCTTGGTAGAAAGGCCAAGGTATATGATGGTTGATAGGTAGGGAGCGCTAGAATGCTATAGTAGCACTTTCCTATAGATGCAGGGCTGAGAGAGGCTCGATGGTGCAGCAGTTAAGGAAGGTATCTTAGTAGAAAGCATCAGGATTCTCTATGAAGATGGATAGTGTGGGGTAGTTGATGGTTGAAGAGAGATTTTTTAAGGAATAATGATCGAAGGAAGACTAAAGAAGCGACTATACATCCTTCGATTGTAGGAAGGTGGGAAAGTAGTCGAAGATGTATTCAGCGATTCGACCAGAGCATGAATTTATGGAGCCTTCAGGGTGACGGAGATAAATGATCCATGGAGGTCCTGTAAGTTAGAGTTGGGCAGCTGTAGAGTGGTGTAGAGATGAGTCAGGAAGTGCTGAAGTGTTGAAGTGCTATAGTAGCACTACCCTGAAGGCACGGGGCTGAGAGAGGCTCGGCGATGCAGCAGTCGAGAGAGATATCTCAGTAGAGAGTATTAGGGACATCTCAAGGAGATCGAGAGTAGGTCTCAGGGAGAGATAGGGTATCTTAGGGAGTGCCAGGGGCATCTAGCAAGCGAGAGTATCCTAGATCAGATTTCTTCTGTAGGAGCACCAAGAAAAGTCATGGTTCAGGTGGAGGATGGTTTGTGTGCAGCAAGAGAGGATCCAAATACCTATAAGGAGGTGGTGTCAAGATGAGATAGGGAGCATTGGAGTGCTACAGTAGTATTTTTCTAGAGGCACGGGATTGAGAGAGGTTCGATAGTGTAGCAGTCGAGGAAGGTATCTCAGCGGAAAGTGTCAAGAGGCATCTCAGGAAGATCGAAAGCATGTCTCAAGAAGAGCTAGAAAGTCTCAGAAATCTTAGGATGAGATAGGTGGGTCTGAGCCTTGGACAGCATTTGAGCTATAGTTCCTCTGGGCGGAACTGAAGCGATGGTTGGTACAAGAATAGAAGAGGAGAAGGCTAGGATGAAATTTTCTAAGATTCAGTCGTTGGATTTAGAAGAGTTGGATGAGCTCTTGAATTTTGGAGGTTCCCGTAGGTTATGGAGGTATCTGAGATAGCTTCGAAGAGGACCATAAAGTGCGGAGGGTTCGAAGTGGCAGCGATGATGTTTGAGGTATAGTCGCAGGCCCAGTAGTGCAGCATTGGATGGTTAGCCTCGAGGGACTTGGATATAGAGTTGGCTTCTATGACATCAGATGGACTTTGGGTATAGATGGAGCTCCATAGTGATGGCTTCATAGGTGGAGAGAAAATTTTGACATGAGTTCAGAGTGGAGAGGTGCAAAAGGATCGATATCCTGGCACTAATGCTGGTGATGCATAGTTCCAAATGGAGCAGCATGTATAAGTGGATAGGCATAGCTCTAAGAAGATCATGTTAGGTGGTACATCATGTGCTGGTATAGTAGGATGCTGTAGGTTCTCTAGAAAAATTTAGAAAAAATAATGCATCTACCAAGCAGAAGGGATTCTATAATTTTAGGATGGTGCGAAAAGCAAGCCAAGGTCTTCGATGATGGAGGCGGTCATCCTAAAGGCCTCAAGAGTGCATAATAATTAATGAGGATTGACGGAGACGATATTTGCATAAGAGGCTGTTAGGTTGCATAGTGACAATGGGATCATGTAGAAGGGCATTGCCAAAAGATTTGCCAAGGCTTGGGGCACCAAGATGGAGATTATCAGGATTGGTGGTGCTCCCAAGCCTTGGAAGGCAACGGAAGGAGTCAGGGTGTTGACTTTGGGGAGACTAGGATAGAAGTGCTCCTAGGGCTAGGACAGGAGTTATCCTAGGGTGGAGGTGGTGTTTAGCCCTCCACAGGCTTAAGATCCTGATGTTGAAGACCTTGAGAGGCTTGGTTGGTACTTCAAAGACCTGAAACACAAAGTAGAGCAAGAAACCAAAGCTGGAGAATTAAGGCTACAGAGAAGTTTATTTTCTGTAGGTTTGCCAACTTAGTCTAAAATTGGGTTGGCTAAGTCTCAATGCACAGGTCAAATAGAGAGGAACGCATTTAGGACTATAAGCTGGCATGCAACTAAATCAACTTAGTCTAAAATTAAGCCGACCCAGTCTGAAATTGAGCCATCTCAGTCTCAGGTTAGCTGGCTCAATGCTGAGACTAAGCCGGCTCAGTGTGCGGGTAGAGCTATGCTAGGGTCTGTTTGGAGCTATGATAGGAACTTATTCTAGGGCTCTTAAGGCCTGGTTTGAGAGATCTTAAGGGGGCTAACTCATGTATGGGTTGGGTTTAGATCCAGGGGATGAGAGCATGGGAGACATAGGTGTACATGGGCTCGGTGAGTGCTTTCATGTATTGGGTTTGCCATGAGAGTTTTTGGTCGGACCTAATGGCTATGCATAAATACATAGATTGTATTAGGATTTTAATTAAAGCAATCAATGCAGATCTTTTCTTCCTCAATCTCTCTTTTCTCTTCTCTCTAGTGTTGTTGCCCTAGGTTCTTGAAAAAGCTCTAGAGAGAGGGGGCACCTTCCTTAAGCCCAAGGAGAGAGACACCCCAACATAGATCTAGGTGATGATCTATGGTATGCTGCCTTAGAGAATGTCAAAGATCTCTCTAGATTTGCTCTAAAGATCAGGAGTTTCCGCAACATGGTATCGAAGCTTGATGATTCTAGGATGATGTACCAATAATTGGTATCAGAGTGGTACTATGGTTCCTTACATTAAGGTCAAAGGGATGAATTATACGGTAACCATATGTCTTTAGATTCTTGGATGTTGCTTTGCATATATTTGACCTATCCGGATATTTGGTATCATTGCTAGATGGTTATTTTGATTAGTACAGAAAGTTGTTCTTATGCTATTGGATTAGATTTGAACCTATAGGGTCACACTCAAAATAAGTTTCTGACTGATCATATGACTGATAAAAATAATTGAGAATCGTTTAAGGATTTAATCATCAGTACGATTGATGATTAATCTTATGCAAAAGTTGCAATGAATTAATTTGCTAAGGGTTTGTAAATTAGAGAATGAATAATTAGCAACTAGATTGCTAATTAGCTCAATTTGATTGAGTAAAAAAGATATGATCAAATCTAATTAAATTAGATTTAATTTGATTAGGTTATGAGATAGACTGATTGCTAAGTGCATGATTTTTTATTTGACCAGATCTTTGGCTCAATTAATTAAAAATTAATTAAGGCCATAAGGTAACTAATTAGATTAGATTCACTCTTATTTATTTGAGTCTAAATTGGTTGGAACCAAATAACTAACCCTTGAGTCCAATTGGATTGGACTAGTACTCCATGCACCACCTTTTTCTTGCACCATCTTTTTCTCTACGCCAAAAGTATTTTGCATGAAGAATTCCAATACCGCTACCTTAATTGTCATCCACTCTAAGAGCCCTTGGATAAGGTTTAAAATAGGATTCATATCTGATTTGAATTCTTCTTGTGATAAGGTTGAGTCATAGTTTGAATTTGATTCAAACTAGCCCATGACTCATCAACCCAATCTATTCACCTATATAAGGGGTCTCTTAGACATGGGAGAAAGTTTTTGCTTGGCTTTGGCTAACCAAAAAGGGGGATTTAGGGTTTCGGGCATGAGGTTTGGGGAGGTTCTTCCCTTGGTGTGAGTTCTAGAGGAAACTAGTTCCTCTTGGGTGAGGGAGAGACCCAGATCTAATCTAGGTTTTCTTGTGAGAAAAGTTAAAAGAGAGAAGAGAGTTCTTCTCTTCTTCTCCTTCCACCAAATCCTCCTCTTTCTTTTTCAGATTTGAAGGTATTCAGAAGTTTTGAGGAAGAAGGAAAATCAGCTACAAGGCAATCTTTCGCACGAGCTAGCACTCCCGAGAAAGTGGATCATATCGGAGCTTCGAGTAGTTGATTCGTAGAGGATGGACATCCTGTGCAATTATGAGCAACCATCAAGAGCTTCAGATCTTTAAGATCAATAGCGGTGTTCATTGACCCGTGTAAAGATAATAGGTTCTGAACTCATTGATTAGAACTTGATTAGCTCTAATGGTTAAACCTGATCTATGGCATTGATGTGATTGATAAAAGACTTTATTTTTTAGATCTTTATGCATTATAAATCATGTTAAAGGTCTTGGGTAAGGTAGTTTAGATTTGATCTCTTACATATAATTTAGATTAAATTAATTAATCTAATATATTCTACTATAAAATTTTAAAATTACATGCATGGAACTATCCTACTTTTCCTTCAATTGGTATCAGAGCAAGCATTGCATAACATAATTTTATATGCTATATAGATCTAATTTCTTATTATTTACATTAGATCTAAATAATATTTATGCTTAGATCTGATTTTGTTAGAGATATTTTGTTAGATTAGATGATCCAATTAGCAAGTAATTGGATTGGGGTAGTCACCAGGATGTCCAGTCATAAGAAAAAGCATGGTTTGAAAGCTATCTCTTTCCATATTATGGGGTTCTCTTATGGCGTGTAGGAGTTCCATGTGATGATCCCTATGAGGATGAAAGCAACAAGAAGAACTTACTTTTCTGCAAAATTCTAGATTTTTGAAACCCTAGGATTTGTTGTATGAGATACAAATATTTGAAAGTAATAATTATCTAATCTTAATGATTAAAGTTATTTTGATCAATATAAATAAAATCTAGAATCATAAATAAGTTTAGATGAGATCTAAAAAGATTTTATGATTGATTTTATTTTAGTTTATGCAAAAATTAGAAAGGCTGAAACTCTAAAATTAGAAAGGATCGACCCATTTATGACAGGCAGGATTTTAAGCTTTCTGTTTTGTCATAGAGGTCAATCCGCTGTGAAGTGTCGACCCCTATCAAGAAAGGGTTGACCACAAGTTCTGAACAAAAATTTTTTGCATAAAATTCTTGTAAATTTATTTTATAAAAATTAAAATTATTTCAAATCCATGATTATATGATATACTTAATTAAGAATTAAGAGATCTAGATTGGAGAATCAAAGATATTATGTCATTTTTCATAAATCATGGGGGCATGGGATAGCTTGTATCAAGTCATTGAACTAAGTTAGACCTAGGGTTAGAATCAAATGTAACATGGACCCAATAAAGAAATTGATTAAGTCTAACCAAAAGTTGAATTAGATTAATCTCTTCTCTTGATCATTTCAATAGTTTTAGTTGGTCATGTCCATGTCTTTGATTAGACCATAATCGATCTTAATTATGGCTCAGTGGCCGAGCCTAAATTATTAGGTAGATCAAATTAAAACTAATTAATCGGATGGTGTCTAAGGTAAGTTTGGCAATATTAACTGGTGGTTTTTAATTTAGAGCTACTTGCATTGATGAGTATCTAACGAGTTAATAGCATATCCCTCCCACTGATCTCACTTACTTGGCCATCATGGTGGATTATATTTTGATTAGATCATTTAATGATTCGAGCTGACCCATGCCATTAAGATTGATCAGTATGATTGATTTAGGTGCCCTCTGAATCGGCTTGGTCATTAGTTCTCTTTAAGACTTGGTGAAGTCAATGGGAGGATTATTGACTGCTGGTTAATCATTCCTTCGCTTCTCTAAGTACTTAATTAAGTTTTCTAAATTATTAGATCCTTAAAATAAAATTATTATGAAGATAACAAGATCATAGCCTCCCATTAAGATGGATGGTAATGGATATAATTATCTGAATAAACATTGGAGTCACCTTATGCTTGGTGTTTATCTGTATATTGGAATTGCCATTCATTATATGATGACTTTATTGGGCTAGCTGATGAATGGTTGGGTTAGCCAGAGCTTTCCTTAGACTTGATCATTCATCGGTTAGATTTATTAAGTAGGTTCATGTTAATGGTTGGACCTAACCGGATCTTGCAGAGAAGGCCAAAGCCAACTAAAAAGGCTCCTAGGGCAAAATTGATTACTAAAAATTATTTAAAGAAATAATGATTAAGAACCTAATCATAGATGTACATAGGTTAGCCAGAGCTTTCCTCAAGCCTGTATGCAGTCTATGTGGATTCTAATACCCGCTAAGGGATTAAGATAATTCCTCGAGTTGGAGGTAGATGCCATCAATTTGTTAAAAGTAATGAGAGAACTTTTAGACTAAAGTCCATATCTTTAGGCTAAAATCATTCAAATACTAATAGGTTTATTGTTCTCTTTTCAGAAATGTCTAATCAGTTGTCGCTCCGTTCACTATTGGACAGTGATAAACTTGTCGAACCCAATTTTGATAATTGGTATCGAAAGTTGAAATTAGTTTTGGAGCATAAAAGGATTCTGTATGTTTTTACAAATCCTACACCTGAAAAATCTATACCCAACACATGTGATGAGGTCAAAGATACTTATCAGAAGTGGATCAATTATCAAATCATAGTGCGATGCATTATGAGGGCATCTATGAATAATGAATTTAGTAGTAAATTTGAGGATTCACAGTTTGAGAAAATACTTGAAGTGTTGAAGTCCTTAGCGGGGAATTATTCCTTTAAGAAAGGAAATAAAAATAAGGTGCAAGAGTTTCATGCTGGGGGATGTAAACCCAATTAGACTATGAAGTCCAAAGCTGACCATTGTAAGGTAGAGTCCCTTAACCCAAACAAATATAATAAGAGAAAAAAGTAAGGAGTTGCTTATTATGGATATTATATGATAATATCTTATAATTTCTTTATTTGTGATACTACTACCTGGGTATTGGATACTGATAATCCTATACATATTTGCAATTCATTGCAAGGACTTCATGTAAATAGAAAGTTTAAAAATGATGAGAGATTCCTAAATGTTAGAGATAGAAGTCCTATTCTAGTCATAGCTTTAGAAATTATCGAGCTTGTTTTGAATACAAAGATTGTCATTTTGAGTGAATGTCACTATTGTCCATCATTTATGATGAATGTGATCTCTGTTGGCCTTTTAGCTAAAGATGGTTATTATTTATCGATAAAAGATGATTATTATGATATCATTTGAATGATATTACAATAATATGTGGACAATAAAGAAATAGTATATACATTTTATGATAGCTTGTAAGTGTAATGTACACTTTGAAGAAACATCCAAAATTAGATAATATCACTGATGCTTACCTTTGGCATTATAGGCTCGGTCATATTAATAAGAATAGGATAAATAGGTTAGTCAAAGAGGAATTTCTTGATGTCAATGATTTTGGATCATTACCAACCTGTGAGTCTTGTCTTCTTGGAAAGATGATTAAGTCTTCCTTTACTAGAAAAGGTGAGCGAGATATAGATATTCTATATCTAGTACATAGTTATGTATGTGGACCCATGAGCACAAATGCTAGAGGAGGGTATAACTATTTTATTACATTCACAGATGACCTATCTAGGTATGGATATGTCTATCTTATAAATAATAAATCTGAATCATTTAAAATATTCAAATAATTCAATAATGAAGTAGAGAAACAAACTGAGAAGAGTATTAAAATTTTTTGATCTGATCGAGGAGGTAAATACCACTCCAGTGAGTTTCTGATATATCTAGTAGAGAATGAGATTCTCTTATAATGAACCTCTCTTGGACTACTACAATATAATGGGATGTTAGAAAGAAGGAATTAAATTCTGTTAGACATGGTTCGATCTATGATGGGGTTTGCATCTTTAACTATTTTCTTCTAGGATTATGCTCTTGAGATAGCCTATTTGATTCTGAATAATGTTCCAAGCAAGACAGTCGCAAAACTCCATATAAGATATGGACCATATACAAACCAACACTCTCCTACTTTCGAGTATGGGGATGTCCGACTTACATCAAGCATTTGCAGACTGATAAGCTTGGACCAGGGTCCAATAAATGTTTGTTTGTAGGATATTTCAAAAAAATTAGGAGATATTACTTCTACTATCTTGAAGAACAAAGTTATTCATCAGTAATAAGGCTGTCTTTTTGAAAAAAAAATTCTTGAAGAATGAGCTAAAGCCTCTAAGATTGAACTTGAGAAAGTTTGATAAGTAGAAGTACCGACATAATCTAATGAACCTACAGAATCAAATTTGATTAGATTAAATCCATAACTCGATGTAGAGCCATCATTAAAGAGATCTGATAGAGTATCGCATCAGCTGGATAAATACTACATTTCTTAGCTCAGGACGACGATCCTATTAAACTCGATGAGAACAATGAGGATCCGATCACCTAAATGGATGCGATGTAGAGTTCTGACTCTAAAAAATGGCTAGAAACCATAAAATTCAAAATGGAGTCTATGATGGTCTACAATATATGGACATTAGTTGATCCACCTGAAGGGGTGAGACTCATAAGGTGTAAGTATATATTAAAAAGAAAAAAAAGTGCAGATGGAAAGGTGGAGACCTACAAAGCCCATCTAGTTACCAAGAAGTTTCATCAGTATTATGGTATAGACTATGATGAGATATTTTCTTCTATGGCAATGCTCAAGTCTATTTGAATTATGCTTGCGATAGTGGCACATTTGGATTATGAAATCCGGCAAATGGATGTGAAGACAGCTTTTCTAAGTAGAAAGCTAGATGAAAAGATGTATATGATATAGCCTGAAGGGTTCACATCCATAGATGAGTCTAAGGTGTATATACTTCAAAGATTTATTTATGAATCGAAGTAGGCATCTCAGAGTTAGAACATGCATTTTGATAAGGTGATCAGAAAGTATGGCTTCATTAAGAATGGAGAAGAATCCTACATCTACAAATGAGTAAATGATTTTGTAGTAGTATTTCTTGTATTATATATGGATGATATTCTCTTAATCGGGAATGATGTCCCAATGTTACAAGGAATAAAAATTTGGATATCATCACAGTTCTCAATAAAAAACTAGGGAAAAGCAATCTACATCCTAAAGATGAAGATCCATAAAGAAAGATCTAAGAGGTTACTTGGATTATCCCAGTCCATGTATATTGATACTGTACTGAAGTGGTTCAATATCAAGAATCCTAAGAAAGGCTATCTACCGATAGACTATGAAATTTCTCTCTCAAAGAGGGATTGTCCGGCAACACTTCAAGAGAGAGAGTGTATGAGTAGAATTTCATATATTTTGATAGTGGAATCCATCGTGTACGCCATAACATGTACAAGACCAGATATGGCATACTCACTAAGGATAGTGAGCAAATACCACTCTGATCTGGGGGAGAACCACTGGAAGATTGTGAAGACAACTTTTAAGTATTTAAGAAATACTAAGGACCAGTGGCTCATTTATGAAGAATTAAATTTAAAATTTATGGAGTTTATAGACTCTACTTTTCAATCTGATCATAATAATAGCAAGAATGTATTGGAATACTTGTTTATCTTAAGAGTGATCTACTAGAAAAGTTTCAAGCAGTATATCATGACTGACTCAATTTGTGAGGCAGAATATATCACGACATCTAATACTGCGAAAGAAGCTATGTGGTTGTGAAAGTTCATCGACGAGTTAAGAGTAGCACCCTTCATTGATGGTCCAGTTTTGCTCTAGTATGATAGCTCTGGAGCCATAGCTCAAGTGAAGGAATTGAAGTCTCATCATCGCACCAAGCATATTCTACATTGCTACAATCTTGTCCGAAAGATCATGGATGAGGTGACATTGAGCTTCAGAAGATCGATGAAAGAAAGAACCTGACCGACCCATTTACTAAAGTCCTTAGAGTTGAAGAGTTCGATGATCACAAGTTGAAGATGGGTATATGATACTGTACTAATTAGTTTTAGTGCAAGTAAGAGTTGTTGAGAATTGTGTTTCAAAATCAATCATCTAAGTTATAGATGGTTATGCTCATTGTAAATGTGTATGAATTATAATTGAATAAAAATTATTTTGATAGATTTGTCACATAGTGTACATCTTTTAATAAACTCCTGTGATATGATGAAGTCCTTAGGATTATATTAAGTCGATAAAGATGATTTTGTCGTTTAGTTCTTAAACCTGTTTATGATCAAATGATATACTATTAGCAGGATGATAGCTATAATGAGTGTAGGTTGTTGTGTGCCAAATGAGTCAATTATCCTCTTAACTAAGAAGTATAGAGACATTGGTATGATATATAGGTGAGATGTAGAAATATATCTTTACTGAATGTGACTATTCTGGAGCACTCTGCTGTCATGAGTGTATCGAGGACTATGGGTATAAGTATCCCTCAGACTTGAGATTACCATGGTAACTTACAAGCAACTAATTATACTTTGATACCAAACTATTTGAATTTTTAATTCAGTAATCAAAGATTTTTGGATATAGTCAAGTACTTGTTAAGTTGATGTATGAATCAAGATAGAATTAATCCCTTCAAGTAAAACTAGAGAAAGTGTATTACTGTATTTTAATTTTGCAAGACCTCGGCCAGAATAATCCATGTGATGGATTTAAATGATTGATTTATAATATGGATGACTTATTTAGGATTGACAATTAAATCCTAAGTTTTTTCGAGCGCTTGAGGTCAAAGGGATGAATTATATGGTAACCATATATTTTTAGGTTCTTGGATGTTGCTTTGCATAGTTTTGACCTATCCAGACATCGAGTACCATTACTAGATGGTTATTTTGATTAGTATAGGAAGTTGTTTCTGTACTACCTACTTAGGTTTGAATCTATGGGGTTACACTCAAAAGAAGTTTCTGACTGATCATGTGGTGGATGAATGATTGAGAATCGTTTAAGAGTTTAATCATCAATATGATTGATAATTAATCTTATGCAAAATTTGTAATGAATTAATTCACTAAGGATTAGTAAATTAGAGGAGAATTAATTAGCAATTAGATTGTTGATTAGCTTAATTTGATTGAGTAATAAGGATTAGATCAAATATAATTGAATTGGATTTAATTAGGTTTGACCCAATTAGGTTATGAGATGAGATGATTACTAAGGAAGCATGGTTTCTAATTTGATCAGATCTTTGATTTAATTAATTAAGAATTAATTAAGGCCATAAGGTACCTAATTAGATTAGGTTCACTCTTATTTATTTAGATCTAAATTGGTTGGAACCAAATAACTAACCCTAGAGTCTAATTGGATTGGACTAGTACTCAATGCGTCACCTTTTTCTTATGCCATCTCTTTCTCCATGCCAAAAGTGTTTTGTATGAAGAATTCTTATGCTTCTACCCTGATTGTTGCCCACTGTTAGAGCCCTTGGATGAGGTTTAAAGAAGAATTTAGATCTGATTTGAATTCTTCTTGTGATAAGGTTGAGTCATAGTTTGAATTTAAATCAAACTAGCCCATAACTCATCAACGCTATCTATTCACCTATATAAGGGGTCTCTTGGACATGGGAGATAAAGTTTTTGCTTCACTTTGGCCAACCAAAAAGAGAGATCTAGGGTTTTGGGCATGAGGTTTGGGAAGGTTCTTCCCTTGGTGTGAGTTCTAGAGGAAACTAGTTCCTCTTGGATGAGAAAGAGACCTAGATTTGATCTAGATTTTCTTGTGAGGAAAATTAAAAAAGAGAAGTGAATTCTCCTCCCTCTTCTTCTTTCACCAAATCTTTCTCTTTCTTCTTCAGATCTAAAAGTGTTTAGAAGTTGTGAGGAAGAAGAAAAATCAGCCACAAGGTAGCCTTTCACGCAAGCTAACACTCCCAAGAAGGCCGATCAGATCGAAGCTTCAAGTGGATAATTCATAGAGGCTGGACATCCTGTGTAGCTATGAGCAACCATCAAGAGCTTTAGATCTTTAAGATCAATAGCAGTGTTCATCAATCCATGCAAAGGTAATGGGTTCTAAACTCATTGATTAGAACTAGCTCAATTCTAACGGTTAGACCTGATCTAAGGCATCGATGTGATCAATGAAAGACTTTGTGTTTTAGATCTTTATCCATCATAAATCATGTTAAAGGTCCTGGGAAACGTAGTTTACGTTTAATCTCTTGCATGTAATTTAGATTAAATTATTTAATCAATCTATTTTGCTGTAAAATTTTAAAATTAAATATATGAAACTATCCTACTTTTCCTTCGTGCATAACATGCCGTAAGCATTCTTATGCACCAAAAAACTATCACATCAATCCCTATAGTAAGCCTTGTGGTTGCACAACAAACCAGTAATGGCTCTTGACATGATATTGGCTTAGCATGAAGGAAGGCTTGGATAGTGTTCTCAACACTAAGCATTCCAAATTAAAAAACTAATTAATCAAAATTGGCCAGAAAAGTATAAGATTGGTGGGAGGCTCTCCATGGTTTTGCAATGATCGTAATTAAGTAACCACCATTCTTTAAACCACTTTCCTTAGACACCAAATGATCAATCAATTCCAAATTTGATTAGATTTTGGTTTCCACCACTACGACTTAATATAATTTTGATGAGGGATTTATGGTCTCGTGCACATCCTTTCATCATAACAATTATGCTACAGTGTAATAAACATGCTTCAACATAACATGAATCATAAGCATATCAACATAGATACCATCTAGGATTTAAACATTGAAAAGACCCTAGATTATCGAGACATTACTAAAGCATGATCTTAGTCAAATCTAAATCATAATCATAATTATATCATTTGATTGTATTCTTCAAGGATGGCTTCGATAGCACTGTAGGGTTCCAATGGTGTAGTGGAAAGTCATAGTGTTTCAAAATTTTCATTAAGAACACTATCATATCGAAACCCTAAAAATAGAATTGACCTTGATAAAAGCAATCAAAGATAAATATAATAAGTTGGAAGCATACATTTTTAGTTTTGATTTGGTAAAGAACCACTTCCATAAGATACATGAGTGTATGTCCTCCAACGGCAATCCATACAGGAACTACCCCAACAACGGTACTCCTTATCGAACCTTGCTTCAATAGTTCAATCTCTTCAAACTTGATTACCCTCAACCTTAGAGTGCTACAGGTGATCTGATTGAAGGCAGAAGGAGTTCCAGATCTAATTTTTTGAAATTAGATCATGCAAGAAGAAGACATCCAGATCTAATCCGAGTAGATGCTGATAGAGGCCAGGCGCGTGCATGGCTTGAAGGTGAAGCTCGAAATCAAATTTAGATCATCATAGCGGGAAGATTGTCTACCCGTAATAGGTGGTATTTCTAATACCCATTATATGTTTAGATCAAATGTAGCAATTAGATCTGTGAACCTTAGGCTAGGTTGGATCGAGAAAATTTTTAAAATTTCACTGTATTAGATCCGATCCTATCGGACCAATCTAGAAGATCCTTCAACTGGTATCAGAACTAGGTTGTAGGTTCATAGATCTAGATTGTGCAGATCTAGATAAAATTTTTGATGAGATCAAAAATAGAATTTGATTAAATTGCATGAGATGTAATTTTAATTGATACATGAGATGTATGCAAAGCATGATTAGACTAAATCTAATCTCTTATATCTAATATATGCTATAGATCTAGATCTGCTAGTAGTAGTGAAAGTATTCTGATTGAGATAGTCCTCATGGTTGTCCAATCATGAGAGTAAGAAGGGCTATAAAGATCCTCATTTCTCATTCGATGGGATGCTCTTATGGCATGTAAGAGTGCTGCATGATTATCCTCATGAAGAAGAAATCAAAACTTACTTTCTGCTAAACCCTAGATCCAAAAATCCTAGGATCTATTTCATATTTTTGTTTTTTAAACCCTATTACACTTAATTAAGAATTAAGTTATGAAATTGATTAGATATAAAATTGAGAATTAAAGATCTAAGATACTTTCATAATACATGGGGTTTAGGATGTGCGTAGTTTGATTAGGTCTAGGTTAAGCAGTTGATCAAACCAAATCAAGAGTTGGTTAGCATGGGATCAAGAGTGCTCAACTGACCATCCCAATACTTGTAAGTTTGGTCAAGATTGATTAACAGCCATATGTTATCGATCACTTCAAGACCTAATTTGACTCCGCAATTCAAGCTTGGATTGTAGGCAAATCCGATCAGTTCTAATTCGATAAATTGGTGTCTAAGATAAGTCTGACAGATACGACTGATGATTTTTAATTAGGAGCTACTCGTCCATGATTCATCTGAGGTGAGTTAATGGCATATCCCTTCCACTGATCGCACTTACCTGGCCAATTAGGTCGATCTAGTTCTGTATTAAGTTTCCAATGATTCAAGATTGAGATCCAAATTAAAATCTTCTTAAGAAATATTAAGTCATGCAGTCTTCCACTATTGTACTTATATGGGTCCTTTCTGAGGTTGATTGTTCTCGGTTGGATACAGTGATTTAGTTGCACTAGAAAGACACAACCACAGCTATTAGGCATTGGATGCTATGGATTGGAGGAAAGGTTGGGCTCAATATTTGGATACGATAAGGGTTCCAATCATGAATCTATTTCATCTAAATAGTGGATCTAATTTAACTAAGGAGTAGAATAATATTTCGGGCATGGTGAGCTTCATGAATTAGATATCAGAGTTGGCTGCAACATCTTTATCCACTCATCGGCCAACTCATCTCCAATAATTGTTAGATGAGGTGATAGCTAATCGATGGGACTGCAGCTCCCACTAAAAGTTTTTAATCATAGAGATTTTTGTATCTCTTCTAAGAAAGTGTAGAGATCCAAAAAAATAGTGAAAGATCAAAATTATTTTAAAAATATTTTTTTAAAATAAATTGGTTAAGTCATAATACAAAGTCTAACTATAAACTTTAACTCTCTATAGAAAACATGTCTGCTTCCAACCCCCTAACCAGGATTTTAGAAACCAATCAATTGACTGGATCCAATTTCAAGGATTGGCTCCGAAACTTGAAAATTATTTTGAGTTCCAAAAACTCGATCTATGTCCTAGACTAGGACCTTCCCGCTCTCCCAGCCCGTCTGACCATTGATTAGAGAGCGTCTCAAAAGAAATGACTAGACAATGACAATAAGGACAGCTGTTACGTGTTGGCATCGATGTCAAAAAAGTTATAGTGCTAACATAAGGATATGAAGACTGTTAGTTAGATGTTGGCCCTCCTACAAGAGTTGTATGGTGAGCAAAGCCATGTGGCACGATACAAAGTATCCAAGCGACTCTTCAAGGTGCAGATACATGATAGGCAATCGATCTATGATCATTGCTTGTCGATGATCAAGGACTTAAAGAAGCTTGAGAAGCTCAGCATATCCATAGGTAAGGACTTGCAGATTTATCTGATGCTACAGTCCTTGACTAATTTATATGGGCAATTTATAGTAAACTTTTATATGAATAAGATTTAATGTATCCTAGTCAAATTGATGAATATGCTGGTGACTAGTAAGGGCACCTTGAAGATTTCAAGGGGCTTGGTACTTGCTATGGAGCAGACTTTTTCTAAGAAAAAGTTCTCTAAGAAGAAGAAAAAGTTTACAAAGAAGTAGAAAACTGAGGAAAAGAAGAAAGAGAAGAAGGCAAAGCCGACAAAGAAGGCTATGGAGAAGGTAAAGTATTTCTACTACAACTCCGATGGCCATTAGAAGCGAAACTGCCTTGCTTACCTGGCAAGCCTAAAGAACAAGAGGGAAGGAAGACTTTATGAAGGTATGCTCATCATTGAGAGAAACCTAATAATTTCTTCTACATCCAGTTGGGTGCTTGACTCTGGATCTGCTGCTCATCTGTGCACTTGTTTGCAAGATCTTAAGGATAGCAAGAAGTTAAGAAATGGCGAGATGATCCTATGCGTCGAAAATGAAACAAAGGTTGCTGCTATGGCTGTGGAAACATACTCTCTATGAGTATCATTTAAGAGCATCTTAGAACTTAGGGACTATTATTTTGTACCTGCTATGAGTAGGAATCTAATTTCTATCTCCTATTTAATACAAGAAGGATATGTAACTAGTTTTCATAAGGACCACTAATTACTTTTTATAAAAGTAAAAAAATTGGTAGTGGTTTCTTTATCAATATTTTCTATCAGTTGCATGTTTATGTGTCTATAAATTATATCGAGCAAAGTATAAATACCATAGGATTTAAATGACCTAGAGATAGTATAAATAAAAAGTACATATGGCACCTTAGGCTAGGTCATATAGCAGAAGATAGGATCAACAAATTAAAAAAATTAGACTAATGGATCCATTGACTTTCGAGTCATATCCGATTTGTAAATCATTCCTTCAAGATAAAATAATAAAGCTACCCTTTGTGGGATATGGGGAAAGGACCATAGAATTACTTGCTCTGATATATATAGATGTCTGTAGCCCATTTATTGTACCGACTAGTGGTGGTTTAATCTACTTCATCATCTTTACCAATAATTTTTCTCACTATAGATATGTGTACCTTATGCGCCACAAGTTTGAGGCCTTTGAAAAGTTCAAAGAATTCAGACATGAAGTAAAAAAATAGACCATAAAGCTCATTAAGGTTCTTCAATCTAATCGAGGAGGTGAATATCTTAATAGAAAATTTTTGAACTATCTCAAAGATAATGGCATTGTCTCACAGTGGAATCCATCTAGAATGCCTTAACTCAATGAAATTTAAAAATGGAGAAACAGGATCCTATTAGATATGGTCCGATCCATTATGAGGTTCATAAACCTTCTTATTTTTCTTTGGGGACATAGTCTTTTAATAGCCATTTATGTGTTGAATAGGATTCTTTCTAAAATCATTCCTACCATATCATATGACATGTGGCATGGTAAGAAATCGAGTCTAAGTCATCTCAAGATTTGGGATTGTCCAGTCCATGTAAAAAAATAATAGACGAACAAATTATAATCTAGGTCCCTTAGAGCTTGATTCATCGGATATCCTAAGAAGTCTTTAGGATATTATTTCTATCTTTTAGATGACCACAATATGATTGTGAGTCAATATGCTATCCTTTTTGAAAAATAATTTATTCAAGATAGAAGCATGGAAAGACAGATTAAGCTCAAAGAGAAAGTCTCTAAAAAGCAACGAGCCAAGGAACCTAAGGAACTTGGTCAGTCTGAGCTAATCCACATACTTCCTCCATTACCTCATAAGTCAAGTAAGATTTTCCATCCTCCTAAGAGATACTTAGGTATAGTTTCAAAGGATGTAGAAAAAGTATTTCTCATAAAAAATTAGATTCATGAAGATGATCCTAAAACCTATAATAAGGCAATATCAGATATCGACTCTAAGAAATGGCGAAATGCAATGAAGTTAGAAATTGACTCAATATGCTCGAACCAGGTCTTGACCTTAGTAGATCTATCTTAAGGTATTATACCTATTGGATGTAAATGGATCTTCAAGAGAAAGATTGGTGTAGATAGGAATGTAAAGAAATTCAAAGTTAGGTTAGTGGAAAAAAGGTATAGTCAGCACGAAGGTATTGACTATCAAGATATCTTTTTACTAGTGTCCATGCTTAAATCCATCCACCCACTGCTTGCCATTATAGCATCTTTTGATTATGAAATATGATAAATGAATGTGAAAATGACGTTCTTAAATGGATATCTTGAGGAAGATATCTATATGGAATAGCTGCTTGGTTTCACCTTCAATGATAGTGATCACAAGGTTTGCAAGTTGCAAAGGTCCATCTATAGACTTAAGCAAGAATCTTGAAGCTGGAATACTCATTTTAATGATGTGATCAAATCATTTGGTTTCATCAAAAATAAGGAGGAGCCTTATGTGTTCAAGAAGGTCGGTGGAAGCGCTATTATTTTTCTCATATTATACATGGATGACATCCTTCTAATTGAAAATGCACGGTCAAGATTTGATTATCTAAGAAGTTTTCTATGAAAGACCTAGATGAGGCATCCTTTATTTTGGGGATCAAGGTCTATAGAGATAGATTAAGGAGGATGCTAGGTTTGTCATAGAAGATGTACATTAAAAAGATACTAAAGAGGTTCGACATGGAGAACTCCAAAAAGGGTCTAGTATCCTTCAGACATGGTATTCATCTCTCCAAGAAGATGTGCCCTAATATATCGAAAGAGATTGAACACATGAGTAAGATCTCTCATGCTTCGGCAATTGGGAGCCTCATGTATGCCATGCTTTGTACACAACCTGGTATCACCCATGCTGAGTGTCACAAACATATATCAATCAAATCCATGCAAAGAGCACTAGACTTTTGTGAAATGTATTTTTAAGTACTTGAGAAGGACTAGAGATAAGTCTTTGATCTTTGGTAATAGAGAACTCCAAGTGTAGGGGTACACTGATTCAGACTTTATGTCTGATATTGATGATTGAAAGTCGACATCAGGAAGCTTGTTCTTATGTAATAATGGCATTGTAAGTTGAAAGAGTTCCAAGCAAACAGTGATAGCAGACTCCATCATAAAAGTAGAGTATATCGCTACCACAAAAGCTATAAAGGAAGCATTCTAGTTTAAGAAGTTTGTTGAGAAGCTCGAAATGATGCCATTTGATGTCGTTCCTCTATACTTCAATAACAATAGTGCCATAGTTCTAGCTAAAGAGCTGAGATCTCACCAAAAATTCAAGCACATCGAGCAATGGTTCCACCTCATTCGCGATTGCCTTAAGAAAGGATACATCGAGGTAAAGAGAGTTGACACCATAGACAATAAAGCTGACCCACTAATGAAGCCTTTGAGCCAATAAAAGATTGAAGTCCATCTTAAGAAGATGGGACTTAGATTTGTAGCCAATTAGCTTTAGGTCAAGTGAGAGTTTGTTAGATGTATGCCCTAAAAGCCATATTAGCCGAGACTTGTAATACATTCTAAGGGCATAATTTATAATTTTAACTTATTATTAATAAAAATTTGGATTAGTTGTACTATCATATCTATGTACTTTGTCTCTGTGATACATCAATTGAGTTATGGGAATAACACATATTTTCAAAAGTTGAGAATTTGAGGTATATATTTTCATAATTAACTCATAAACTACTTTCGATCATAGGATCATCACGAGAATGGTGGTTGATGATAAGAGCACAATGTTATCTTTAAGACACCGTATTTATCAATTTAATTTGACTTCTTAAAATAATTAAAAGTATATAGATAGCAGTGAGTCGGGTCGAATCCTCAGGAAAGGTAGAGTTTTAGATTTGAAATCTTAAAATTTTGAAAAGAAAAAGAAAAGAATTTAAAAATAGAATTTGAAGTAAAAATTAAAAGTGGAATTGAAATAGTGCAGAAAAATAAACTTGGTACTAGGATCTACTATTTAGATCTTAACATCTACTTGTAGTAATATAAAGAGCAATAATTAAAGTACAAAAATTAAATTACAATAAAAATAAAGAGCATGAAATTAAAGAATATAAAAATAAATATTATGTTAATTAAAAACTTCATAATTTAAATATATGAAATTTAAAAAAAAAATTAAAATAGGCTGATCTCTGATCTTGGATCGGCATCGGTAGAAAGATGGTGTAGAAGCCTAGCTCTTCCTCTCGACACCAGTTGCCTCGAAGCAGCTGTTAACCAAAGCCTGGCTCTATCCTATACCAAAGCTTCATCTTGATCGAAGATAATAAATTCTGGAGGCCTGGGGTCTTATTTATAGGTGTTGGAGAGTTGAAGTCTTTTATTGCAGCCAATATGGGACTAAGAAGAGTTTTGATCAGTGTTTATATAAGAATCTAAGTGAAATTTGGTTTAAAATAGCTTTTGGATGAATCTAGTATAGTCTGATGGAATCTGGCCATTCAATAGGAATCCAACGATCCAAAAATCGTCAAAATTGGATTAAGTTTTGATCGTCTGATTACGTTAATTAGAAGAAAATCTGGCCATTGATCAGAGTTCTAGTGTCCTGATCAAGTTGGGAGCTTCTTGGACCATCGAATCGCTACTTGGGGTGTTGTCTACCATTGGATCACGTAGATGAGCTTGATAGAGTTTGAATTAAACCTGAAACCAACCACTACCGTCCGATCTTGACCGCAAGCAACCATAGCCATCCGATCATGCACTTACTATTCCCATGGATCTTATACATCGAGTATACCATAGATTGCAACCAATCAGTGCTTGTCTTTGCCAATTGAAATGATGAAAATATCCCACGAGTCGTGACAGATTTTTTATAAACCCTTAAGGGTCTAGGTCCACCATGTGGTAGCGTGTGATTCGCTATCTTCTGTTGAGCTGGTGGTCCATGCCTGAATCATGGACTGGCTGATGGCTTCTATGGTTGAGTCGACTTTGACGGCTTGGCTTGGCTTACGGAGCCTACTAAGCTATTTTTCTTTTTTATTTTAATTTTTTTCTTTAAAAATTCATATCTAATCCATTTTAGCTCTAATTTACTTCAAACTTATTTTATTATGATAAAAAAAAGTTTTTTTATTAATAATAATATTTTATTTTTATTTTTATTATTTTTTAAATTATTTTTTAAATTAATAAAAATATTAATTTCTTAAATATATATATAAATTGATTATTAATTCTTAAAAATAAATATAAATTAATTAATAAATTAATACTTTTATTGATGATTTTTTGGTACTTATCACAGCCTCTAACATAAGCTTTGCTCATCCTCGAGTAAAGAAAAAATTTAGTTTTAGATGCATTTTAACTTTAGAGTTTTGAATTTTACCTAAGCAGTTTTCATAATGACATTCAGTAGAGTATAAGTAAGACATATCATTGGGATATTAATACTTACTAATAGAAAAATTAAGTAAAGAACATCAATTTTTTTTGAACTTTTTCTAAATCATCTTATCTTTATCTCTGATTTGTCTATACTTTCATATAGACAAGTGTATTTGCTACTTTCGCCCTTCATTTATTGATTTTTATTTTCATATTGTTCACTTTTTGATGCGAATATCATTGCTTACTTAGGCAACGAAATCTAATTACTCGATGAAAAATTAATTTTTTTTTTAATATTGTACCACTGTTGAGTGTCTTAATCTCTTAAGCTTTTTATTTGATCCATGTTGCGAGTCTTGGACCAATGACTCCCAAACTAGTTGGCTTTAGGGCACTAGGTATAGAATATCCCTCGAGCTTACTAGTTCGAATCAAACAAACTATGAGTTAAGACTAGCTTTACAATGAGCTTCTTTGTCTTTCCCATCTTTTGATGTGAAACTCAATACTTTCTTAGGCAAAGAGGTTCGGTTACTCAGTGAGAAGTACTTAAAAACTATTTTATTTTAATAATTTTTTTATATAAAGAAACATATAGTTATCCTACACAAGTCCATAAAAAATAGATTTTTCTTTGATGCTAGTAGAAAAGATTAGAAATGCTTAAAGAAAAAACTTTTTATGTTCTAGACTTAACTCTTTATTGAATTTTCTTAATACTTGATCCCTCAATATCTCATAAATTCTCTGATCTGTGCATCAATTTTTTTTAAAAAATGCTTAGTTTAATTTGATTCTTAAGCATAATCAGATGTCTAAAGACTAAATACTAACTTTTTTAAGGACTTAAAATTTTAAAAATTTTATTATTCTCTCTCTTAACTTAATCGACATTATCCTCAATGGAGAAAAAAATTAAAGGATGCAATAAAGAACATGAAAGAATACACCTAACTCAGTATATTTTTGGTCCAACACATGCCTTTAAAAATTTGAGCTCTCCCTTATTCAACATGTCCTAAAAAGAAAATAAACTAAAAAAATAAATTAGATGAAAAAACTAAATATTGGGTTGCCTCTCAATAAGTATAAGTTTATCATTTTCAGCCAGACACAAAGCAACTTTGTTAAATATTGGATTGATAAATTTCAATAGTTTTGGATTGCCAATCTCAGAAAGTTGATTTATAATCTCATTATTAATATATTCATTGTTAAATTTGAGAACATATTTTGTGACCTCATTCTCACTCCCTTGTTTTTCAAGAATTTCTTCTATTTGTTCTGCTAAAATACTCATGAATGGAGTTTTTGAGTTAGGAGTTAAGTTTAATTCAATGGATACTAGAAGGGTGACTAAAGGTGGTTTTAATTTTGGAGGTAAATTAATATGATCTTGCTTAAATAACTCTATTGGCTTTTCATTGTATGCCTCTTGATTTTTGTAAGAATCGGCTTCTAGGATTCAAAAAAATAGGACTTTTGGTTTATAGATCTAAGGTAAATCATCTATTCTCTTCTCTCCTTTATCTGTCTTATTTAAACTAAAACCAGCATCAGTACTAGTTTTGGGCTTAGGTTCTTTTATGTGGTTAGTCTCAGTACTAACCTCTTCTTTAATATTTTCATCTTGGCTAGCATCAGTACTAGCCTCTCTCACCTGGTCTTGGTATGGATCCATAAGAATCTTAGAGCTTTTAAGTTTAGAAATTAATTTGGCATTCACTAATTGGGGATTCTTAGGTGGGACATTAGATTGATAATTTAGTCTAGATGGTTGGTAGACAATGGATGGGTTGTTTATATGAATCGGTTGGCTCGGCAATCGACCTAGTTCTCTCCTCATATTAGACTCAGCTAATTATTCTATTTAAGCTTCTAGTCTGGCAATAGATTATTGTTGAGTCAAAATTAATTATTAAAGTTGGTTAAATCTATCGTTAGCTAGATTGGTCTGTTAAGAAGGTAGGTATGATGGCTGATTATAATATAATGGCTGAGTGGATTGATTAGGCTGACCATTATTATAGGCATAATTTTGATATTGAGACCTAATATATGTAATTTGGGTCTGAGCCTAAGTCTGTTGGGATATCTAAGAAAAATTAGAATGGTTCCTTCAATCAAGATTATATGGATTTGAAAAAGGATCACTAACAAGCTTGAAGTAGCCTTAAGCAACTTGGACATGTTCTTGGATAAAAGGTGGAAATTATGCAGCCATAGGACATTTACTCACATGATGGGTTGGGCTAGCATAGATTGAATAAATCTTCTGATAATTAGAAGATGATGTGAATTATGTAGGAGTTTGTTGACCTAGGGTTAGAACTTGATCTAATTTCTAAGCAAGAAGATCCTTTTTATCTAATTTTTGGGCTATTAGATTCAGGTCGGCCTTAGAACTAGGTTTTGGATATTTGATCTCATACGTTCCTACCCATTTTTAATAAGAAATTGATCTTTCATAAGAGGATAGTAAGGCATGGTTAATTGAATTTTCACTTAGAGTTTTAAATAGTGTATAAGCTTCATCCTCACTTTTGCTCATGAATGCACCTCCATAGGATGCATCTACCATTTGTCTGTATTGTTCTCCTAACCCTTCATAGAAAGCTTGCACAATTTGCCACTTAGATAGACCATGGTGTAGGCATTTTCTAAGAAGTTTCTTAAGTCTCTCCCATGACCTATGAATTTGTTCTCCTGGAAGCTGAGCAAATCTAGTGATAGCTTGCCTCATAATGTTGGTTCGACCTATGGGATAAATTTTTTTAAGAAATTCACTTTGCCATTCAACCCAAGTTTTAATTAGTCTCCCTATTATGCTAAGCCAGTACTTGGCTTTGTCTTTTAATGAAAAAAAATAAAATTAGTCTAAGGGCATCATTAGTTAAATTTTGAATTCTTACCATAGAGTAGATTTCTAAAAACTCATTCAGATGCTTATAAAGATCTTCATTGGTGCTTCCATAGAAAGATGAGAGCATCTGAATTATGGTTGGCTTGATCCCATAGTAGGTAGCATGAATTTCAGATAATTGGACACAAGTCGATAGGTTATAGGTAGAAGAAATAAAGTATTCCTTCATCTGCCTAGGTGGTTCTCTAAAATTTTCAGCTATTTATTTATCTGGGTTTAATATGGTTTAGCCATTTAATTTTATGGTTAGGTTCACTAGGTCAGATAAAGTGATTTCCTATCATGTATGTATTAGTGCAACCCTAACGTGTGGTTCAAATTTTTTTTAGAATTTTTTTAATTATTTTTTTTATATTTTTAATTATTTTATTATTTTTTAATTTTTAAATATTTTTAATTTTTTTATTATTTTATTTATTTAATTATTATTTTTAATAATTTTTTAGTTAGTTTAATTTAATTAATTTAATTTTTATTTTATTTTATTTTATTTTTAGAGGAGAATGGAGAAGAAAGAAAGAAGAGTTCTAAAGAAGAGATCCTAAGGAGTCCTTAACTAAGAAGAGAGGAAAGAATTAGGTTTGATGTTGGTTAGCAATCAAGTTGGTCAATCAATCTTGTCTAAGGATTATCCTAGATCTAGATAGTTCCTAACTGTCAAGATCACCTTCAAGCCCTCCAAATATAAGATCAGTCAATCAACTGACCAGGTAAGTGTAAGGTTAGTAGGAGTCCCCCCGTTGCTTGCCTTAGACATCAATTATGCTTAGCCAGGTAAGCTAATAGAACCAATTAAGTAATTACCTTCCTTCAGGCCTAGTCATCCTTGAACCATTTTTCTAGATACTAGTTAAATTGATTAACCCTAATTCGGTCCAACTTTTAGGATTTCTTATCCTAATGAGCTCGAGTTCCTAGGGCTAATGTCTAATTAATTTTAAAATTAAAGGCTTAGATCAATGCAGGATACTGGTTGGTTGTTTGTGGGCCAAGAAAGGTGATCAAATCTCCATCTTATCTTGTTTAATTGGATGTTTTCCTTAAGTTGATTTAACATGAATATGCACAAAAAAAATTTTAAGCAAGGGGTTCTATGCAATTTAAACTAGATGCATGCAACTAATTGAAGTTGAGATACTCACCTTGTCTCCAGCAATCATCAAAAAAAAATAAAAATAAAACTAATATGATGCATGCTCTAATCAGTTAGGATTTCTAATCTTATCATGAAGCTTTTAATTAGATTTAAGTAGGTATTTTTTAGATTAATTTAAATATAAGATAAATAATAAAAAAATCTAGGATTAGGATTGATCTCACCAAGCAAGATTTAGAAGCTTCCTCTTTGTCCTAATCTTTTTGTTTTCTCTTTTTTTTCTTCTCTTTTTTTTGTAAAATAAAGAAGAAAAAGTTAGTAAGCAATATTTACAAAAAATTAAAAAATTAAAATTTTATTTATAATTAATTTATAAAAAAATTAAAAAAATCAAAAAAATAAATTTTAATGTTTTCTTCGACAATGACATAAAAATTTGATAAGAGCATGATATTGTCATTAAGACATCATGTTTATCAATTTAATCCGACTTCTTAAAATAATTAAAAGTACGTAGATAGTAGTGAGTCAAATCAAATCCACAGGAAAGATAGTATTTTAGATTTGAAATCTTTGATTTAAAAAAAAAAGATTTAAAAATAGAATTTGAAGTCAAAAATTAAAAGTGGAATTGAAATAATGCAGAAAAATAAACTTGGTACTAGGATCTACTATTTAGATCTTAGCATCTACTTGCAGTAAAATAAAAAGTAATAATTAAAATATAAAAATTAAATTATAATAAAAATAAAGAGCATGAAATTAAAGAGCATAAAAATAAATATTATATTAATTAAAAAGTTCATAATTTAAATATATAAAATTTAAAAAGAAAAGAAAAAATTAAAATAGGCTGATCTCTGATCTTGGATCGACATCGACAGAAAGATGGTGTAGAAGTTCAGCTCTTCCTCTTGGCACTAGTTGCCTCAAAGCAGCCATTAACCAAAGCCTAGCTCTATTGTGTACCAAAGCTTCACCTTAATCGAAGATAATAAATTCTGGAGGCCTGGTGTCTTATTTATAGGTGTTGGAGGGTTGAAGTCTTTTATTGCAAGCAATATGGGACTAAGAAGAGTTTTGAACAATGCACAAAAATCCAAATGAAATTGGATTAAAATAGCTTCTGGATGAATCTAGTGAAGTCTGGTGAAATCTAGCCGTTCATTAGGAATCCAACGATCCAAAAATCATCAAAATTGGATTTGTATAAGCCCAAATTAGGTAGGATTAAGTTCTAGCCGTTCGATCATGTTAATTAGGAGGAAATCTGGTTGTTGATTGGAGTTTTGGGTGTCCTGACCAAGTTGGGAGCTTTCTAGACCGTCAGATTGCTACTTGGAGTGCTGTCCACCGTCAGATCATGCAAATGAGCTTGATGGCATTTGAATTAAACCTGGAACCAACCACCGCCATCCGATCTTGACCGCAAGTGATCATTTCCATCCGATCGTGCACTTACTATTTTTATAGACCGCATAGACCGAATATACCGTAGACCATAACTAATCAGCACTTGTCTTTGCCACTTGAAATGATGAAAATACCTCGTGAGCTGCGATAGATTTGATGAAAATACCACGTGGCAACATGTAAGTCGCTATCTTCTACTGAGCTGGTGGTCCATGCCTGGATCATGGACCAGCTGATGGCTTCTATAGTTGAGTCGGCTTTGATGGCTTGGCTAAGCTTGATGGCTTGGCATGTGGAGTCGACTAAGCTATTTTCCTTTTTTATTTTAATTTTTTTCTTTAAAAATTTATATCTAATCCATTTTAGCTTTGATTTGCTTAAAACTTATTTTATTATGACAAAAAAATAAGCTCTTTTTATTGATAATAATATTTTATTTTTTTATTTTTAAATTATTTTTTAATTAGTAAAAATATTAATTTCTCAAAAATATGTATAAATTGATTATTAATTCTTAAAAATAAATATAAATTAATTAATAAATTAATACTTTTATTGATAATTTTTTGGTACTTATCAGTCGACCTGGAAGATTGATGTACAATCTTTTTCTCAGGATAGATGAGTCTTGAATCTATAGTATGAAGACACCAAAGCGAAAGTATGGTGATTGTTGAGAGCAAGGATCCTGAGCATGACCAATTTTGAGCAGTCATAAGAAAGTCTACCTTCTTATCAATGATTTGCTCATTACTATAATTATATGTCTGGTTCTTTGACCTAAGATGCATCAGCATTTCATCATGAGAGTGTTATATATTAGGAATGTATCCCAAAGCCCAATCATCAGTCTGTTAATGATTATGCTACATTATATTTATAATTAATTTATTAATTAATAAAATATTTTTGGTATTTTCATCATAAGTTTTCATCTTCTAATAAACTCCATTGTTGTGATGAAGTCCTTAGGACTATTTAGGTTTGATAAAGAGAGGATTTATCGATTAATCCTTAAAACTATTCATGATCAAATAATAGGCTGTTAATTAGGATGACAGCATCTATCGAGCATAGGTCGTTGTATGCCATATAGATTGGTTATCCTCTTAATCAAAGAGTATAGAGACACTGGTATGGTATATAGATAAGATGTAGGGATACATCATCCCTGAACGTGACCTACTCTAAAGCATTCTGCTATCAAGAAAATCTCTGATGGAATATAGGTATAAGTATTCCTTAGACTTGAGATCACCTAAATGGCTTACAAGCAATTCACTGTGCTTTCTTACCAAACTAACTAAATTTCTAATTTAGTAATAGAAGGTTTCTAGGCATAGTCAAGTACTTGTGAAGTCGATGTATGATCAAGATAGAATTGACCACTCTAAGAGTTGGAGAAGAATGTATCACTATATTTCAATATAGCAAAACTTTGGCCAGGATAATCCATCAAATGGATTTGATATTTTGAAATATAATATGGATAACCTGATTAGAGTTGACAATTGAACTTTGAGGTGTCCTATGAGCATTTTGGTCAAGGGGATGAATTATATGAAAATTATATCCACATGGATTCTAAGGTTGTTGTTTTACACATTCGACCTATTCGGCCATCAGGTACCATTACTAGATGGTCACTTCGACTAGTATAAAAATTTATTCCTATGCTACCAACTTAGATTTGAACCTATGAGATCATGCACATTAGAGTTCACGATCTGATGGGATAATTGATCAACGATTAAGAATCGTTCTAGGCTTAAACGATCAATACAAATTGATGTTGACCTAGTGCAAGTATTGCAGGATGATCGATTAGCAATTTGATTGCTAATTGACTTAATTTGATTAATTCAAAGGGCTAAGATTAAGTTTAATTAAATATGGTTTGGATTTAATTGGATTAAGTTTAATTAGTTTATTGGATAAGCCAAGTGCAAGGAAGAACTAGTCCTAGTTCAACTAGGACTTGGGTCGACCAAATTTTCTAATTTGATTAAAAAATTAAATTAAATTAAGTTTTTAATTTATTTAGGATCTAATTTAATTGGATTGAATTAATTCTAATTTAATTTGGTTCATAGATCACTTGGACCAAGTCAAAATAGGAATCCTAGTATGACTAGGACTCCCTATTCCTTGCGCCATTGACCCCTCACACCCCTTCTCTTTGATTTTGAATGTGGAAAAATCTTTTTTCAGGCCTTCATGCATGCCCATAGCCTTTTCTTATTCCTTAGATGGCATTTGGTTGTGGACCAAGTCAAACTAGGAGTTGGTTTTGATTAAAATTCTATGAGATAGAATTTTAAGCACCTAAAACTCCTTGCTTTGTGCCGCCCACATCCCTGATTTTTCTCTCATTTTTTCATGGGAAAGAGGAGGATTTTGTGTACTTATTCCTAGTGGTCCACGGCATAAAGAAAGGAGGGGGCACCCAAGTGTTGGGTGCCCCAACAAGTTGCCTATTTTGGACCTATCTTATCTAGGTGTTTGACCTAAAAAAGACTCTTCCATTTTTTAATATTTAAAATAAATTTTAGATTGATGTTTTTATGGATTTTAGACCATTGAGAGACCTTTGGGGCATGTGAAAATCAGAGAGAAAGACTATTGGGGCATGGGGTTTTCATAGACACTAATAAAGGTGTCTAGGTGAGAGAAAAGACAAGAAGAAGAGGGTCTTCTTCTAGGATTCTTTTGCTCTTCCTTTTTCCTCCACTCTTGAGATTATTTTTGAAAGTATCTCAGATCTGATATCTCTCCTCCTTCCTCTCATCTTTGGAAGAGTCCAAATCTAGAAGAGAAAAGTACTAGATCGACCGTCAAAGAAGGATCAGTACAGTACTAGCATACTGTGCTAATTTCCTACGTAGGATTTTTGATCGTGGTTTGTGGGCTCGTGTAGATGATTCCTAGAGGCCGGATGCATGTATAGCTCATAATATTATTCTTAAGCATAGATCAATAAGTTAGAATGTCTAACTTGCATTTGTAATAGATCTGATCTATTCTACATATCTGCATTAGATGTAGTGTAGATGCATGTTAATGTGATCAATATATTTTATTTTTTTTTATATTTAATTTTTAATTTAATATCATGCCATAATCATGTAATAGAATTTTAGATTTAGGATATTCTTTAATTTTATAAATAAATATTAATTTATTTAAATCTTTCACTATCTGATCTTAAAAGATTTCAAGATCTAGTTCTAAAATCATAGATCTGATTCCTACAATTGGTATCAGAGCCTAGGTTAATTATTATATAATTATGTAAGTATGTTTAGATTATTTTTTAAATTAGATCTAATTTATAATTTAATTATTAAATCTAAAATTTTTATAAAAAAATGATCACACGAAATGCTATAAGATTGTCCTGCTGTAAGGTTTATTCCTTACAGTGGAGAGGTTATCCTAGTTCATGTAGATCTACTTATTATCATAAATTTATTAGATGTGATCAAATTTTATTTAAAATTTATTAAATTTAAAATAATTTTAGATCTAAAAATAAAAGTTTTAGATTGCGCGGACTACTATAAGGTTGTCCTGCTATAAGATTTATCCCTTCTCATGGAGAGGTTGTCCTAGTACGTGCTGATCTAATATATTAATCATAAAATTTTAGATTAGATTTAAGAGATTTTATGATCTGATTAAAAATATTTTAGTTTGATTTTAATCATAATAAATATGTTAGATTTGATCTAAGATAATTTATGATTGATTAGAGTTGAAATTATTTCAATTACATGAACCTATTTAGATTAAATCTAAAGTAGTTTCATGCTTATCTTACTTGCATATTGATTATAAATCAAACATGCAACTTGGTTGGTAGAACCATATTGTAAAAATATTTATAAATATAAAAATTATTTTTGAAAAGTCAAACCTCAACCCTTAGTCCAAAACTTAATTAAGAATTAAGAAGTTTGATTAGGATCTAGGATTATGAATTGAAGATCCTAAGGCACAAATCATAACACATTGGGTTAAATGGGTTAGTGGAGATTAGATCCATTAATTGGGTTAGACCTAGGGTTAGATTAAAGAATGAGCTTAATTAGAGAATTGACTAAATCTAATCAATTATTGTCTTAGATTAGATCAAGAATTTTTTAGATCAATTATAATAGTTGTAGTTGGTCAAGTCCATTTCTTTAATGAGATCCAAGATGGACTTGATTCTTGGCTATGCGGTCTAGCATGATCTATTAGGTTGATCTAATTAAGACTGATTAAATCAGTTGGTATCTAAGATAAACCAAATCGGTGGTCTTTAATTGGCAGCCCATTTACCTAGCCATTTCTAATGGTGTCTAAGGCAAGCTTTGGAAAATCCTCCTACTGACCAAACTTATCTGACCTCTTTGTGAAATTATGTTTTGATCGAATCACTTGACTATTCGAGCTGACCCATGTCAGTTAGGTAAATCAGTATGACTGATTTAGGTACTCCTAGACCAGTATATTAATGGTCTCCCTTAAGTTAACTTGGCGAAGCTAGTAAGAAGATCATGATAAGCTGGTTCATCTGACCTTTTTTTTTTAAAATTAAATTTTTTAAAATTATTAAGTCCCTAAAATAAAATAGTTATTATGATAACTAGATCATAGCCTCCCATTAAGTTGATGATAATGGATCTATTAGTTGGATAATCATTGGAGGCCCAAAGGCCTGATGTTTATCGGCTAATAGAATTATCATTTATTATATGATTTCTTGGCTACATCTCTCTAAATAGTGGTTAGGTTAGCCAACCAAAGTTGGGCCTAATTATTCATTAGTTTGATGGACCAAGTATAGTCATGTTAATGGTTGGACCTAATTGGACCTCTTCAGTGGAAGCCAAAGCCTACTGATTAGGAACTAGGATAAAATTTAATTACTAAAAATTATTTAGACAAATAATTGATTATGAATATATCCTTAAATGTACATGGATTGGCTAACCAAAGTTGGGCTTGTGCGCAGTCTATTTGGATTCTAGTACCTACTAAGAAATTAGTATAATTTCTTGGATTAGAGGTAGAGGCTATCAATTTGAATAAAATAGTGAGAGAAATCTTTTGATTAAAATCTAAATCTTTAAATTTAATGAATCAATTACTAATTAGATTATAATTTTTTTATGCAAATATGGCCACTCTTCTATCACTCCGATTATTGTTGGATAATGATAAGCTGGTGGGATCCAATTTTGGTAGCTGATATCGAAAGTTGAAGATAGTTCTGGAGCATGAATGGATCCTATATATGCTGATGGATCCTGCACCTGAAGAGCTAGCTGCCAATATACGTGGAATAATTAGAGACACTTACCAGAAGTGGCTCAATGATCGAACCATAGTGCGCTGTATTATGCTAGCTACCATGAGCAATGAGTTCAATCATAGATTTGAGATGGCTCAACCAAAAGATATGCTTCAAGTATTGGAGGATTCTTATGGCACAACCGATGATGTTGAAAGGCATAAGACCAGCTATGCCATCTTCAATGCCAGGATGTGGGATGGTGCCTCTGTTACTAATCATGAGTGTACATGATTGAGCTGATAGAGCAATTGAGCAAGCTTGACTTTTCTTTGCATAAACAACTTGGGAAGGATGCAATACTGAACTTGCTGCCCAAGTTTTTTCTTCTATTCCTCACTCATTTCAGAATGACAAAGCCTAAAATAGACTACCATGGGTTACTGGGGTTGCTTTAAAACTTTAAGAAGGATCACCAACTCCACAAGAAGTTGGTGAACTTAGTGGGAGGTTCATCTTCTAGTTTTCGACCCTTTAGGAAAGAAAAGAAGAATAAAAAAAAGAAAGATAAGAAGGTGCAAGTTCACGCTAGGACATCTGTGCAGGGCCAGGCTAGGAAGATTAAGCTCGATAGAAGTTAAGTTGAATGCTTCTTTTGCAAGAAGCAGGGGCACTAGAAGAGAAATTATCCTCAGTATATTGCCTCCCTGGATCCGAACAGACAGAGAAAGAAGCAAGCTATTGCTGGGTAAGGTATTTATATGATAACTCATTGCAATTTCTCTATTTATGATATTATTGACTAGGTATTGGATATCAGTAGCCCTTACCATATTTGCAATTCGTTGCAGGGGTTGCAGGCCAGTAAGAGATTCGAGCAAGGCAAAAGATTACTGAATGTTGGAGATGGAAGATCAGTTCCAGTTCTAGCTTTAAAAATCCTAAAATTTATATTTGAGTCCCATATCATTATTTTTAATGATTGTCATTTCTATCTCAATTTTTTTTTTAAATATCATATCTATAAGCCTTCTGACTAAAAATAATTATAAAATTTTAATAAAGAAATAAATTTATAATATCATTATGAATGATGTTACTATTTTCTATGGATATTTGAACAATGATGTATATATGCTATCACAATCTGTTAACATAGTCTATTCAACTGGCAAGTATTCTAGATTAGATAGTGTATTAGATATCTACTTATGGCACTATTGGCTAGATCATATAAACAAGAACAGGATAAATAGATTGACTCAAAAGAAAATTTTCGAAGTCAGTGATTGTGAATCACTTCCAACCTATGAATCTTAAATTTTTGATAAAATGACTAAGTCACCTTTTACTGAAAAAGGTGAGAGAGCCACTGAGCTCTTAGGTCTAGAACATATTGATGTATGTGGACCAATGAGCATAAGTGCCAGAGGTGGATATTTTTACTTTATCACTTTCATAGATGATCTATGCAGATATGGATATGTCTATCTTATGAAATATAAGTCAGATTTATTTGAAATATTTAAATGATTCCAAAGTAAAATAGAAAAATAAATTGAAAAGAGTATTAAAACTCTTCGATCTAATCGAGGAGGGAAATATCTTTCCAATGAGTTTCTTATGTATTTAGGAGAGAATGGAATTCTCTTCCAATGAACTTCTCCAGGAACACCACAGCATAATGGTGTGTCTGAAAGGAGAAATCGAACTCTGTTAGACATGATCCTATCCATGATGGATTTTGCCAGCTTGTCGATATCCTTCTAAGGATATGCACTCGAATCAACTTATTATCTATTAAATAGGATTCCAATTAAGTCTATAGTTAAGACTCCATATGAGATATGGACAAGACATAAGCCAGCACTTTCATACCTTAGGATTTGGGAGTGCCCAGCTTATGTCAAAAAGTTAGTTACAAATAAATTTGGACTTAGGTCTGACAAGTGCACATTCATAGGATACCCAAAAGAGATCAAAGGATATTATTTCTACCATGCTGATGAACACAAGATGTTCGTCAGCCTTAAGGCAATCTTTTTGGAAAAGAAGTTTCTTGATGAAGGAACTATTGCCTCTAAGATTGAACTTGATGAAGTTCAATAGGTAGAAAAATCAATATCTGTAGCTGAACCTGATTCGAATTTGATTAGATCAGATCTGAAGCCTAGTATATCTGCACCATTAAGGCGATCCAGTAGAGTACTGCATCATCCAGATAGATACTTTGGTTTCTTGGTCTGAGACGGTGATCCCATTGAACTCGATGAGAATGATGAGGATCCGATCACCTATATGGATGCTATGCAGAGATCCGATTCTGAGAAATAGCTTGAGGCCATGAAATCCAAAATGAAATCCATAAAGGTCAATGATGTGTGGACATTGGTTGACCCACCCAAAGAGGTTAAACCCATTGGGTGTAAGTGGGTCTTCAAAAGAAAAAAAGATGCAGGTGAAAAGGTGGAGACCAATAAAGTCCATTTGGTTGTCAAGGGATATCATCAATATTATAGTATTGACTATGACGAGACGTTCTCTCCTGTGGTAATGCTCAACTACATTCGGATAATGCTTACGATAGCTGCCCATCTGGACTATGAGATCTGATAAATGGATGTGAAGATAGCTTTCCTAAATAGAGAGTTGACTGGAGAGGTGTATATGATACAACCTGAGGGGTTCACATCTACAGATGAGTCCAAGGTGTGCAAGCTTCAAAGATCCATTTATGAATTGAAGCAGGCATCTTAGAGTTGAAACATGCATTTTGATAAGGTAATGAAAACATATGGCTTTGTTAAGAATGGAGAAGAGTCCTGCATTTAGAAATGAATAAATGGTCCAGTAGTGGTATTTCTTATCTTGTATATGGATGACATTCTCTTAACAGGAATGACATCCCTATACTATAGGAAATAAAAGTTTGTTTATCATCTCAATTTTCCATGAAGGACTTGGGTGAAGCATCCTATATCCTAGGGATGAAGATTTATAGGGATAGATCTAAAAGGATGCTTGGGTTATCCCAATCCACGTACATAGATACTGTGTTGAAGAGGTTTAGCATGAAAAATTCTAAAAAGAGCTATCTCTTGATAGGCCATGGAATTTTTCGCTCTAAGAAGGATTGTCCGACAACTTCTGAAGAGAATGAGCATATAAGTAGAGTCCCATATGTTTCAGCAGTGGAATCTATCATGTACGCCATGACATGTACCAGACCAGACGTGGCATACTCACTAGAAGTATTGAGTAGATACTAGTCTGATCCTGAAGAAAATCACTGAAAAATGGTTAAAGCCATCCTTAAGTATTTGAGAAATACTAAGGACCAATGGTTGGTTTTGGCCAGTCAGATATAAAATTTATAGGGTATACAGACTCCAACTTTCAATCTGACCATGATGATAGCAGAAGCATGTCGGGATATATCTTTACTTTAAATTATGGAGCTATCTATAGAAAGAGTTCCAAAAAGCATACTATGGTAGACTTATTTGCAAAGCAGAATACATTGCAGCATTAGATGCCACGAAGAAAGCTGTGTAGCTAAGAAAGTTCATCACCAAGCTTGGAGTAGCACCCTTTCTTAATGGTTCGATCCTATTCTACTGCGATAGCACTGGTGCAATTGCTCAAGCAAAGGAACCGAAGGCACACTAGTGGACGAAGCACATTCAGCGCCGCTTTCACTTGGTCCGAGAGATCATAGATCGAGGTGATGTTGACCTTCAAAAGATTGATGAAAAGGAGAACCTAGCTGACCCCTTCACTAAAGCCCTAGCAATAAAGAAATTCGACAATCATAAGTCGAAGATGGGTATTAGATACTATACCGAGTGGTTTATGGATAAGTAGGAGTTGTTAGAAAATGTATCCTAAAGCCAATCATCAATCTGATGATGGTTGTGCTACATTACATTTGTAATTGATTCATTAATTAATAAAATATACTTTTGATATTTTCATCATAAGTTTTTATCTTCTAATGAATTTCATTATTGTGATGAAGTCCTTAGGACTATTTAGATTCATTAAAGAGAGCATTTATCGATTAGTCCTTAAAACTATACACGACAAAATGATAGGTTGTTAATTAGAATGATAGTGTCTATCGAGCATTGGCCACTGTATGCCATATAGGTTGATTGTCCTCTTAACCAAGGAGTGTGGAGACACGGGTATGGCATACAGGTGAGATATAGGAGTACATCATCACTGAAAGTGACCAAATCCAGAGCATTCTGCTGTCGAGAATGTCTTTAATAGGATATAGGTATAAGTATCTCTTAGACCTGAGATCACCTCAGTGGCTTGCAAGCAACTTATAGTGCTTTGGTACCAGACTAACTAAATTTTTAATTCAGTAATGAAAGACTTCTAGGCATAGTCAAGTACTTGCAAAGTCGGTGTATGATCAAGATGGAGTTGATCACTTCAAGAGTTGGAGAAGAATGTATCACTACATTTCAATATAGCAAAACTTTAGCCAGGATAATCCATCAGATAGATTTGATATTTCAAAATTCAATGTGGATAACCTGATCAGAGTTGATAGTTGAATTTTGAGATGTCCTACAAGCATTTTGATCAAGAAGATGAATTATATGGAAACTATATCCACATGGATTGTAAGGATGTTGTTCTACATATTTGACCATCCAGCCATCGAGTACTATTGCTAGATGATCACTTCGACTGGTATAGAAATTTATTTCTATGCTACTGGCTTAAGTTTAGACCTCTGAGGTCACACACATTAGACTTCATGATCTAATCGGATGGTTGATCAATAATTAAGAATTATTATAGGATTAAATGATCAATATGATTGATATTTATGAAGGAAAAATTAGATTTTCCTACCGTAGGATGCATTTGATTGGATCAGATTTGTAGTGAAATAATTTTAAAACTTTTCTATGATTTGATTAAATCTGAGAGTTCTTAGATCTAATTAGATTGATCTAAAATTAGAAGTAAAATAAAAATAAAAATAGTGATAACAATTATCACCTGATCGGGTAAACCATTTACCCATTATGATGATCTGACGACTATCTGAGGTTCTGATTGAGCCATGCACATGTCCGACCTTTATCAGTATCTACTCAGGTCAGATCCAAAAGTCTCCTCCTTCTAGATCTAATCTCCAAAGATTAGATCTGATGTCTTCCTGTAGAGCCTTCAAATCAAACTTTGAGGGCTGCACGTTCGTCTCATGAACACCATTATCTCTCGCTGATCTTCGCACTACTGGAACTTGATCCTTGCTCATAGGTTTTGTCTAACTCTTGGGCATGGAGAAGAGGGAGAGGATCAGATGTGGGAGGCATGAAGATGGAGATTTTGACAGGGCTTCACCATAGAGAATTCTTTTGTGCACAACAGCTTGCATAGGGCCCTATTTATAAACCTAGTCAAGAGTCCCTTCGCATATGACTTTGAATAGGTCAAAGCCAACATGCAGAAGAACTCTCCCATGATCTCCATGCCCCACACCCTCTTTTTAAGATTTTTATCACACAAAAATAAGGGAAAATGGTATGGAACAATTTGGGATAAGAGGAAGTTGGTGCAGATAACATTTCTGCTAGAAGATTGAACAATTCAAACTTCTTTGACCCATTCAAACACTTTGAATGGATAAACCCCAACTCTTTCTATCTTTATCCACTAGGAGTGCACTCCATAAGGTGACATGCACCCTCTCTTCCTCACAAACTCATCTGGGGGTGCACGCCCCTAGGAAATCTCCAGGGGGTGCACACCCCATCCTTCAATTCCTACAAGATCGGGTCAACCTTTGATCCTTGTCTTATTCCTATCTCATGGGATTTAAGATAAATATTTTTTAAGTCAAATCCAATGAATTTATGTCAAGTCCTAATCAAGTTAGAACAAGCCTTGATCAGACCAGGACTCGATCTTGTCAGATCAAGAAAAATCCATCTAGAATTTTTGGGAGAGGCTTGTCCAAATTTCATCTCATGATTTTAGGACAAGCCCTAATCTGGCAAAGACAACCCTTATCTTATTCCCATATTATAAAATTTAAGATAAGTCCTAATCAGGCCAGGATAATATCCAATCAGATCAAGACAAATCTCTATAGAGTTTTTGGATGAACCTTGTCCAAATAATTTCAAAAATTAGCAGGTCTTGTCCTATTTCCATCCGATGGATTAGGACGAGCCTAGATCAGGTTAGGACAAGATTTTTCTAACCTGGACAAGTTTCAGTCAGACTAGGATAGAGCCATACAAGGCTCTCAAGTGAGCCAAATCCAATTTGGCTTAGTTGAGATGAACCAAAAAGATGATAGAAGAAGAATATTAGATTCAATCATGTGCTAGCATGATTTTTTTGAACCTAATTAGATCTAATCCAAATCAATCAAACTAGATTAGCTCAATTGATGACATCCAGATCCAAACTCTTATTTTTGTGATTTAGTTAGGTTCAGTTCTATATGATAATGAGAAATGTCATGATCTTCATCATAGACATCATCGAAATATCTTTCGATGGATCAAAACTCTTCTGATTCATCCAATTAGAATCATCGATCGTTAAGATAATTCTAATTAGTTTCAAAATCCATCAGTGACACCTAGCAGTATATGGTGGCAATCAATCAGAATCGAATAGTGAACCTCTCGGTGCAGCTACCTGTGTGATTGGGTTCTTCTATCATGAGCTCCGATGGAATTAGGGTTAAGGTGAACTCATCAAACCCAATACCCGTCATATGAATGAATCATTCGATTCGAGTCTGATGTGAAACACTAATAGAAACTTCTTTCTATTATTTCATACTACCATGGCTATAGATTTTAAGACTTGATCTCATGATCATCATAGGACCATTCCTCTAGTGAGATTGATAGATCATATCTTGGTGCGATCCAATTCCTACAATGAACATGTTATAGCCAACATACATCTCAAAATTTCAAATGGCTAGGAGACTAAGTTATGGTATAGTCAAACTATAACACCCTTAAGGTGAACTATCGATGCACCTCAGATCAAAGAACTAGACACACACTGCAGCATCGAACTAGTCATCGATGAGAAGGTAGGCTCTCTTATGATTGCTCAAGATAGTCACACTTAATGCCCTTGTTCTTAACAAGTACCTATACTCTCACTCTAGTGTCTTCACACTATAGATTAAGACTCATCTATTCTAAGAAAGCGATCGTACACCAATCTTTCGAATCGATCACTATCCTTATGATGATCCTACGATCAAGAGTAGTTTATGAGTTAATTATGATAATGCTTTAAATTCTCAACTTTGAGGAATATGTGTTATTATATCTATTAACTCAATGGATGTATCACAGACACCTTATACACAATGTGATAGAATAAATAATTCTTTAATTAATTTTAAATCAAAATTACAAAAATACCCCTAAAAAGTATTTAACAAGTGTTAGCCAATCTAGCTTCTAGGGCATACATCTAACAAATTTCCACATAATCTAAAATCAATTGGCTACAAATCTAAGTCTCACCTTCTCAAGGTGGGCTTGGATCTTCTGCGGACCTAATGACTTCGTTAGTGGATCAACCACATGGTCTGCGGAGTTGACTCTCTTGACCTCGATATGTTCCTTCTCAAGATAATCATGGATGAGGTGAAACCATCTTCTTGGAACTCTTCCAACTTATAGTACCACCATTACATAAGAATAAACTTTTAGATGTTGACTTTCAATCATCTATATTAGACATAAAGTCTAAGTCTACATAGTCTTGGATCTGGAGTTCATCATGCTGATCCTCTTCTGCACCTCCTCTATGTGAAAGACCTAGCATCCTCTTTAGTTTATCTCTATAGACCTAAAATGAAGGATGCCTTAGCTAGATCTTTCAGAAAAAAAATTTTAGCTAACCATACTTTGACCTATGTCAGCATGGGAATATCATTCTCAATCAGAAGGATGTCATCTACATACAATATGAGGAAGACAACAATGCTCCCACTGACTTTCTTAAACACACTTGATTTCTCCTTATTCTTGATTAAATCAAATGATTTGATTATATCAAGCATTCCAACTCTGAGATGCTTGCTTAAGTCCATAGATGGACCTTTGCAGCTTGCAGACCTTTGTGATCACCATCACTGGATGTGAAACCAAGCGATTGTTCCATATAGATATCTTTCTCAAGATATCTATTTATGAACTCTATTTTCACGTTCATCTATCATATTTCATAATTGAAATATGCTGCAATGGCAAGCAATGTGCAGATGGATGGCCTTTGGGAGAAAGTATCCTAATACCCTTTCGCCACTAGCCAAGTCTTGAATGTCTCTACATTTTCATCTGCACCTATCTTTCTCTTGAAGATTCATTTACACCAAATAGGTACTATACCTTTAGGTAGATCTACCAAGATCCAGATTTGGTTCGAGCATATCAAGTCAATTTTTGACTTTATTATCTCTAACCATTTCTCGGAGTTAATATCTGATATCGTCTCATCATAGGTTCTGGGATTATTACCATGAACCCCATTTTTCATGAGGAATATTTTCTCTACATCCTCTAAAATAGTACCTAAGTATCTTTAGAAGTAAGAAAAATCCTATTTGACCTACAAGGTGGATGAGGTAGTGAATTATGGATCGGCTCAGACTAACTGGATTCCTCAAGTTTCTTGACTCTTTGCTCTTTGGAGACTTTCTTCTTGAGCCTAATCTATCTTCTGATGCCACCATCTTGAACAAACTATTTTTCAAGAAAAATGGTGTGTCAACTCATAATCACATTATATTCTTTTAGAAAATAAAAGTAATATCCTAATAACTCTTTAGGATATCCAATAAACCGAGCTCTAAGAGACCTAGATTCTAACTTGTCCGCCGCTGAACAATCCAAATTCTGAGATAACTCAGACTTGACTTCTTACCATGTCATATCTCATATACAGTGGTAGAAACGATTTTAGATAGAACCCTATTTAGTAATTTGACAGCTATCATTAAACTATCCCTAAAGAAACTCAGGAATATCCATGAAACTCATTATGGAAAAGATCATATCTAATAGGATTTGATTTTTTTATTCTAAAAATCCATTAAGTTGAGACATTCTAGATGGAGTCCATTATGAGACTATGCCATTGTTCTTAAGATAGTTCAAAAATTTTTAACTTAGGTATTTACCTCCTCGATCTGATCGAAGAATCTTAATAAACTTTTCGATTTACTTTTCTACTTCGAGTCTGAACTGCTCGAACTTTTCAAAGACTTTAGACTTGTATCGCATTAAGTACATATACCCATACCAAGATAGATTATTGATAAAGATAATAAAGTAGTCATAATTGCCTCTGGACGACACATTAAATGGGCCGCACATATCTATATATACCAGGGCAAGTAGGTCTGTGGCTCTTTCCCCGTGTCCTATAAAAAGAAGCTTAGTCATTTTTCCTTAAAGGCATGATTCACAAATTGGATATGACTCGAAAGTCAAACGGACCCATTAGTCCAAATTTTTTTAATTTGTTAATCTTGTCTTCAGCTATATGACCTAACCTTAAGGTACCATAGATATCTTTTATTAATACTATCTTTAGATCATTTTGATCCTATGGCATTCACGTTTTGCTTGACAGACTCAATGACGAGCATTCCTTCAGAAAGTCATTCTTCCTATTTGTTCTTCAAGCTGGTCAGGTACCCAGGGCAGTTCCACTTCAAATGAACATCAAAGTTACAGTGAAAATACTTTTCTTTCTCCATGGTCTTCTTCTTTGGCTCACTCTTCTTTTGTCCTCTATTTTTTGCTTCTTCATAGACTTTTTCTTCTTTCTAAAAGACTTTCTCTTGAAAGAAATTTGCCCCATAGCCAGAACTAAGTTGTTTGAACTCTTCAAAGTTTGCTCAATAGTAACCAGCATATTCATTAACTCGACCAAGGTGCATTGGAGCTAATTCATATAGAAGTTTATGATAAACTCCCATACGAATCATTCAAGGATTGTAGGATCATATCAATCTATAGAACCTTGTCCATCAAGACATCGAGCTTCTCAAGCTCTTCTAGATTCTTGATCATTGCCAGGCAATGATCTTTGATCGACTGCCCATAATGCATTTGCACCTTAAATAGTCTTCTGGAGACTTGATAATGCGCTGCGTGATTCTGATCACCAAACAACTATTGCAAGTGCGCCAACATTTGGCAAGCAGTCCTAATGTCTTTATGTTGGTTTTGCAAATCATCTGATATTGAGCCCAACATATAGAACCTAGCTTTATTATCATTGTCCGACCATATTTTATGAGATGCTCTTTGATCTACGATTGGACATGCTAGTAAAGTAGGGTTGGTCCTAGTCTAATACATAGGTCAGCTTTTTCGAATCCAAAATAATTTTGAAGTTCTTTAGCCTATCCTTATAAATTAGTCTGGTCAACTTATGGGTATCTAGGATTCGGGCTAGGAGATTTGATGCAGATATTTTTCTATAGAGAGTCAAATTTTCTAGTTAGACTTGTAATTTGACTCAACCAATTTATTTAAAAATTTTATTTTTAAATAAATTAGGCATCCACTATTTTCTTGGATCCCTACACTTTCTTGATAGAGATGCAAAAATCTCCACGATCATTGATTTCTAGTTGGTGGTGTGGTCCCACCGACTGGCTCACTACCTCACCTAATAGTTATTAATGATGGATCAGCCAAAGACTGGACAACTCTTGTCCAATGATTCTCTAATCATGGTGCATCCAAACCTGGTCTTTAATTCATGAAGCTTATCATTTCCAAAATATTGCTCCACTCCTCAGTTAGGTCAAACCCACCAGATTCCTAATTGGATTCCTCATCGTATTTGAAATATTAAGCCCAACCCATCCTCCAACCCATGGCATCCAATGCCTAATAGATATGGTTACATCTTTCTAGTGCAACTGAACCACTGTATCTAATCGAGAACAATCAATCTCGAGAAGAGCCCACATATCTATAATGGTGGAAGACCTAGGACTTAATATTTTCATAAGAAGATTTGATTTCGTCTCTTAGACTCAACTAGTCATAACATTTATGACTAATCTAGTGGCATGGGTTAGCATGAATCATTAGCCATCTCAAATCAGAATTGGGTCGACTCAATTAGCTAGGTAAGTGAGATCAGTGGAAGAAATATATCATTAACTCACCATGAACGTATTCAGGTCGAGTAGCTTTCAATTAAAGACTACTAGTCATATCTGCCATACTTACCTTAGATACTAATTTGTCTGATCAAAACTGATCGGGTTAGCTTACAATCTAGGCTCAAACCAAGGAGCCAAATTAGGTCTTAACTTGATCGACCATATATGACTGTGAGTCAATCTTGATCCAAACTTAATCCTATTAAGCTAGTCAAATCTAAGCACTCTTGATCCCACCTAACTAACTCTTGATTCGGTTTGATCAACCACTAGACCTAATTGAGCTATCCATACCCAAATTCATGTTTTATGAAGGTGTCTTAGATCTAAAAATTCATAATTTTTAGATTTAATTGATTTCATAAGCTTAATTCTTAATTAAGTCCAGGGTTCAATAACCAAACATGTATAAAAAATCTTAGGATTTCAAGATCTAAGATTTTATAGAAAAGTAAGTTTTTGATTTCTGATTAAGGGCAAACATGCAGCACCCCTACATGCCATAAGAGCATCCCATCAAATAGAAAGAGAAAACCTTTAAACTCTTCCTACTCTTATGATCGAATGGCTAAGAGGAATGTCTTAATCAAAAATATGAACTATACTAAAAACTATTAGATCTAAAGCATATAATTGTTACATGATTTAATATCTAATCTATACATATTTTGCATACATCTCATGTATCAAATTTAGCATTTAAATTTATGTTTCAGATCTGATTACATCTAATAAAATATCTAAAAATAAAATTTTAAATAATATCATCATAAAAAATTTTTAATCTAGACTGCTCATGGCATAGATCTATGGAACCAGTCTAGACATGCATTACATATGTCATACATATGAAATTTTTAAATACATCTCATGCTTTTAGATCTAATTATATCATATATAATATCTAAAATTTAACTAATCTGATCATATAATTTTAAAAAAATTAAATAAATATTTCATAAAATTTTAGATCTAGACTATGAGATTAAACTAGAGATCTAGTCTAGACATATGCTGCCTATATCACATATATCAAAATTTTAGATTAGATCTTATATTTTAGATCTGATTATATCTAATATAACATCTAAAACTTAAATGATCAAATTATAAAAAATTAAATCAGATCTAATCTAAAACATATTTAAAAACTATCATGATATGGAACAACAGATCTATACTAGAACATCCATTGTTTATATCAGACATATATATTTAAAACAGGCAATTTTTAATTTCAGATCTGATTACATCTTATGTAACATCTAGAAATCAAATAATTAGATAATAAAAAATAATTTTAGATTAATCTAAAGGTAGATGTGGAAGTAGCAACCTGGCTTTGATACTAGTTGAAGAAAAAATTGGATTTTCCTGCCGCAGGATGCATCTGATCGAATCAGATTTATAGTGAAATAATTTTAAAAGTTTGTTTATAATCTGATCAGATCTAAAAGTTTTTAGATATAATTAGATTGATCTAAAATTAGAAATAAAATAAAAATAAAAATAGTGATAACAATTATCATCTAATTGAAAAATTATTTATCCATTGTGATGATCTGACGACTGATCCAAAATTCTAATTGAGCCATGCATGCATCCGACCTCTACAGATATCTACTTAGGTCAGATCTAGAAGCCTCCACCTTCTGCATCTGATCTCCAGATATCAGATCTGATATCTTTCTGTAGAGCCTTCAAATCAAACTTTAAGGGCTGCGCATTGGTCTCATGAACACCATCGTCTCTCACTAATCTTCGCACCAATGGAACTTGATCTTTGGTCGCAGATTTTATCCAACTCTTAGACATGGAGAAGAGAGAGAGGATCAAATGAGGGAGGTGTGGAGATGAAGATTTTAGTAGGTCTTCATTGTAGAGAATTTTTTTATGCACAATAGCTTGCACAGGGCCCTATTTATAGACCTAGTCAAGAGTTCATTCGCATATGACTTTGAACAGGTCAAAGCCAACATGCAGAAGGACTCTCCCATGATCTCCATACCCCACACCCTCTTTTTCATATATTTGTCACACAAAAATAAGAGAAAATGGCATGGAATAATTTGGGATAAGAGGAAGTTGGCACATATAACATTTCTCCTAGAAGTTTGAATAATTCAAACTTCTTTAACCCATTCAAACACTTTGAATGGATAAACCCCAACTCTTTCTATCTTTATCCACTAGGGGCACACTCCATAAGGGGATGTATGCCCTCTCTTTCTCATTAACTCATTTGGGGGTGCGTGCCCCTAGGAAATCTCCAGGGGGCGCATGCCCCATCCTTCAATTCCTGTAAGACTGGGTCAACCTTTGACCCTTGTCTTATTCCTATCTCATGGGATTTAAGACAAACATTTTTTAAGTTTCATCCAATGGATTTATGTTAAGTTTTAATTAAGTTAGAACAAGCCTTGATCAGACTAGGACTCGATCCAGTCAGATCAAAAAAAAATCCATCTATAATTTTTGAGGGAGGCTTGTCCAAATTTCATCTCATGATTTTAGGACAAGCCCTAAGCTAGCAAAGACAATCCTTGTCTTATTTCCATCTTATAAAATTTAGGATAAGCCTTGATCAGGCCAGGAAAAGGTTCAGTCAAATCAAGATAAATTCCTATAGAGTTCTTGGATTAGCTTTGTCCAAATAATTCCAAAAATTAGCAGGTCTTGTCTTGTTACCATCCGATGGATTAAGACAAGCCTAGATCAGGTTAGGATAAGACTTTTCTAATCTAGACAAGTTTCAGTCAAACTAAGATAGAGCCATACAAGGCTCTCGAATAAGCTAAATCTAATTTGGCTCAATTGAGATGAACCAGAAAGATGACAGAAGGAGAATATTAGGTTCAATCATGTATTAGCATGATTTTCTTGAACCTAATTGGATCTAATCCAAATTAATCAAATTAGGCTAGGTCAATTAATGACATCCAGATTCAAATCCTTGTTTGTGTGATCTAGTTAGATTCAGTTCTATATGATAATGGAACATGTTGTGATCTCCATCATTGACATCATCAAAATATCTTTCGATGGATCAGAACTCTTTCGATTCATCCAATTAGAACCATCGATCATCAAGATAATTCAAATTGATCCCAAAATCTACCAGTGACACCTAGCAGTATATGGTGGCAATCATTAAAACTAAATAGTAAACCTCTTGGTGCAGCTACCTATGTGATTAGATTCTTCTATCATGAGTCTCGATGGAATTAGGGTTAAGGTGAACTCGTCAAATCCAACATCCATCATATGAATGAATCATTCAATTCGAGTTTGATATGAAACACTAATAGAAACTCCTTTCTATTATTTCACACTACCATGGTCATAGATTTTAGGACTCGATCTCATGATCATCATAGGACCACTCCCCCTCTATCGAGGTTGATAGATCCCATCTTGGTGCAATCTAATTTCTACAATGAACATGCTATAGCTAACATACATCTCAAGATTTTGAATGGCTAGGAGATCGAGTTATGGTATAGTCAAACTATAACACCCTCAAGATGAACTACCGATATACCTCAGGATAAAGAATCAAATACATGCTGCAGCATTGAGCTAGTCATCGATGAGAACGTAGGCTCCCTTATGACTACTCGAGGTGGTCATGCTTAGTGCCCTTATTCTCAACAAGTATCTATACTTTCACTTTGGTGTCTCCACACCGTAGACTCAAGACTCTTCTATTCTAAGAAAGTGATCATACGTCGATCTTCCAAATCGATCAGCATTCTCGTGATGATCCTATAATTGAGAGCAGTTTATGAGTTAATTATGATAACTCATATCTTAAATTCTCAACTCTGGAGAATATGTGTTATTATGCCTATTAATTCAATGGATGTATTATAAGCACTTTATACACAATGTGACAGAATAAATAACTTTTTAATTAATTTTAAATTAAAATTATAAAAATATTCTTATAAAGTATTTAATAAGTGTCAACCAATCTGGCTTCTTAGGCATACATCTAACAATTTGACCTAGTGCAAGTCTTGCAGGAGGATCGATTAGCAATTTGATTGCTAATTGACTTAATTTGATTAAGCCAAAGGATTGAGATTAAGTCTAACTAAATATTATTTAATTATATTTAATTTAAATTTAATTGGATCAAGTCCAATTGATTTATTGGATAAGCCAAGTGCAACGAAGAACTAATCCTAGTTCAACTAGGACTTAGATCAACCAATTTTCTACTTTGATCAAAAAATTAAATTAAAATTAAATCTAATTTAATTAAGTTTTTAATTTATTTAGGATCTAATTTAATTAGGTTGAATTAATCCTAATTTAATTTGGTTCATATATCACTTGGACCAAGTCAAAATAGGAATCCTAGTATGACTAGGACTTCCTATTCCTTGCACCATTGACCCCTCACGCCACCCACGCCCCTTCTCTTTGATTTTGAACATGAAAAAATATTTTCCTAGGCCTTCACGTATGCCCATAGCCTTTAATTATTTCTTAGATGGCATTTGGTTATAGACCAAGTCAAACTAGGAATTGATTTTTATTTAAATTCTATGAGATTTTAAGCACCAAAAACTCCTCTGACTTTATGCTGCCCACATTCCTGATTTTTCTCTCATTTTTTTGTGGAAAAGAGGAGGATTTTGTGCACTTATTCCTGATGGTCCATGGCATAAAGAAAGGATGGGGTGCCCAAGTGTTGGGCGCCCCTACTAGTTGCCTATTTTGGACCTGCCTTGTCTAGGTGTTTGACCTAGACGACTCTTCCATATCTCAATATTCAAAATAAATTTTGGATTGATTATTTTGTGGATTCTAGAACATTTAGAGACCTTTGGTGCATGTGAAAATCAGAGAGAAAGACTATTAGGGCATGGGATTTTCATAAACACTAATCAAGGTGTCTAGGTGAGAGACAAGAGAAGAAGAAGAGGGTCTTCTTCTAGGGTTCTTTTGCTCTTTCTTTTTTCTTCATTTTTGAGATTATTTTTGAGAATGTCTTAGATCTGATATCTCTCCTCCTTTCTTTCATCTTTGGAAGAGTCCAAATCCAGAAGAAGAGAGCACCAGATCGACCGTCAAAGAAGAATCAGCATAGTACTAGCATATTGTGCTAATTTTCTGCATAGAACTTCTAATCGTGGTTCGTGAGCTCGTGTGGATGACTCCTAGAAATCGGACATGTGTGCGACTTGCAACATCATCCTCAAGTCTAGATAAATAAGTTAGAACGTCTAATTTGCATAGGTAATAGATCTGATTTATTCTACATATCTGCATTAGATGTAGTGTAGATGCATGTTAATGTGATCAACATGTTTCATTTTCTTCTCTATATTTAATTTTTGATTTAATATCATCCCATAATCATGTAATAGAATCTTAGATCTAGGATATTCTCTAGTTTTATAAATAAATATTGATTTATTTAAGTCTTTCGCTATCTGATCTTGAAAAAATTTTAAGATCTAATCCTGAAATTCTAAATCTGATTCCTACATTATAGTTTAACTATACCATAACTCGGTCTTATAGTCATTTAGAATCTTGAGATTTATGTTGGCTATAGCATATTCATTATAGAAACTGGATCGCACTAAGATGAAATCTATCAACCTCGGTAGAGGAGTAGTCCTATAGTAATCATGAGATCAAGTCCTAAAGCCCATGGCTATGGTAGTGTAAAATAACAAAAAAAAGTTTCTATTAGAATTTTACATCAGACTCAAATCGATTGATTCAATCATATAATGGGTATTAGATTTGATGAGTCAACCTTAACCTAAATCCCATCGGAACTCATGATGGAAGAACCCAATCGCATGATAGCTGCACTGAAAGGTTCTTATTCAATTCTGATGGATTGCTACCACATACTACTAGGTATCATTGATGAATTATGGGATCAATTAAAATTATCTTGATGATCGATAATTTTAATTGGATGAATTAGAAAGAGTTCTAGTCCATCGAAAGGGGTTTCGATGATGTTAATGATGAAAATCATGACATGTCCCATTACCATACAGAATTGAATCTATGGGATGACATAAATAAGGATTTGGGTCAGGATGTTTTCAATTGAACTCATGTAGTCCGATTAATTTGGATTTGATCTAATTAGGTTCAAGAAAATTATGCTAGCATACGATTGGACCTAACTTTCTCCTACAATGGATTTTTTGATTGGTTTGGACTCTGTCAAATTAGATTTGGCTTGTCTTAAACTCTCCTTTGGACTTGTCCTAATTAGATTATGACCATGTCCTAATGTCTTAAAGGATAAGGATGAGGGGGTGCCAACCACCTTTGACTTGGTATTGTGCATAAGAAGGGACTGCACGCCCCCTATTTTTCTTCCTAGGACGTATGCGACTTTTCCCTAGAGAGAAAAACCCAGAGAGGGTGCATGCCCTCTTCCTTTTTGGCATGTGCCCACTAAGGATAAGAATGAGGGATTTGAGGAGGTTGGAGTTTGTTTCAATTTAAACTCCATTTGAACAAGTTAAATAAGTTCAAATTAGATCAAACTCTTGGGAGGTTTTATCTAGGCGCCCACCACCTTATCTGGATAAAGTGGTGCAGACCAGAAGGCTCTTTTATGCAACAAAAATAATGAGAATTCAGATGTGGCACCTAACTTGGTTTAAGAGTCCTGCTTTTTAAACTTTGATCCGGTCAAAGGTTTAAAACCCTAGGATTCTAGGTTTCCTATTATTCTATCAATAGGGGACTAGGCCAAAGGGTTTAGTGATTCCAATAAGCCCACTGCAAAGCCCTGCTCCACCATCTCCATGCCTCCTCCCTTCTCCCAATTCCTCTCTCTCTCCCTCTCTCTCCCACGCCCAAGTGTTAGGCTGATCCAAGCTTCGAGCATCGAAATATTGTCTGCATGAGAAGAAGAAGGAGACTGATCGTGTGTCGATCAAAGTGTTGCTGACGTTTTGATCGAAGGTAGAAGAAGAAGATCCAGATCTAATTTTCTAAAATCAGATTGTGTAAGAAGAAGACATCCATATCTGACTCGAGTGGATACCGATAGAGGCTGGGCATGTGGGTGGCTTAAAGGTGAACCTCAAAATTGAGTTCAGATCATCATAGCAGGAAGATTGTCTACTCGAAATTGGTGGTATTTCTAATACCCATTACATGTTTAGATCTAATGTAGTAATCAGATCTGTGAACCTTAGGCTAGGTCGGATCGAGAAAATTTTTAAAATTCTGCTGCATCATATGCGATCCGATCAGGCTGATCTAGAAGATCCTTCACTATTCACCTATATAAGGGGTCTCTTGGATGTGGGAGATAGAGTTTTTGCTTGGATTTGCCGACCAAAAAGAGAGACTTTCCTTTGTGTGAGGTTTGGGGAGGTTCTTTCCTTTGTGTGAGTTCTAGAGAAAACTAGTTCCTCTTGGGTGAGAGAGACACCTAAATCTGATATAGATTTTCTTGTGAGGGAAATTAAAAGAGAGAAGTGAGTTCTCCGTCCTCTTCTTCTTCCACCAAATCCTCCTCTTTCTTCTTCAAATTTGAAAGTGTTTAGAAGTTTTGAGGAAGAAAGAAAATCAGCCACAAGGCAGCCTTTCATGCGAGCTAGCACTCCCGAGAAGGTGGATCAGATCGGAGCTTCAAGTAGATGATTCATAAAGGCTGGACATCCTATATGGCTATGAGCAACTATCAAGAGCTTCAAAACTTCAAGATCAATAACAATGTTCATCGACCCATGCAAAGGTAATGGATTCTGAACTCATTGATTAGAACTAGATCAGTTCTAACAGTTAGACCTGATCTAGGGCATCGATGTGATCAATGAAAGACTTTGTTTTTTAGATCTTTATCCATCATAAATCATATTAAAGGTCCCAGGTAAGGTAGTTTAGATTTGATCTCTTGCATATAATTTAGATTAAATTATTTAATCTAACCTATTTTGTTGCAAAATTTTAAAATTACATGCATGGAATTACCTTACTTTTCCTTCATCCATAGTATGCTGTAAGCACTCTTATGCACCAAAACACTATCACATCAATCCCTATAGCAAGCCTTGTGGTTGCACAATGAACTAGCTGTGGCTCTTGACATGATATTGGTTTAGCATGAAGGAAGGCTTGGGTGGTGTTCTCAACACTAAGCATTCAAAATTCAAAACTAATTAATCAAAACTGGCCAAAAAAGTGTAAGATTGGTGGGAGGCTCTCCATGCTTTTGCAACGATCATAATTAAGCAACTACCATTCTTTAAACCACTTTTCTTAAACACCAGATGATCAATTAATTCCAAATTTGATTAGCTTTTGATTTCTCCCATTACGACTTAATATAATTTTGATGAGGGCTTTATGATCTCGTGCACATCCTTTCATCATAACTGTTGGGGGTAAAATACCCTCTGCCAAAGTCCAATCAGATGTCTGATCTTAGTACAGTGCCCTCTAGAGTCGTAACAACCATGTCCGAACCTCAGCCAAGTCGATCCCCTAGTCTAGACAAATTTTGAAAGATTGGCCTCCAAATGTGACTAAGCTCAAAGCTTCATTCAAGAAAGGTTCTTCCTGGGAATAATAGTAACCCCTATCAATGTCCGATCTCATGCACCGGCCGACCTTCTCAACAAAAATCCTTCCAACCCTCTCCCGATAACTGCAGACCTTACCAAAACTATACTGTGAACTTCGGCCATACGAGCTTAAATAGTGAAAGAAGTTTACCATTTGACTAATTTTGATCTCCAGCCTAGAATAGGCAACAACCATCCCACAAATATGAAACTCCAGCACCGTCCGACCTTGACTAGTGGTTGACCTTGGGCATTGGTCGAACTTTCCTACTTTATCCTATGCATGGCAAATCTTACCAATTCTACACCAAGAACCTAGGCTAGACGAACTTGAGTCAACAAAAGAACCTCATCACCAATATGAGTCCAACCTTCAACTTGGGATAAATAGTAACTATTTCACAAGTGTTGAATCTCGGTACTTCTCCATCCTAACTTCATGATGACCTTAGATATCGGTCGAATTTTCTCAAGAGAGGTTGGCTGCAATTTTAATTGAAGAACATACATGCCTTCCCTTTCCGACCTTTAATCCTTCAGACTAGAGTACTTACACCTACTCTCAACCAACTTTGAAGGCGGTCGAGCTTTCGAAAACTATCAAGACAACTCCATCGAGGCTCAAACTCAAAGCATAATTTATGAGCCCATTATCCACAACTCAGAAGCCAACCTTCAAGCTCTATTAGCCCAACCTCAAGTTCTGATAGCTTAATCTTAGCGTAAATACCACACTACCAAGCTCAGAAGCCCACAATCTTTCATCCGAATTTCAATAAATGAAATTCAACCATCAGCAAGTCATGATAAATGATAGCCTACTCTCTATGACAAACTTTAAGTGGCCTAAATGGCCTTCTGACAATCTGTTATGGCCGTTACTATTAATCTGTTATAGATTCTATCTATAAAAGGGATCCTTCAAATATATTTTTCTCTCTAAGTTCTTCTCTCCATTCTAATCTCTTGTATACTTTATTCTTATTAGCCAAGAAGCTAACTTGACCATCAGAGGATCCATGCTGGAGCCACCCACCTCCGACCTAAACTTTGTCTTGTAGGTCTCGTTGGCGAGATCGTCTCCTCCACCTTCAATGAACTCCGACGGCCATCTATTTTCTACACCAACAATAACAATTACACTCTAGTGTAATAAACATACTTCAACATATCATGAAGCATAAGCATATGAACATAGATACCATCTAGGGTTTAAACATTGAAAAGACCCTAGATTATCAAGACATTACTAAAGCATGATCTTAGTCCAATCTAAATCATGATCATAATCATATCATTTGATTGTATTGATCTAGGAAGGTTTTGAAAGAACTATAGGGTTCCGATGGTGCAATGGAAAGTTATAGTGTTTCAAAATTTTCATTAAGAACACTATCATACCAAAACCCTAGAAATAGGATTGACCTTGATAATAGCAATCAAAGATAAATATAATAAGTAAAAGTACATAGCATACTTTTTTTTATTTTGATTTGGTAAAAAACCACTTCCACAAGATACACGAGTATATGTCCTCCAACGGTAATCCATACAAGAACTATACCAAGATCAATACTCCTTGTCGAACCTTGGTTTAATAGTTCAATCTCTTCAAACTTGATTAGCCTCAACCTAGTCAAGTTTCTTCAAGAACTAGACTTCACCCTTTCAAAGCACTCTTTTAGGCTTTCTAAACTTCTTTCCAAAAACCTCCTTAACCCTTGTCTTGATAAGTTTAGACTTGTCTTGAAAGAAGAAGCATAAAAACTAAAGAGCTAGAGTTATAGGAGACTAGGACTTCTCTTGTCCTAAGTAGGCAGAAGAGTTGGATTAGATTGAAATGCTTTGCCGTATCTGTCATGCCATATTTATAGCATGAGAGGGGGCACTAGAGATAGTGATATATTGGTCCCATACGTCTTATAATTAGCATTTAGAAAAACTGAGAGACTTATATAAGAAGGTCTCTTAATATGGATGTGACTCATCACTTTTCTCCTGCATGCATGCCCAAAGAAGAGGAGCGATTGACGTCCATTCCCTTTTCAGATTGTTAGGGTTAAATCCACTCCTACCAAAGTTCGGCCTGGTATCTGATCCCAAGGTAATCCCAAGATGGCCAATCTTCAATCAGCCAACTGATCTTCTAGACTACATGGGTAAACTACAGAGCCCGCAAAGCATTACGAACTCTATCCAGACGAGCTTGAATAGTGAAAATGATCATTTTTCACTTGATGGTAAGACTTGAGTATCAGAACCTAATTGATCCAATTCTATTCAGTGACAAGTTATGAAAATAGCCAAATTCCTCCAATATAAGGAGCTAATTCCAATTGAACTCTTCTCGAACGAACTTGAATAGTGGAAGTGGTCGCCTAAGTAGTTGGCTAAGCATTCAATCCCTACATAATCTAGCCTAGCCGATCTTGAAGCTAGCTAAACTCCTATCTAACCAGATCTCCTTCAGGCCAAGTCTCACTATTGCAGATTGGATCTCATGATAAGAACCATAGACTGGCAGAGCTTCCTCCTAGATGAACCTCTATGTCTTACTGAGAGTGGCAGATCTCAACCCTATTGAATATGGAATCTCAAGTGTGCAAGCCAAGATAAACAAAAGAACTCCATCATCAAATTAAGCCCGAACTCCTTCTTGAAGATCCTGGCCATAATTCTAAATCAGTGAATCCACCATCCTTATCAGCCTTCAATCAATGATGGTTATTTAGTTGCAGACGATCTTGAAGATAATCGAACTTCGGAGAAGTAACTGAGACTCACTAGAATGCTCTGATTGTGCTTTGCCCATCTCAGCCACCAGCTAAACTCCTTCCAGTCATCCAAAGGGCTTCCTCCAATTGAAATCCCTCTAATCATCCAAAGGACTCCTTCCAATCGAACTTCCTCTTAGTCGCCAAGGAGGCTCCTTTCAATCTAACCCCTTACGGTTGCCCAAAAGGATCTCTTCATCTATACAAACTTGGCTCCTAGCTTAACAAATACCAATCTACATACACACGACCTTGGAGAAGTTTGAACTTCTCCATAACTATTGTAATATAAAGCTCTTCATTGCCAATAGTTGTTCCATCTAAACTACAACTATTAAATTTCAACAAACTGGTACATCACGACAATGGACACTATCCTCCATAACAAACTTCATGTGATCCCGAACGATCCACTACCAGAAAGTTATGGCTGACACCATCAATTTGTTATGAGCTTGATCTATTTAAGGGATCCTCCAGATATGTTTTCTCTCTAAGTTTTAAACTCTATTTTAATTTTTTTGAGTGCTCCATTTTTGTTGACCAGAAGAGCTAACTTGATTGTCAGAGAATCCTGCTGGAGCCACCCTCAACTCTAGTCAGGACTTGTCTTGCAAGTCACCGATGGCAACCTCATCTTCTCCAGCTCCAGTCCAGTTCTGACATCAACCAAATTCTACATCAATACAGATTAATCTGAAATGTGCCATGTAGAATCCTAATTAAATTTAAATTCAAATAGCAGGGATAAGATAAGGAGATTCCATCTTTTACTTATGGTAAAAGGACTCTTCCTGCCAAGGAATGCGTCCTTTCCTTTTCATGCATATAGTTCCCATCCAGATGAATTCCATACCCCAATTGAATTCAAAAGGCCATGTAAAACTTTTAGATGAGTGCCAAGAGGTGGAGGGTGATGTGGGCTACCACATGGGTCTTAATCCCAAGTGTGAAGGACTCTTAGCCCCTCCTAATGCATGATTGCATGCGCCTATCTTCATCTACATGCCAAGAGTCCCAAGTCCTTGGGACTCAATCAAGTTGATGCGGATAAGGCTTGAGCCACCCACTTTGGGTTGCCTCCAAATGGCTTGACCTAATCCAAGTCCTTATAAAATTAGGTTAGTCAAAAATCAAGGTATTTGATCAAATCTGAATTGATCAAGGAGCTAGTATTTGCCACATGTGCTAGCATGCTTACTAGCAACCTGATTGGATCGATTGGTCTAATCAACTAAACCATAGTTGGTTCTTCATGAATTTTCTTTTGTGTATGACTCATTGGGTTCCACAAGCAGTAGATCCAAAAGCATGTTGACCTAACTTGATTAGATCCCATCTAATCGATCAAGGTCCAAACTATGTCAATCCAAGTTTAGCAGTTAGAACTCTTTTTAATTGAGTAATGAATTATACTCTTTAATTCATTCTAACCTATAAGTCAAGATTGACATCTAGCAATATATCATGGCTATTTAAAAACTATGAAGTTTGGTGAAAATACCAAATAAACTATTCGATGGTAAGTCACTATGTAATTCAATCCTTCGATTATCCCTTCATCCCAAATATGTGCGTGAGTATGAAATTATATCAAACTCAAACACATATTCATAGTGTTTCTCCATCAACCAGAAATGACTTCAATGATAAAGCATTAAAAACCCTTTCTAATCTTTATCCAACTTTGGCCAAAGGTTTTATGAGTCATCTAGAGATGAGAATATATAGGATGGCATCTCCTCTTACTAAGAGTGATCGATTTCTTGTTGACGTAATTCACAACCTCCATACACACACTCTACCATATCCAAAACATCCTCGTACATGTTTAACTCACGCCTGAGTATAAACCAAAATATGGATTCATGTGGATGAGATTTCATGTTAGTCTTAGGTCTATGGATCATCTGCACAACTCTCATTTAGAGAATCATCTTTTAACATGCAAGTAAGGCTCCATAAGATGTTCTTTATCGGTGAGTCAATTTAATAAACTCATTTCCTAATAAGTACCCACATTCTTATATATCCTACAAGTAGTGCTCTGTGAGTATATGATGTTCATCGATATTGCATTAAAGGATGTGCCAGTTAATTTGGTGAAGGATTTCTTTTGAGATCGACAGTCTGAAATTGGATTATTGGCAGCATAATTTTAAATTTTTTTGTTTTCTCTAATAATTAGATCTAAGTGGCCTCAGATCTGATATGAATCAATATTAAATAAGGCATGTATATAAGATAGAGAGAAAACTATTTATTTGGGTACCATGAAATGCCGCTGTGATGATCTGAATTGTTATCGTGTAGAGCTCTTGTCTTTGCGTAACCATGTATGCATCCGACCTCTATTGATATCCATCATCGTAGATCTTGAAGTCTCCCCTCTACGAATTTATCAATTTTAAAATTAGATATGAACTTTCTTTCTTGCCTTTGATCTGATCTTCGATAGTACTCCAATCGACACATGATCAGGATCTCCTTCATCTTCTTCTTGCGCAGATAGCACTTTAACCCTTGAAGTTGCGATCAGCCCAACTCTTGAGTGTGGGAGAGAGGGAAGGAGAGAGAGGATCTAGAGGATGGAGGAGGCATGGAGAGAAAGTGGAGTAGGGCTTCACTATGGACAAGTCAGATGGCCAAACCCTTTGGCCTAGTCTCCTATTTATAGAAAAAACCCAGAGACCTAGAGTCCCCGTTGAAGGAGAAATCTTGATTTCCCGAACCAAGTTCGTTCAGATCTGATCGGATCAAGAGATATATTTCAAAAATTTTTCTTTTTGATCCTAAATAGATCTGAGATATTTTAGATCTAATCTTTATTATTCTAATAAAGAAGATAAAATATAGATAAATTAAATCAAATTTAATTTACCTGATGTAGGGTAATCCTATTATCCGTTGATGATCCTATATGCAGCAGAAGGTTCTGAATCTAGCCAAGCAAGTGCCTGGCCTCTATCGGTATCCACTCGAACTGAATTTGGAGATCCTCTTCTTCTCTATCACATCTTCAAAAATCAGATCTGGATCTAATTTGAAGGATCTTCAAAATATTTTTCAAAGATCAACAATTATCCTTTGCAGCAGCGCAGCCTTCTAGCTTTCAGTCACCTTTCTCTTGCCTGGATCACACCAACCAAGATCCCAAACTCCTTTTGGGTGTGGAGAGGAGAGGGGGAAGAAGAGCTTGGCATGGAGGAGGAAGAGGAAGGAAGCCTTGGGGCATGGAGAACTCTATTCATTTATCTTTGAGTTGGGCGTAGGATCTTATTTATAGACTATGCATGATCCAACTCCTCTTCATCCCAACCAATCACAACCCTTTGTGAAATCAGATCTAAATCTGATTGGTGGGAATAGAGTCCCTTGGATTCATCCTTAGATGATGCCTAAGACCAGTCAAAGTTGGTTCTTAGGAGGAGTCTAATCAGAATCCAATAAGGAGATTGAGTCCCTGTCCAATAGAGACTCCTAGGCACCTCTTGCTTGGGCACACGCCACCCTTGGCGTGCGCCTTCCTCCTTGCCAGCTTCTGGTAGGGGGACAAGCCCCAACCAGCTTTGCAATAGGTGCGTGACACATGGACAAAAGTCAAAGTATCAATGGTCAATATTTGACCAATCAAAGGTCAACTTTTGACCAAAGTCAAAAGACGAGAAATGGCAGGTGACCAAAAATGGCAGGTATTATCTTACAAAATAAGACAACCCTTTTCTGACCTAGACAGGCTCCAGTCAGACCAAGTGAAGGCCTATGATTGAGCACAAACTCCTTTGACTTAGGTCATGAACAACTATTTTATGATAGTAAAAAGAAGAACGTTACGGATTCCAATCGAAGCGCTAGCAAGATTTCCTTGAATCTAATTGAATCTTCATTCAGATCAATTGAACATAGATGCAAATTCAATTGATGATCACGCAGAATTCAAACCCTTATTTGTGTGACCCAGTTAGGTTCATTCCTATATAGTAATGGGATATGTCATGATCTCTATCATATGACGTCAATCAAAAACTTCTTTCAATGGATCAAAACTTTCTGATTCGATCAGCTAGAAATGATCGATCATCTAAATCATTCTAATTGCTCCCAAAATCCACAAGTGACACCTAGCAGTATATGGTGGCAATCCATAGAGCTAAATGCGAAACGCTCTTAGTGCAGCTAACCCTGTGTGAATTAAAGTTCTTCTATCTTGAAGCCACCGATCAGATTAGGGTTAAGGTAAACTCATCAAATCCCTAGTTACTGTCATATGATGTAATCATTCGATTCAAGTCCAGATGTAAAAATCTAAATAGAAACTCTTTCTATTATTTTACTCTGTCATGGCGATGGGCTTCTAGACTTGATTCTTATGATCATCATAGGGCTGCTCCTCTACCATCGAGGTAGATAGATTCCATCTTGATGTAATCTAGTTCCTACAATGAACATGCTATAGCCAACATACACCTTAGAATTTCGAATGGCTAGGAGATTGAGTTATGGTGTAGTCAAACTAGAACACCCTCAAGGTAAACTACCAATGCACCTCAGGTCAAAGAACCAGACACACCACTGCAGCATCGAGTCAGTCATTGACGAGAAGATAGACTTCCTAATGACTACTCGAGGTGGTCACGCTCAATGCCCTCATTCTCTAATAAGTATCTGTACTCTCACTCTGGTGTCTCCACACTGTAGACTCAAGACTCATCTACTGAAGAGAAGTGATTGTACACCAACCTTCTGGATTAATCACCATCCTCATGATGATCCTATGGTCGGGAGCATTTTATGAGTTAATAATGATTATTCATGTCTTAAATTTTCAACTCTTAAAAATATGAATTATCATTATCATTAACTCAAAGGATGTATCACAGACACTAAATACACATATGTGATAGAAAATAATCCATTTTATTGATTATAGTCAAAAATTAATAATTTTGTCCTTAGAAGTGTATTACAAGTGTCACCACAAATTCTGGCTTCTAGGCACATATAATCTAACAATCTTCCACTTGTCCTAAAGCTAATTGGTTGCAAGTCTAAGTCCTATCTTCTCAAGGTGGGCTTCGATCTTCTGCTAGCCCAATGGCTTTATATGCAGGTCTGCCACATTGTCTACGGAGTTGACTCTCTTGACCTCGACGTAACCCTTCTTGAGGTAATCGCCAGATGAGGTGGTATCGCCGCTTCTAATGTGCTTGGATTTTTGGTGAGACCTTGCTCCTTAGCAAGGGCTAATGGCCTCATTGTTTGTCACAGTACAGAGAATGGCATCTGATGGCATCACTTTCCGATTTTCTATGGCAGAGACTTTTGTACCAAAATGCTTCCTTTGCAGCCTCTGATGACAAGTAATATATTCTGCTTCCATGGTGGAATCTGCTATTATGGTTTGCTTGAAACTCTTTCAGCTGACAGTACCAACCATGTTGACACACAGAACAGACTATCAGATGTCGACTTTTGATCATCTAACATGCGGACATGATCCAAGTCTATGTTATCCCTCGGACTTGGAGTCTCCCGTTTACCAAAGACCAACATCGAATATCCTTAGTTTTCTTAAGTACTTGAGGATACATTTCATAAGAAGTTCAGTGTTCTTCACACTGAATTTGATTGATATCTGCTTGTGGACACTCACAAACAAGGGCTATATCAGATCGTATAACATAGCATGGCATACATGAAGCTCCTATTGTAGAAAGGATAAGGGGAATCTTGCTATGCATTCTATTTCCTCAGGGTGTGCTGGGGGCACAATCTCTTGAAAAAGATAAATACCATGTCTGAAGGGTATTAATCCCCTCTTAGAGTTTTCCATACTAAACCACTTTAGTACTTTCTCTATGTACATCTTCCATGAGAGTCCTAGCATCCTATTTGGTCTATCCCTATAGACCTTAATTCCTAGAATAAAGGATGCTTCATCTAGATCTTTCATGAAGAATTCCTTGGACAATCATGTTTTGACTATCGTCAATATGGGAAATACTCATTCCCAATAAGGAGGATGTCATCCACGTACAATACGAGGAAGATAACAGCGCTCCCATTGATCTTTTTGAAGACACACGGTTTCTCTCTCATTTTTGATGAAACCAAATATTTTGATCACATCATTGAAACGAGTGTTCCAGCTCCGAGTGCTTGCTTAAGTCCATATATGGACCTTTTGCAGCTGTGCATAACCTTGTTGCTAATCAGTATCACTGGATGTGAAAACCCTAGTCGATTGTGTCCAGTATAGATATCTTTTCTCAAGATTATCCATTTAAAGAATGCCATTTTCAACATCCATTTGCCATATCCTTTATAAATCAAAATAGACTACAAACGGCAAGCATGTGCAGATGGATTTTTAGCATAGCCACTAAGAAAAAGTATTCTGATAGTCAATGCCTTCAACGTTGACTATACCTGTTTGCCATTAATCTAGGCCTTGAATGTCTTCACATTTCTATCTGGCAAAGTCAATCTTTCTCTTAAAGATCCATTTACATCAATAGTACTATATCTTCTGGTGGATCTAACCAAGGTCCAAACTGTTTTTGAGTACAATCAAGTCAATTTCTGCTGCGCATTGCCTCTAGCCATTATCTCAAGAGAGCATATCTGATATCAATCTCGTTGTTGTTTTTGAGATCATCACCATGAGCACCATTACCTACGAGGAATATTTTCTCTAACTTTCTCTGAAATAATAGTCTAAAATAATTTTCAGGGGGACAGAAAACTCTTTCCAATCTATGAGGTGGAGGAGGTAGTGTTTCTTATTGGCTTCAATCTGATTTGTGTTCCAATTGGTCTTAGCTCATTGTAACTTATGAGACTTTCTCATGACAAAAGCTTTAATCTGCTTTTCAATATCACTCTATCTTGAATAAACTATTCTTTTCAAGAAAAGATGAGCATGTCGACTCACAATCCACATTGTGGGTCTTTCTGGAATATGAGAATAGTATAGTTCTAAATTGACTCTTAGGATATCCCTATCTAATCAAGTCTCTGATAAGACTAATCTCTAACCTTTGTCCGTCTTGTTGTGTCTTTTGACATGAGCGCGAACAATCCCACAATTTCCCTGGGATGACTCAGACTAATATTCTTACCATGCCATATCTCATACGGTTGTGGTAGGATTGATTTTAAAGAAAACCTATTCAGTAGATAATTGAAGTTTAAGCAAAATGAGTGTCCATAAAAAAAATTAGGGAAGTCTGTGAAGCTTATCATGTGATCGGCCATATCCAATAGAGTCCGATTCTCCATTCTAAAATTCCGTTGAGTTGAGGTATTCCTTGTGGGTAGGATCATTGAGAGACCTATGCTAATTTTTCTTTGAGATAGTCTAGGGAAATTTCTGACTAAGATAGTTCACCTCTCGATCTGATCGAAGAACCTTAATGGGAAATTTATTCAATTTATTTTTCTACTTGGCATGTCTGAAATTTTTTGAACTTATCAAATGCTCTCAGACTTGTGTCTCATAAGATACACAGTAACCCATACCCTAACGAGAGTATCAGTAAGGTGATTAAGAGTAGATAAAATTACCTCTAGCCAGCACAACCTCAAATGGGCTGCACACAATCAAGTATGTACTATGACAAGGAGAATCTGTGGGCCCTTTCTCCATGTCCTAACAAAAGTAAGTTTAGTCATTTTGCCTTTGAAGACAAGTTTCATAAGTTGGATCTGATCGGAAGTCAATGGACTCAATAAGGCCATTTTTCTCACAATTTGTTGATCCTAATCTTCTGCTTAATAGTGACCTAATCTCATGGTGCCCATAATAGTACACCGGATGTCGTTTGGAATATCCGTATGGTCGGATTTGGCATTCGCATGTTTTTCTTCGAAAGTTAAGAATAGGTACAATCAAGTATGTAGCTTAATATAAAGATCGTAATAAGAAAATCATTTATAATGTTTCAGTTTCTTTCATAATGAATGGTTACACCGAATAGGTCGCTTAAAGAATGGGTAATCACATAGCTTCTGAGCTGCTAAGCATAATAACAGAAATCAAATTCTTGCTGCACTTGCTAAACATTGACGGAGTAGCACATTAGATAACAGTCACTTTCAAAAACTAAGTCCTGAGTATATCAGAATGGTAAATTCGAAGAGAAGATAATATTCACATGTGCCTACTGTGAAGCCACTCTTGTCTCAGTTTTTACGATGCTGTAGGGATCAGTGTCCTCCTATCTCCTGCAGTCTCCTGCTGATCCTTCAAGAATTCTCCTAGCTTTCAGGAAGTACACAGATAGCACTAGACACTACCGAGTCCAAGCACTAGAACTTGGATGTCAGAGAAACCATAAAGAGTTTAGCAAAGATATATTGAGCGATACCATCCAAAACGGATCTTCACTTATCTTGTTCTTATTTGAAGGGTGACTCATGGTGAAGTACGGTCCTGCTCTCCAGATTGTTTCACTTCCAGTGGCTAATTATGTTGCAATGGAAAATACTTTTCTTTGACAAATGGTCTTCTCTTCGGCTCTGCCTTCTTTTTTCCTTTTCCACTTTCCCATCTTCTGCCTTTTTTTGCAGACTTCTTTTTCTTTTCAACAAGACTTTTCTTTTAGAAGAAGTTCATTCCATATGCAGAGAATGAGCCTTTAGAACCTTTCGATAGAAAGGCTCAGGTGGTGACCAATCAATGTTCATCGGTTGATTTGGCCAAGGAATTTTAAAGATTAAATGGGCATGTGGTAATCGTCCATGAGTGGAATTGGTCCAATATGCCAATCAGTGTCAAAGGGATTGCAGGAAATAACAATAATTCTAGAACAGATCCAATGTCTAACGTTTCGACGCTGAGCTTTGCTCAAGCTCTTTGCCAAGTCCTTAATTTATTCAATTCAGGAATAGTTGATCTTGGAACTCGACTGTGCCATCATGCATCCTTAAGCCTTAAAAGTTGAATTTCGTGTATTCGATATTATGGTGGCGCGCTCTGTCAACAAACATCTCTTACAGGAGCCAACATTTGGCGAGGCAGTCCAAATGTCTTCATGCTGGTCGCTTGGAGGCTCATCAGACGATCGAGCCCAAGCATGTAAATATATGGCCTATTAATACTTGCATTCTAATCCATTTTTTCAGAGATGCTCTCTGTCTACGAAGTTGGGACGAGTCGGGCTGTAAGTAGGGTTGGGTCTGGTCTCAATACATAGTGTTACGTCTCAAAATAATTTATAAGTTTCTTGAGCTTATCTTAATAAATTGTGGTCAGTCAATTCAATGTGTGGTCAGGATCGGCTAAGATTTGGATCGCAGAAGATTTTTTCTAGTAGGAAGTTCAATGTTCTAGTTAGATTGTAATTTGACTCTAACCATGTATTTAAAGAATTTTAGTTTTTAAATAATTAGCTCACTATTTTCTTGGATCCTAACATTTCTCTGTAGGATGCAAAAATCTCCCGATCATTAGAGTTTACTAGTGGTTGGTGGTGGCGGTCCACCACTTGGCTCATCACCCTTCACCTAAAGTTATTAATGACTGGAGTGGTTCACGCCAATGACTGGAACAACTCCTTGTTCAATGATTCATTCTAATCTGGTGCATCCAAACTTGGTCTCTAATTCATGAGTATCTCGATTTCGCAGTGATAATATTGCGTCCTCTTCTAGTTAGTCAGACCCTACCGATTTGCACTATGGATTTCCTATTGTAGTTCTCAGGTACCATATAACGCCCAACCTGCAATCCTCCACCCATTAGGCATCCATATGCCTAATTAGGATATGGTTAGAGTCTTTCTAGTGCAACTGACCACTGTAATCTAAGTCGAGAAAATTCAACTGCGAAAGAGGGCCCCACATCTATAAATGGTGGAAGACTAGTATTTGGAGAAGTGAATTGATTCTCTCATTAAATAGATTTGTTCGCTCTTAGACAATAGTTCATCAACATTATGAACTAACCTAGTGGCATGGGATTAGCTAGATCATATTGAACCATCTCAAATCAGAATGGAGTCACTCAATTAGCCTATGGTAAGTGAGACAATGGAAGAGGATATGCCATTAACTCAACCATGAGACTGCTATTTAGGTCGAGTAGCTTTCAAATTATAAAGATACTAGTCTATCTGCCAACTTACTCTTAAAACACTAATTTGATCTGACAAGAACTATTGGGTTAGCCTACAATCGGACTTCAAACCATCGAGCCATAATTTTAGGTACTTGTCATATTTGACTGTGAGATCACCGATTCTTGATCCAACTTAAATCCTATTTAGCTTTAGGTCAATTAGCATTCTTGATCCCACTCAACTACACTCTTGATTCGAGTTGATCAACGCTTGACCTAATTGAGCGATACCTAAGCCCGAAATTTCCTGTATTATGAATATGTCTTAGATCTAAAATTTCATCAATTTTAGACCTAATTAAATATTTTTATTCATAGTTAATTCTTAATTAAGTCAGGGTTCATCAAATAAAATAATTGCCACAATAAAATCCTAGGGTTTCAGAACTCTAAGAGGTTTTGCAGAAAATAGTTTGGATTATTTGGATTAAGAATGAACGTGCCAGCATCACCTATCACAATCATAAAGAACACCCCATCGGATGGGAGGAGAGGGCCTTTTAAAAATCGCTTCTTTGTTCTTTATGATAGGACCGGCTTAAAGAGGAACGCCTTAATCAGGGAACATGCTGATACGATAAATAATTTTAGATCTACATCATTCTCTCATGTAATTTAAGATCTAATCATGGCAAATAATTTTTTGCCATACATCTCTTGTATTGGATCATGCATGTTTTAAGATCTAAATTATCTAATAATTATCTAAAAAATTTAGATTTAAAATTGATCTTATAAAAATAAACCTCTAAATCTAGACAAACTATGTAGGAACTATTCTACAACTAGTCTGACAATACCATCAATCATATTCTCTATGATGTTTAAAATTAAAAGATAATTTTATTTACTATTTTTAAGATGTTAATTATATTATTATAATATCAAAAAATAGTAAATAATAGATCTAAAATATGATTTTAATTTAAATTAAATTAATAAACATGCAAGACTATTCTATAGAACTATTCTTTTATTTTTAGACAGTCATGCATGTTTTTCTAATCTTAGATCCAAATGTAATTTAATTTTACATTGTTTTGTTAATTTACAAATCTTAATGCACAAGTCCTTCATGTTAACATCTAAAATACTATATTTTTTAATTTAAAAAATTAAATTTAAAATTAGATCTAAATAAATTTAGAATCTTGAAGCCTCTAATATCAAGTTGAAGGAGAAATCTTGATTTTTGGACTTAGTTTCATTCAGATCTGATCGGATCAAGAGATATATTTCAAAAAAAAATTTCTTTGATCCTAATCAAATTTAGGATATTTAGATCTAATCTTTATTATTCTAATAAAAAAGATAAAATATAGATAAATTAAATCAAATTTAATTTACCTGATGTAGGGTAATCCTATTACCCGTTGATGATCCTGTATACAGCGGAAGATTCTGGATCTAGCCACGTAAGTGCCTAACCTCTACCAGTATCCACCTCAGGCCTAGATCTAGAGATCCTCTTCTTCTCTATCACATCTTCAAAAATCAGATCTAGATCTGATTTGGAGGATCTTCAAAATACTTTTCGAAGATCAGCAGTTGTCCTTTACAGCAGCACAGCCTTCTAGCTTTCAGTCGCCTTTTTCTTTCCTGGATCGCACCAACCAAGATCCCAAACTCCTTTTAGGTGTAGAGAGGAGAGGGGGAAGAAGAGCTTGGCAAGATGGAGGAGGAAGAGGGAGGAAGCCTTGGGGCGTGGAGAACTTCTATTCATCCTATCTTTTGAGTTGGACGTAGGGTTCTTATTTATAGACTAAAAGTGGCATGATCCAACTCCTCTTCATCCAAAACCAATAAACAACCCTTTGTGAAATCCAGATCTATAATCTGATTGGTGGAAATAGAGTCCCTTGATTCATCCTTAGATGGGTGCCTAAGATCAGTCAAAGTTAGGTTCTTAGGAGGAGTCTAATCAGAATCTAAATAAGGATGGAGTCCCCTGTCCAACAGGACTCCTGGGCTGGCCTCCTGCTTGGCACACGCCAGCATGGCGCCCCTCCTCCTTGCCAGCTTCTGGTAGGAAGACAAGCCCCACACAGCTCCGTCAATAGGTGCGTGACTATGTGGACAAAAGTACAAGTGGTCAAATGGTCAATTTTTTGACCAGTACAAAGGTCAACTTTGGATCAAAGTCAAAAGAATGAGAAATGAACAGGGTGGAACCAAAAAAAATGATAGGTATATTAATCTTAACAAAATAAGACAACGCCTTTCTAACCTAGATATGCTCCAGTGCGAGACCAAGTGAAAGGCCTTAAATGATTGAGCACAAAACTCCTCCCATTTGGCTCAATTAGGATAACCTATTTATGGAATAGTAAAAGAGAACGTTAGGTTCAATCGAGTGCTAGCAATGATTTTTGAACCTAATTGAATCTATAATCCAAATATAAACTAAAATCAGTCACAATTGATGACACCAGTCCAAACCTTATTTTGTGACCTTTAGTTTAGGTTCAGTTCTATATTGATAATGGGATATGTCATGATCTCTAACTCCATGACATCATTCGAAATCACTTCGATGGATCAGAAACTCTTCTGATTCAAACCAAACTTAGAAATATCGATCATCTAAAATTCTAATTGCTTTCAAAATCCATCAGTGAGCACTAGAGTATATGGTGGCCAACCATCAGACTCGAAGTTGCTGAACCTTGGTGCAGCCACCTAGTGTGATAGTGGTTCTTCTATCTGAGCCCCGATAGAATAGGGTTAAGGTAGAACTCGATCAAACCCAGTACCGTCATATGAATGTATCATTCGATTTCCAAGCCTGATGTGAAAAACTACAATAGAAACTCTTTTCTATTATTTCATCTACCATGGCCATAGGCTTTAGACTTGATCTTATGATCATCATAGGTTGACCTTCCTCTACAGTCGAGATAGATAGTCCATCTTGTGCGATCCAATTCCTACATGAATCATGCTATAAGCCAACATAACACCTCCAGAATCTTCAAATGGCTAGGAACTACGAGTATGGTTATATGTCAAACTATAACACCCTCAAGGTGAAAACAGTCGATGCACCTCAGATCATAAGAACTAAACACACACTGCATGCATCGAAGTCAATGTCATTGACGAGAAGGTGACTTCCTAATAACTACTTCGAGGGTGGTCACGGCTCAGTGCTGTTATTTATTCTAACGAGTATCTAATACTCCTTCACTCAGTGTCTCCACAAACCATAGACTCCAAGACTCATCTACATGAGAGAAGCCGATTGTACACCAACCCCTTCCGAATTAATCAACCAATCCTCGTGATGAATCTTTATGGTCGGGAGCATTTTACTGAGTTAAATTAATGATGTATTCATGTCTTAACTTTTCAAACCTCTTGAAAATATAAATTATCATTTACCAATTACTCAAAGGAATGTATCAAATAGGACATAAATACACAATATATGATAGAAATATAACCTTTTTATTAATTATAATCAAAATTATAATTTTGTTCTTTAGAAGTGGTATTACAAGTATCAGCCAAATTATTTGGCTTCTAGGTGAACATATATCTAATAAAGAGTCCTAGGACTTTAAAAGCAATTAATCGGATCAAAAAATTGCTTAAAAGCAGAAAGACTCTTCCCTCAACTAACATTGGCCACCCTATTCTAAAGTTTTTTACATGATTTTTTTTTTTATCGACAAAACTCATATCTTGCACCCAAATAAGTCCCCCATGAGTTTTGAAAACATTAACCCTTTTGAGACTCATTCAAAAGGTTTTAAAATGAAAACAAACTCCAACCTTCCTAAACTCCCTCCACTCTCTATCCTTAATCTCTTGGTGCATGCCTAGGAAATGCTGCCTAGAATGACTGCACCTCTTCTCCTCTGCGAAAAGGTATCTAGGGGGCGCTCCTTAGAGAAAATCTAGGGGCCTGCACCCCTTCTTCTCTTGTGCGGCATGAAGACCAAGTCAATGAGGGAGGGACCACAACTTGTTGTGCCCCTCAAGCTTTATCCATTAGGACTCTTAGGACCAAATGTCCCAGTTAGATTAGGTACAAGCCCAAGGAAAGTTTCGGATCAGGCCAAACATATTTGATTAAGATCCAAACCAATCAAAAAATCAATGTAGGAGAAAGTTAGGTCCATCGTTTCTAAGCAATGATTTTTTGAACCTAATTTGATCAAATCAAATCAATTAGACACTATGAGTCAATTAAAACATCCTAGATCCAAATCCTTAGTTTGTAGTGATTCATAGATTCAATTTGTATATAATGAAATGTGATCTCATCATAGACACCATCAAAAATCTCTTTCGATGGATTAACAGAACTTTTTTTGATTCATCCAATTAGAATTATCGATCTATCGAGATAATTCTAAATTGATCTCCATAATCTGCTAGTTAAACACCTAGTAAGTATATGGTGGTCCAATCCATTAAAACTAAAAAGAAACATCTCTGGTGCAAGCTATCCTTGATTGAAAGTTTCTTCTATCATGAGTCCCAACAGAATCTAGGTTTAAGTTGACTCATCAAAACTAATACCATCATATGACCGAATCAATTGATTCGATTGATTGAAATTCTAATAGAAAACTTCTTTCTATTATTTCACACCTTGCATGCCATAGGCTTAGGACTCGATCTCATGAATCACATAGACTACTCTCCGCTCTATCAAGATTATAGATCCATCTTGGTACGATCCAATTCTATACAATGAACATGCTATAGCTAAACATACGTCTCAAGATTCTAGAATAGCTAGGAGATCAGTTATGGTAGTCAAACTATAACATCCGCAAGGTAAAAACTATCGATGCATCTTAGGTCAAACAACAAACACAACAACTTATAGTAAAATGAAAGCAAGTCATTAAACATGAGAAAGGTTAAGACTTCTTTTATGACTGCTCGAGTTGATCGTGCTCAGATTTCTTGTTCTCACAAGCTGCTATAGCTTTTTGCTTCGATGTCTCCACATCATAGATTCAAGACTCATTTAATTCTAAAAAAATGATATGTACATCAATTTTTTAAGATCAATCACTCAAATGCCCTGTGAGAGGCGTGGACGATCGAAAGGGCCAGTGATACTTGAAGTTAATTAAAATGATAATACAAAATCTCAAATTTTTTTAACTCTTTGAGAAATATATGTTATCATAGCCTATTTTTTTTTTTTAACCCAATGGATGATCAGAAATCATAATAAAACAATATATGATTGAAAGAAATAATCTAAATTTGTATTTAAGTAATCAAAATTAATAGGAATTAATGACTTAGAATGTATATAGTATCACATTGAGGTAGGCTAATGAAGGTTTTTAGCTTCTAGGGTAGCGAATACATCATAACAAACTTCCCTACTTAGTACCTAAAGTCAATTAAGCTATAAATCTAAAGTTCCATTATTCTCAGATGGGCTTTAGTATTTGTTGGGTCAGAGGCTTCATACCAAGTAACCGGTCAGACGCGCTGAGATTTAATCAGTACGGTGTCATGACTCTCTTTAGCTGGCTCAACCCATGTCTTGATCGAATTCTCGACCGGTACTGACCTCACAGATGAGGTGGCAACCAACCACTCGATGTAGCTTTGAATTCTCTAAGATAGAGGCCTACAGCTCGGCTCCTTAGAGAGTAAAAGCTGGATCGGCAACTTATAGTAATTATCGACTAGTGCTAGAATGGTAGTACGGAGCACATCATTGGCATCGTGCTCATATGCTCCAACTACAAAGTTGAATTGAACTAATGTATTGCGCTTTTTGCTGCTTTAAAGGTATAGTAGCAATTGCGCTACTTCATGCGTTCTATGAGCATAACAAGTGTGAATAGCCTCTTACAATACCACTTGTTTATTTGTAAAAAACTCTTTATACAATACTACATTTATGCGTTGCACCATGGCGCATTGACATCAGAATCCATATGATCTATATCTGTATGTATGTACTTTTAGTTATACAAATCTAATATGCAATTTCAATATCAATATTTCTGTCAAAGACATGTATACCTCCTCTAGCATCATTGGAGGTTCTTCATTACCAAAGTATGGCCAAGAATAAACTATATAAAATTCTTTAGTGCGCTTCATCAAATATACTTAAGGATAATATTTCATACAATAGGAGTCCATTGTACCTTATCCCATTTGGCTTTGAATTTTACTGTATACTTGCGCGCTTGAGTACACTCATCAGCAATATAGAATAGCGCCGGAATATTCAGTGCCATGTACGAAAGCAATCACATATCATGAGGCATCTCAAATATGCTTGGAGTTATTAAGGGATTCTCCTGCTCAATGGGTCATTTAAATTTCTTCTGTACGATATGATTGTGTGTATTGGGGCTCACAACTATCTTGAGAAAGATATTATCCATGTAATTATAAGAGAATCTAATAAGTATGTCCCATCTTGGAGATCTCTCTCCATGCGTCGCACATCTTTCCTTCAGAGAGACAACTCCGCTCATGTGATCAATTTCTAACCTGGATAGAGATCCGAATGCATGCCATACCTCGCATTATCTATCTCTAAAGAGCCATTATAGATCTCTAAAAGAGTATAGAGGATAAGCCAATTCACTCTAGTGTTTTCATAGAAAACTCTTAGTATTAAGGCAATTATCATTAGACTAATAGGGTTAACCGATCAAATATATCTATTGATGTGGTAGACTTCAATTCAGAAGGAATCGCTAAATCCATTAGATACATATGAAGGAACAACGAGGATTGCTCTCCTCGTACTATCTCTTAAGATATGTAAGAATTTATTATCTAGATTCGCATAGAATGTAATGCAATATTGAGTTTCGAACTCATATTTATTGAAATGAGATCTACACCAGCTCTCGAGATCGCGACTGCCATAGAGTCCCATAGGATAGGATACTAGAATTGGTAGTGCATATATGTCAAAATCTTGCGATCCACCGATCACTGAGGATTGAGTTAATACGCACAGCAGTCATATAACTAATATATACGATAATATAGCTTCGCTCAAATGGATGTCTTAGTGTAAAGATATCGCACTCCATTTTACAAGCCTTATGACACACTCCCTTAAAGATTAAGTCAACATCGGATAGTTTAATTAGACCTCAATATCGGCTAAGCGAAGGTATATAGTTGTATGTGTAATTAAGAACATGTGCTAGATTGGCAAGAACACGTATATCTTGATAGCTAATCATGCCTCGTGCACATAGACTTACTTTCTTCCTTTGCCCCTCAAGTTAATCCTATGATGTATATTGAAAATATTCTCGCAGAGTTTACTAAATCTGACATCAAACTCGTATGGTCCACTTAAAAGTATCTATTTTACCACACCTCTCAATAAGGTAGTGACAATTACTTTAGAGGATTCTAGCCAAGCCATCTAGAGGCATGGATAGTTCAATGAACGTCTAGAGTCAAATTGTATTATGACTTGTTCGAAGACGCATGTGATCGCTCTGCAACTTAATTTCTCGAAGTGATGATAATTCTCATATCGAAATACTGTATATGGCCTAATTATTAGGGCACCTCATCATTCTCAGATGTAAGCAGCTCCGACATTTAGTTGTATGTGAAGAAAATTATAGAATAATTAATCATTATCACTATCTATTCTCTCTATATACTATTTAGAACACGTCTAAATGTCAACCACTCTCTCACAAGATGCATGTTGGAAAATATCATAATTGTTGACTTCTCGATGGAGGTGGACATGGAGGGATGAAATGTGGTATGGTATACGGCTCAAGTATCGTAATGACCAAGTGCATTAATCCTCTATAACGTCGGGTTGGTTCCTTAGACTCATTGTCTCCCCTTCATAATAGTCTTTTGTTGCGCGAGTCTTAATTCTAGCTCTTTACATGCCAACCCAATATTGAAATCTCATCAAAGAACTATATGCTTCAAGTAAAAGCAGTTGCATCAGCATGAATCATGAAGTACATTTATCTTTGTAATCCTTAAGGGAAGAATAAAAAAAATAATCCCTAAAAGAAGTTCCTTAGGATATGGTCATTCTCCATTACAGATCAAAACGTCTGCTAAGTAATAATCATAAACGTATGTCTAGGCTTTATGCCAACTCTATTGTCACCTTTGTAATATGGCAAGACATGAACACGTTCCCAAATCTCTAAGATAACTCTAGACTTGAATGTTACTTACACCATAACGCACATTTTAGTATGATGTTAGGTAGAATACGATTTTAGAAGAAATTGTCTATTTAAGCTTTATAAATTGGTTGTTAAAAGACTATATCTTAAAGATTAAAAGAAATAGCGGTCTGTTGAAGCTTATCATAAATGGATATATCTAACATAGGGTCCGAATTCCTCCATTTTAAAATTCATTTGAGTTGAGGCATTCTAAGGCAGAGTCCATAGTGAGACTATTGCATCTTCCTTGAGAAGTAGTCCTAAAATTTTTTACTAAGATATTCACCTCTTCAATCTGATCAAAGAACCTTAATGGGCTTTTCTATCTATTTTTCCACTTCATGTTTGAATTCTTTGAACTTTTCAAAAATCTCAGACTTATGGCACATAAGGTACACATACCCATACCGAGAAAAGTCATCAGTAAAGATGATGAAGTAGACAAAATTATTTCTAATCGGCACATCAAATGGACCACAGACATCTATATGCATCAGAGCAAGTACTGCTATGGTCCTTTCTCCATGTCCTACAAACGATAGCTTGGTTATTTTACCTTGAAGGCATGACTCATCAATCAGATATGACTAAAAATCAATGGATCCATTAATCTAATTTTCTTCAATTTATTAATCCTATCTTCTGCTATATAACCTAGCCTAAGATGCCATATGTACTTTTTGTGTATACTATCCCTAGGTCGTTTAGATCCTATGGCATTCACACTTTTCTCGACATAATTTACAAACATATCAATATGCAACTGATAGAGATCGTTGGTAAGAAAACTACTTTCAATTTTATTACTTTCATAAAGAATAATATAATGGTCTTTATGAAAACTAATTATATATCCTTCCTATATCAAACAGGAGATAGAAATTAGATTTTTGCTCATAGCATGTACATAATAATAGTCCCTAAGTTCTAAGATGCTCCTAGATGGTAATCATAGAGGGTACATTTTCATAGCCACAGCAATAATCTTTGCTCCATTCCCGACACGTAGCATCATCTTATCATCCCTCAGCCTCCTGCTATCCTCAAGATCCTACAAAGAAATGCATAGATGAGCGCTAGGTCTAGAGTTAAGCATCCAACTGGATGCAAAAAAAATTATTAGGTTTGTCTCAATGATGAGCATACCTTCAAAAGATCCTCCTTCCCTTTTATTCTTCAGGCTTGTCAGGTACGGAGGGCAATTTTGATTTCAATGGCTATCAGAGTTGTAGTGGAAATACTTTTTCTTCTCCATAGTCTTCTTCTTCGATTCTACCTTCTTTTCCTTCTTCTTTCCCTCCATCTTCTGTTTCTTCATGAACTTCTTCTTCCCAAAAATTTTTTCTTGTAAGAAGTCTGCTTCACAATAAGTACTGAGCCCCTTAAACTCTTCAAGGTGCCCTCGATAGTCACTAGCATGTTCATCAACTTGGCAAAGATACATTAGATCTTGTTCATATGAAAGTTTACTAAAAACTGCCTATATAAATTAATTAAGGACTGTAGAATTAGATTAATCTATAGGTCCTTGCCTATAGAAATTATGAGCTTCTCAAGCTCCTCTAAGTCCTTGATCATTGATAAGCAATGATCATGGACTGACTGCCCATCATACTTCTATGCTTTGAAGAGTCGCTTGGATACTTCATAGTGTATTACGTGGCTCTACTCACCATGCAACTCTTGTAAGTAAGCCACATCTGACTAGCAATTTTTATATCTTCATATTAGCGCTGCAACTAGTTAGACATTGAGGCCAACATGTAACACCTAACTTTATTATCATTATCCAACCACTTCTCATGAGATGCTCTCTGATCGGTGGTTGGACAGGCAAGGAGAGGGTGAAGGTCCTGGTCTAGGACATAGGTCGGCTTTTTGGAACTCAAAATAATTTTTAAGTTTTGAAGCCAATTCTTAAAATTTGATCCGATCAATTGGTTGATTTTTAAAATTTTGGCTAGGAGATTGGAAGTAGACATGTTTCCTATAGAGAGTCAAAATTTTTGGTTAAACATTGCATTATAACTTAACCAATTTATTTTAGATATTTTATTTTAAAAATAAATTAGGGCTCTCACTATTATTTTGGATTTCTATACTTTCTTGGAAGAGATGCGAAAATCTATATGATTAAGAATTTTTAGTGGATGCTGCGGCCCCACTAATTAGCTCACCACCTCATCTAATAGTTATTGATGATGAGCCAACCGATGAGTGAATAACTCTTATCCAATATTTCTCTAAACATATTATAGCCAACTCTAGTCTCTAATTCATGAAGCTTACCATATCCGAAATATTGCTTCACTCCTTAGTTAAGTCAGACCAACAATTTGCACAAAATGGATTCATAATTGAGACCCTCACCATATCTAAAATATTGAGCCCAATCCTTCCTCTAATCCATAGCATATACTTCATGCCTAATAGCTATGGTTGCATCTTTTCGGTACAACTAAATCACTGTATCTAGCCAAAAATAATCAACCTCGAGAAGGGCCCGTACAACTATAACGATGGAAAACCACTAGACTTAATATTTTAAAAAAATATTTTAATTTAAGTATCAATCTTAACTAGTCATAATGGTTATGACTACCCTAGTGGCATGGGTTAGCTTGAATCATTGGCAACTCAATACAGAACTGGATCAACCCAATTAGTCGGATAAGTGAGATCGGTGGGAGGGATATGCCATTAACTCACTATAGATATATCTAGGTTGAGTAGCTTCCAATTAATGACCATCGATCATATCTATCAGACTTATCTTAGATACCAATTTATCAAATCAAAACTAATCGGATTCACCTACAATCCAAGCTCGAACTATAGAGCCAGATTAGGTCTTGAAGTGATCGATAATATATGGTTGTTAATCAATCTTAACCAAATTTATATCTATTGGGCTGTTCCATTGAGCACTCTTGATCCCATCCTAACCAACTCTTGATTTGATTAACCGCTCAAGCTAGACCTAATCAAGCTACCCACACCCTGAACCCATGTTTTATGAAGGTGTCTTAGATCTTTAATTCTCAATTTCAGATCTTATTGATTTTATAACTTAATTCTTAAATAAGTATAACATAGTTCACAATAAAACATGAAAATAGATCCTATGATTTTTGAATCTAGGGTATGGTAGAAATTAAGTTTTTATTTTTTTTTCTTGAGGATCATCATGCAGCACCCCAACATGCCATAAGAGCACCCCATTGAATGAGAAGTGATGGTCTTTAAAGCTCTTCTTACTCTTATGATCGGATGGCCAAGAGGACTACCTCAATTAGAAAATATTTATTACTACTAATAGATCTAGATCTACTATATATATCATATATGAGAGATAAGATCTGATTTAATCATGCTTTGCATACATCTCATGTATCAATTAAAATACATCTCATGCATTAAAATTTAGATAACATATTTTATCTCATCAAAAATCAAATTCAGATCTATACAATCCAAATCTATGAACCTAGAAGCTGGCTCTGATACTAGTTGAAGGATCTTTTAGATTGGCCTGATCGGATCGGATCTATAGTAGCAAAATTTAAAATTTTTTTCTTCCATCCGATCAGATCTAAGTGTTCTTAGATAATTACATAAATCTAAAAATAAGGCATGCATATAGATATTCAAAATACTATCTATCACTACAAGAATCTAGACTATCGATAATAGTCTATAAATTATCACTAATAGTGATGCCGTCGCTAATTTATTTTTAAATTAAATAAAAAAATAATTTAAAAAATATTAGTGATGTTATTTTGGTGTATAATATCATCACTAATATCGATGGTAATAGTTAATATAATTTTTTTAAAAAAATAATAGTAATATTTTTAAAATCTATTTTAATTAATCATTATAAATTATAATTTTTAATATCTATTATAATTAAAATTCAAAAATAATATGATAATCAAAAATTAAAAAATAGTTGTATTATATTAAAAATAAAAATTATATATTTTCTACAAGCAATATCAAAAAAAGTATAATACATCAAAAAAAATTAGGTTCGATCCTTATCATCGTCCGCCTCCTCCTCCTACTCCTCTCCAGTAGTTGGTGGATGAGAGCTAGATGTCCCAGCATCCTATAATAAAAAAATAAAATAATATTTATAAGTTTTGATACAAAGGTGTATCTTTCGATATAGAGGTGTATCTTTTGATATACTCTTTTGATTCTCGAATAGATTATTTTTATATATTTCATTCAATGATATGAAGCTATAGACACCTTCAGTCCATCGATTGAATGGTTAGACTAAATTTTTAGCCCCTAGATCTCCTTCCTAAACTCCAATCTAAATATATGAAGCTTCTAAAAATAAAAACTTAAAATAATTAAAATAATTTAATAATATAATTATCTGATGTGATGGCTGAAATGATGAGTCCAACTGGTCGCATAGTTGTGGATCCCGGAGAAGCTCTACGATCATGTCACTGATGGCATCTAGGAGGCTCTAAAGTTGCTAGCTTAGAAGCCTCTACATGAACTCCTTCATGTGCGCATCACTCCAAGTCTGGGATGTTGAGGCTTATGAGGATGCCAAAGAGTATCGAGATGGTAAAGGATAAAGCTATGATCAAATTCTATGATCTGGCTCCTACTCACCCCTCGGTGGTACTAAGCCATCCCTCAAGGTCAAGGGAGGGCTAAGAAGATGGATTATCGTCGTACCTCTCGGCAACGTACGTTATATAATGCATCTATATAGTTAAAAAAATATATTAGTTATAATATAAAAATTAGATCCTATAATAACTTAATTAATAAATAAAGTTTGAAGTTCTTACCATAATCTATCACGATGTAGAATCTAAATAGTCACCAGTCCTTCTAGATTGGTGTGTGGCCTGCCACAACTATAACTGGTCTAGTAGATGATCCAGCTACCATGCCTACAATAAGTAAATAATTAAATTAAATTAATTAAAATATGCATATAAGAGTTTTTATAATTCTAGTGAAGAGCTTTGATATTGATTTCTTATCAGTTTGTCAGCATAACATGTGTGTCGACTGAGCTGCCCATATGCTTGATCGAATTCTACTGGATGGCTCGATTTTATTGGGCCCTCTATCACCTACTGGAGTACTCCTCGCTGCTCCACTACTCGCAAAGGGCCTGCCATATATCTGCTCGCATCCATTGATCCATGAAGGATCTCCAGTCTAATGGTGACTGGGAATCAGAGTACTGGATGACGGACTGCCTGAGGTATAGAGGCCATCTCGGAGCCTCCATGTGGCTACCTCCTCGAAGATCTGACGGCTAGCCTCCTCATCTTGAAGAGTCTCGAATCAGTAGTAGTCCTACAAGATAGAAGAAAGAATATATTTATATGTAATTAAATTACCAACATATCAAAAATTTAAAAATTAAACTAGTTGAGTTACCAAAAACATCCCCCAAGCTGCATCATGTGCTCTTGATGGCAAGTTGGAAAACTCATTCATCGACCCCGACATCAACTATCAGATGATGCCAGTAACCACAAGAGATACTCCAGACTCTCTAAACATGCTACAAAAATAATTTGAATAATAAATATTAACTCTAAAATTACTAAATTAAAAATATATTAATTAAAGTTATAGTACTTATGAGCGGCTCTGAATGTGGATAGCTGTCTATCCTTCGATCGAGTCGAAGATGCCATAAGCCAGGTGGATCCTCAACCATGACTCTGTATCTGTGAGTCGGTCACTACTGCATATGACTATGGGATCACTAATGACCTCCTATCATCCGATATGAGATGTGCGGAACCATGCAAGCTGGCCATATGATCGCTCTCTCCTCGGAAGCTCTATCGTTGGTTGGAATGGCTTCAACCTCTAGAAGATATGATGTATGATATCTAAAAAAAATAAAAACCAAACCAAGCATATGACCAAAAAATTGATTCAAACAAAATATCTATCAAAACATAACAAGATGATCAAAATTTAACTCACGTGTAACTAAGATTGTTAATTAGCATCTGTAATGTATCAGCAAAAAAATAACTCTCATCCAACAATATATGATGATGTGTTGGTCTGCTAATCTCTTGATTTAAGCATTGTTTGATTCTCATATAGTAGTACATAATAATCTCAGTACATAAAAATGTGAAGAAGGCTCAAATTTGTTATTGAAAAATAAGGCATTGCATGTTTCTCTACACCTTTAACCATGAGGTGGCTACAAACGATTGACCGCAATATAATAGACCATCCAAGCTTGCCCTGCATTGCAAGTTCTTTTGCACCAAAGTACAATGAGATGGCTGCAAGCGGTTGTCTACAATGTAACAGACCATCTAAGCTTCACCATACAACAACAAGAACATAATGCATCACCTCCATTTAAGCACATCTCATACAGACAGTCATCATAGCCTCTATCTCCAAGCCCCCAACCACCTCCTCGAGCTACAAATCAAAAATATAAATTTTATTAAAAAATAAAATAATAGTTTAAAAATAAAATTTATGTGCTTGCATAGCCTAGTCATTTGGCAAGCTTCAAGTCCAAACTACAAGCATTGGTACCTGCATAGGAAGATGTGGGAGATAATATATGCAGACAGGAAGCTCTACTTGTCCAATACATTTACTGATGTTCAAGAGTTTAATGGTGATATGTTCAAGTATACAATTAGCACATTTGGTAGATTTGTTCTGGTTATTGGTGGAAGCCTATAGAATAATCTTTCAGATAGAAACCACCATAGGCATGATGGACTATAGCGGTTGCTATAATTATAGCCTTGCTTAGCCTCTAGGAGGTAGCAACCCTATAGAGGGTAAGCATGACTATAACCATAGCAACTATATCCATCATGACTATGGCGGTTGCTATCTAAAGGATTATTACATGGACATCTACCAATAATCAAATCAAATACCAAATGTGTTAATCATCTGCTTAAGCCGTTACCATGAAGCTCTTACACATCAGTAAGGTCTTGGGCAAGTAGAGCCTCCAAAGCCCTTGCAATTATCTCATATGTCTCAATCCCCATATAAGTACCAATGCTTGTAGTTTGGCATAAATCCACATCTCGGGCCTATGTTTGCAATGCAGCCTGAACCTTCCCTCAGTTCGAGTGCTCTACATGTTGAGATCGAAGCACACAGGGCACATCTTGGGCCTGTATTTGCAATGCTATCCAAACCTTTTCTCAGTTCAAGTGCTCTGCATGTCGAGATTGAAGCACACAGGACACATCTCAATCTTATGTTTGCAGCTCGAGACTTTCCTCGGTTCGAGTGCTCTGCATGTCGAGATCAAAGCGCATAGGGCACGTCATAAGCCCGTATTTGCAATGTAGTTCGAACCTTCCCTCAGTTTGAGCACTCTATAGGTTGAGATCAAAGCGCGCAAGGCACATCTCTGCCTTATGTTTGCAATGTAGCTCGAATATTTTCTCGATTTGAGTGCTCTACATGTCGAGACCGAAGTGCGTAGGACACATCTTGGCCTCATGTTTGCAGCCTGAATCTTTCCTCGATTTGAGTGCTCTGCATGCCAAGATTGAAGCATGCAAAGCATGTCTCGACCTCATAGTTATAGTCCAAATCTTTCCTCGGTTCGAGCGCTCTACATGTCGAGATCGAAGCGCACAGGGCACATCTCAGGTTGGTGTTTGCAATGTTGCCCCAATCTTTCCTTGGTTCGAGTGCTTTGCATGCCAAGATCGAAGCACATAGCACACATCTCAGCTTGTGTTTGCATCCCAAACTTTTTCTCGATTCGAGTGCTTTCCATGCCAAGGCCAAAGCATGCAAGGCATGTCTTAGGCTAGTGTATGCAATACTACCCGAACCTTCCCTCGGTTCAAGCATGCTGCATACCGAGATTGAAGCATGCAGGATACGTCTCAGTCTCATGTTTATAGGCCGAACCTTCCCTCGATTTGAGTTCTCTACATGCCATGACCCAAATCCCATATAAATTAATACATAATTAAATAATTTTTAATATCTAATTATGCTTAATTAATATAATTTAAATAAAAAAATAATTTTAAATGGCAGTATTAGCTATCGCTAATATCGTCGCTAATATTCATAATAGAAGAAGGCTACCGTACAAGACTGAGGTACGAGCTAGCATGTAGGAATTAAGGCACGAGAAGGCACTGGCGAGCAAGAACTGAGGCTCGAGGATGCGACCATGAACGGAAGCTTGGGGAGGTTGGGAGCTTGCACCCAGGGGCTCGAAAAGGTGGAAGGCGGTCGAGGGTTTAGGGAGGCAAGTCAAGTGCAGTCGGAGGAGAAGGCCATGGGAAGTGGCTAGCCAAGGGAGAGGAGTGGTAGGTGAATCAAAGTTCCAAGGGTTCGAAGAGGTAGGAGGTGGCTGAGGGTTCGGGGAAGGAGGCAGGAGGCGGTCGTCGGGAGGTAATTGAGAGGAGAGAATGGGTGGCAGGGGAACCAAACGATGGGGGAGAGAGGGTGGTGGGCTAGGTGCAGCCAGAAAGAGAAGGTCAGAGGAAAGCCGCTGACTAGGGGAGAGAGGGGGTGGCGTGTGAACCGAAGGATCAAAGGTTCGAGGAGGCAGGAGTGGCCCAGGGTTCAAGGAAGGAGGTAGAGGTAATTGGAGGAGAGAGGGGATGGCGAGGGAATCGAATGGCGGGGGAGAGGAGGGTGGCAGGCCAGGTGCAGCCATGGGGAGACAACGCGAGGAAAGCTTCGGTCAGAGGAGAGAGCGGGTGGTGGATGAATCGAAGGGTGGGAGTTCCTGGAGGCAGGAGGCGGTCGAGGAGAACTGAACATCGTGAGGAGGCAGCTGATGGGAGGGAGGGGATGGTAGGAGAACTAAATGGTGAGGGAGAGGAGGGTGGAGGGTCGAGGTTTCAAGGAGGTAGAAAGCCAGGAGCTTGCACCTGGGGGCTTGGGGAGGCAGGAGGTTTCGGTGAGGTGGGTCGGATGCAACCAGAGGAAGACGGGCAGGGGGAAGCCACCAATCAGAGGAGAGAGGGGTGGTAGGGGAACCAAAGGGTCGGGAGTTTGGGGAGGTAAGAGGCGGTTGGGGGTTTGGAGAGGAGGTAGAGGCGGTCGAGGGTTCGAAGAGGGAGGTGGTGGGGAAATCGAACGGCAAGGGAGAGGAGGATGGCAGGCCGGGATTTTAGGATGGCAAGAGGATAGGAGCTTATACTCAGGAGCTTAGGGAGGTTGGTTGGGTGCAGTCGAGGAGGCAGGAGGCAGCCGAGAGCTCGGAGAGGTGGGAGGCGGTCGAGGGCTCGAAAAGGTGGGCTGAGTACAGCCAGGGGGAGGCCGTCGGCTAGAGGAGAGAGGGGGTGGCTAGACGATCGAAGAGTGGGGGAGAGGTCGATAGGGGATAAAAAAGCTGGAGGACGAGGGGTAGTGGAAAAACAAGGATGCGGTGGGCAGTGGGATGGGAGAAAATGAGAGGGCGGTGGGTGGTGGCATGGGGGAAAAAGAGAGTAGATGGTAAGATGGGGAAAAATGATGGTGAAAAGATTATTAACGATAGCAACTTTTATCGCTAATATTCATTTTTTATCGCTAATACGAAAAATATTATTAGCGATGGCATATACCATCAATAATAATGGTCCATCACTAATAATTATATATTTAAAATTATAGTTTTTTAATTACTAGCGATGATATTCTTGCCGTCACTAAAGTCATCGCTAATATAAATTTTTTTATATTAATTTATTTTCTCCTAAGTCATTTTTTGGATGATTAAAAATTAATATTTAATTTTATTAAATTTTTAAACTTAATTAATCTATAAATCAATTTTAATTGATTTAAATTAGATTTAATTTAATTAGGCTTGACTTAATTTGAGACTAATTAGATTTTAATATTTCGAGTAAAACTTGGATTCAAAGTCTAATTGAATTAGATTTAACATAATTTTGAATTAGATTCGAATTGAATTTGAATCGAATCCAAATTAAAAATTATTTTTTTATAATTAATTTAAATTCATATTAACATTTAATTAGACTTGACTTAATTATGAATGTAAAATTTAGATTTTATAATCTAATTAGGACTTGGATTCAAAGTTTAATTGAATTAGGTTAGACAGGATTTTGAATTCGAGATTCTAATTAGGCATTTGGATCGAATCTAAATTATTTTTTTTAATTGATTATAATCAAATTAAATATAATGAGGCTTGACTTAATATCAAAGTAATTGAATTTTATTATCCATGTAGGACTTAGATTTTAAAGTCTAATTGAATTAGGATTGATAGGTTTTCTAATTGGATTCAAATCAGATTCAAATTAGATTCAAATTAAATCTAAATTAAAAATTATTTTTTTAATTAATTTAAATTAATTTTAATTTAATTAATCTTGATATAATTTGAGATCAATTGGGTTTTATAATTCATGTAAGATTTAGATTTGAAGCTAATTTGAATTAGGTTTGACAGGATTTTGAATTAGATTCGAATCGACTTTGAATTAAATTCAAATCAAATCTAAATTTAAAATTTTTTAATTATTTAAATTAATTTAAATTTAATTATGCTTGATTTAATTTGAAAGTAATTGAGTTTTACTATCCAAGTAGGATTTTAATTAAAAGTCTAATTGAATTAGGATTGATAGGATTTCGAATTGGATTCGAATTAAATCCAAATTATAAACTATTTTTTTAATTAATTTAAATTAAATTTAATTTAATTAATTTTAATTTAATTTAAGATTAATTAAATTTTATAATCTAAGCAGGACTTAGATTTAAAGATTTATTAAATTAGGTTTGACAGAATTTTGAATTGGATTCAATCGGATTCAAATCAAGTTCGAATTGGATTGAACCATGTTATGGATTATTAGCGACGGCAAACATTGCGTTGCTAATTTCATTGCTAATTCAATTTTATTAGCAACGGCTAACCATCCATTGCTAATTTTTATCAATAAAATTTTAAAATAATTTTTTAAAAGCTATTTTTAAAAAAATTATTAGCAATTGGTAAGTTTTAGTCATTACTATCCAAAAATACAATCATTAAATTTTATTTTTATGTTTAAATATTATAAAAAATTTAAAAATTTTAAATAATTTTAGTAGTGGCATGTGCCATTGCTAATAATCATAATGCCATTGCTAATAGTTGGTTATTAGCGATGGCACTATTTTTATTGCTAATTTTTTTATTTAAATATTTTAAAATAATTTGTATACTTTTAGAGATGGTCGTTGATGTCATTAATAATTTTGGTTGCCATTGCAAATATTATTAGTAATGACTTTTTTTGCTCGATCTTGTGGTGGCAAAAAGCATTATTAGCAATGGAGATTATTAGATTATTAGTGATGATTTTTTTTTGTCAATTCTATGGTGGCAAAAAGCATTGTTAGCAATGGAGATTTTTGCCATCGCTAATACCATCGCTAACATCCAATTTTCTTGTAATGTATTGCAGGTGAATAATCTCTTGCTGTAATGATCTAAATTGATTTCGAGGTTCGCCTCTAACCATACATGCATCCAACCTCTATTAATATCCACTTGAATCTGATCTAGAGGTCTTCTCCTTTTCAATCTGATTTTTGAAAATTAAATCTGGACTTTCTTTTTTTGCCTTTAATCCAATCTTCAATAGCACTTCGATCGAGATCTCCTTCATCTTCTTCTTGCATGGATAGCACTTTGACCCTCAAAGTTATGATCAGCCCAACTCTTGGGCATGAGATAGAGGGAGGGAGAGAGAGGATCTGGAGGAGGGAGGAGGCATGGAGAGAAAGTGGAGCAAGGCTTCGCTATGGGAGAGTCAGATGGCCAAACCCTTTGGCCTAGTCGCCTATTTATAGAAAAAATCCAGAGACCTAGAGTCCTAGAGCTTTAAGCAATTGATCTGGTCAAATTGCTTAAAGCAGAAGGACTCTCCACTAACATTGGCACCCTATCTAATTTTTTACATGAGTTTTATCATACAAAACTCATATCTAGTGCCCAAATAAAGTCTCCCATGAGTTTGAAAACATTTAAACCCTTTTGACTCATTCAAAGGTGTTTAAATGAAAACAAACTCCAACCTCCCTAACTCCCTCACTCTCTATCCTTATCTCTAAGGGGTGCATGCCAAGAATGGACATGCCAAGAATGGACATGCACCCTCTCTCTCTCTGAAGGGTATCTAAGGGCGCATGCCCCTAGAGAAAATCTAGGGGGCGTGCACCACTTCTCTTGTGCACATGAAGACCAAGTCAATGAGGGAGGCACCAACACTTGGTGCCCCCTCAAGCTTTATCCATTAGGACTTTAGGACATGTTCCCAATTAGATTAGGACAAGCCCAAAGAAAAGTTTCGGACAAGCCAAATCTGATTTGATTAAGTCCAAACCAATCAAAAAATCTAATATAGAAGAAAGTTAGGTCCAATCATGTGCTAGCATGATTTTCTTAAACCTAATTGGATCAAATCCAAATTAATCGGACTTCATGAGTGCAAATAAAAATATCTAGATCCAAATCTTTGTTTGTGTGATCCCATAGATTCAGTTCTGTATGGTAATGGGATATGTCATGATCTCCATCATCGAAATCTCTTTCGATGGACTAAATTTTTTTTTAATTCATCCAATTAGAATTATCAATTATCGAGATAATTTTAATTGAACCCATAATCCATCAGTAATATCTAGCAGTATATAGTGATAATCTATCAAAACTACCTATAATCCACCAGTGACACCTAACAATATATGGTGGCAACCCATCAAAACTAAAAAAAACTCTTGGTGTAGTTATCGTGTGATTGAATTCTTCCATCATGAGCCCCAACAGAATCTTGGTTATGGTTAACTTATGAAACCTAATACCCATCATATAATTAAGTCAATCAATTCGAGCCTGATATGAAATTCTAATAGAGACTTCTTTCTATTATTTTATACTACCATGGCCATAGATCTTAGGACTCGATCTCATAATCATCATAGAACTACTCTACCGAGGTTGATAGATCCTATCTTGATACGATCCAATTCTTACAATGAACATGCTATAACCAATAAATACCTTAAGATTCTAAATGACTAGAAAATCGAGTTATGGTATAGTCAAACTATAATACCCTCAAGGTGAACTGCCAATGCACCTCAGATCAAAGAATCAGACACACAACTGCAGTAATAAGCAAGTCATCAATGAGAAGGTAGATTTTTTTATGACTATTCAAAATTGGTCACACTTAGTATCCTTGTTCTTAATAAATACTTGTACTTTTGCTCTAATATCTTTACACCGTAGACTCAAAACTCATCTATTCTAAAAAATCGATTGTACACCAATCTTATGGATCAATCACCATCCTCGTGATGATCCTATGATCAGGAGTAGTTTATAAGTTAATTATGATAACATAGGTCTCAAATTTTTAATTCTTGAGAATATGTATTATCATACCTATTAACCCAATAGATGAATTATAGACATATAATATACAAATATAATTGAAAGAATAATTCAAATTTTATTTAATAAGTCAAAATTATAAATTATATTCTTAGAATATATTATAAGTATCGGTCAAACTGGCTTCTGGAGCATACATCTAACATTCGAAACATTGATCCCCGATTCAATGCTCATTCGACTAGAGATATTTAAATTAGGATTTTTGAATTTTAGGTCTCACAGGCATGGACTCTTCATGTACCTAAAATCATTATCCCAATCTATTAGGTTCGGAATAATCATAAATATAATAAGATGCAGCTACTATAATGGATCAAAAATTGAGTTGGAAGATAAAATAGAAAAAAAGAACCCATCTCATCCTATATGCGGTTGGCTTATAGGGCATCTTATTCTTTTACAATTGGTTTAGTTTCATAATATATTTCATATTTCTAGCTTGAAATTCAAGTGGCAAGCCTAAGTTCCTGGAGCTTAAGGGGAGGAAGGCCACTAAAATTATTTGTAACGAAGCAAAAATATAAAATTTTGAAATTTATAATTTTAATCTTGGATATTTATAGAGCTTCTATCCAGGTTGATCATGGAATTTGTGGACAATGGGAAGTTTGTAGAAATGATTACCTCATTTATTTAATTATAGACCGGGAGTCCATACATTTGCAAAGCCTAATATCAAGTCACATGCAAAATACCCTCAAAGTTAAACAATGCCCGAAATTGTTGGTAAAAAGTTAATGTATGATGCTTGGTGGTATACCATGATTAGTTAAATGGATTTCTGTTTTATGGAAACAATATTATTTCTGATGCTATTACTTTTACTTCTGCAGCTGCTAGTATCGATGTGGACAATAGTACTTGTTGATAAGTTGTTATACAATGGCAAACCTTAGGAGCTAATTGTTTCATACTTCTTACTCAGTATAGCTTGTTATATAGATCATGAGTGGGAACTAGTTCCCTTATGGGTGTGCATCCTTAGGTTGTTGTTGCCTATTCAACTTATATTACAGTTCCCATTTCTATTTTCTCAACTAATCCTATTAGTCAAGAATATTTCTCCGATGATATGTCTTTAAAAATATCTGGTGCTTTCAACTTCATGATTGCATTTTAGCTAGAATACAATAGCCTTATATATCCATTTCACATATTGGATATAGTTGATGTTTCCAATGACTACTATTTAGTGCTATGTATATATATTCCTTGATAATCTCTAATTTGATCAGAGAAATCACTAAAACTATTCTGCTAATGAAAGTTACCGATGTAGTCAAAAATTTATAGTTTCATTGGCTCAAGATGCTATACTATAATCCTATATCTCTTGACTGACATCTTCTAGGAGAAGAGGTCAGAGTATCAATTTTTGTTGGAATCGGCCCAAAAGGTGGGAGGGATAGGGTGGAAAAGTTGAAGGTCAGCCTTCCGAGTACCAAGAAAAAATATATTATGGTCTCCAGAGACTATATGTGCACTTTTGATGATAGTAGGTGCATTATTGTCATTTTCTGTCACAGCTCACAGCTATATCCCCTGACAGAATTTTCCTAATCAGCTCTCGTTGTGTTGCCTTGGGTGGAGTGTAACATTTATTGTTTTTTTTATAAACGAACAGGATTCGGAGGAGAGCGATCCCGCGTAGCTACCTCCTTTGAATGAGATCATAAAGTCACGATATCCACAACTTAAATTCGGATCACTTAATTGAAAACTAAGCCCATTGTCATTAGACTATCACTGTGATGGTGGTGGAGTGTAACGGTTTGAATTCCATGGAAAAAAACCCAAGCACTTAAAAGGTTAATTGACTTCTTAATGTTGATCTCATTTAAATAACAAATATTTTTTTTTCTTTTAATTATTTTTATTTTTATTTTTATTTATTTATTTATTTATTTTCTCCTGCGTACAAGAGAAGCAAACATCTACGGACACACATGCCAGAAATTTCTGTTGTATAGAGTGGAGACGATAGCCGTATGGGAAAAAGAGCACCGAAAATTCAAAGCATGCCCAGGCTGTCCTTGTCCCCTCACCAAAACGGGAGAGAAAATATCTTAAAATCAGTGACCCATGCAAGAATGGTGGGTCCGACGTCATTAAGGATGGCTAAATCACCGTGCTGCACCATTTCTCCATTTTGTATCCAACGTGGCAGGAGGGAGTTAGTGCTGCTGTACAGCTTGTTTCAACTATATTGCAAGCAAAGACTTCTAGCGCCCTTCACTCTACTTTCTCTTCCTCACCTCACTTTCCAGGCATTTAACATGCATAAAGCGATAGGCATGAGAAACCAATGGCACTTCTATGTCATTAATATCGTAACCAGAGGAGGAATCTCTCATATTGCAGAAGGCGAGCAAAGTTATATAGACCCAAGAGCCATGTTTCCAATGAACATGATCTTCTTTCTCATCCTCACACTCACTACTGTATCAGCACAAGATGCCGACTTTACTTACAATGGATTCGGTGCTGCCAAACTGCGGCTGGATGGCATTGCAGAGATCACGCCCAATGGCCTCCTAAGGCTCACCGACACTAGACTGCTAGCCAAGGGCCACGCCTTTTACCCATCTCCACTCCGTTTTAGGAACTCCACAACTGGTAAAGCTCTCTCCTTCTCCACTTCTTTCATCTTTGCAATCGTCCCCAAGTACCCGGACTTGTTTGGCCATGGACTTGCCTTTGTTCTTGCGCATTCTGTAGATCTGTCTTATGCCTTACCTAGTCAATACCTAGGACTCTTCAATGCAAACAATTCAGATTCTTCAAACCAAATTGTGGCCATCGAATTCGATACAAACATGAACCCTGAATTTGGTGATATTGACAATAATCATGTTGGAATTGATGTTAGCAGTCCAAGGTCTATCAATTCCTCGCATGCAGCTTATTTCACCAACGACAATGGCGCTGGGTTCAAGAACTTGAGCCTTGTGAGTGGCAAGCCAATACAAGCCTGGATAGAATACAGTCACATGGATGGACTGCTTAATGTAACGCTAGCACCTATTGATATACCCAAACCGGTTGTTCCATGCTTGTCTTCGAATGTGAATCTCTCTTCTTTGATCTCGGACGATATGTATGTCGGATTTTCTTCTTCGGTAGGCAATTTTATAACATGTCATTACATATTGGGCTGGAGCTTTAAGTTGAATGGAAGGGTTCCAGCACTCGATTTCTCACGTCTTCCATCGCTCCCTCACACACCATCTAAATCGAGCTTAGAGTCTTGGAAGATTGGGTTGCTGATAATCTTGTCAATACTTTTGTTGTTAATAATCATAATTGGCATAATCTTTCTTGTGAAGAGAGAGAGTAAATTCAGAGAGGTGTTTGAAGATTGGGAGCTAGAATATGGACCACAGAGGTTCTGCTACAAGGACCTATTCTTGGCCACCATGGGATTCAAAGACCAACAGCTCTTGGGAGCTGGAGGTTTTGGTAGGGTCTACAAAGGCGTGTTGCCAAAGACTGACATCCAAGTCGCAGTCAAGCAGGTGTCGCATGAATCAAGACAAGGTATCAGTGAGTTCATCGCAGAGATCGTTAGCATTGGCCGCTTGCGTCACCGGAACTTGGCACAGCTCCTCGGTTATTGCAGGAGAAAAGGGGAGCTCTTATTGGTCTATGAATTCATGACCAATGGTAGTTTGGACAAGTTCCTATTTAACCAACCTAAGTTGATGCTTAGTTGGGGACGAAGATTCCACATAATCAAAGGTGTCGCTTCTGCCCTTTATTATTTGCATGAAGGATGGGAAAAGGTGGTTGTTCACAGAGACATCAAGGCTAGCAACATCCTGCTAGATGATCAAATGAATGGAAGAGTAGGTGATTTTGGCCTGGCAAGACTATATGATCATGGAACCGATCCTCAGACTACACATGTCGTTGGAACTTTGGGTTACCTCGCCCCAGAGCTCTCCAAGACCGGCAAGGCAACAACAAGCACCGATGTGTTTGCCTTTGGAGGATTTTTGCTTGAGGTGGCTTGTGGAAGAAGGCCAATAGAGATAAGAGCATCAGAAGAAGACGTAGTGTTGGTGGATAAAGTTCTGAAGTACTGGAAGGCAGGGACTATTTTGGAGGCAGGGGATCCTAACTTGGGGAATGAATATATTGTCGAAGAGATGGAGATGGTGCTAAAGCTTGGCCTTCTTTGCTCCCACCCTAACTCCAATTCTAGGCCTCCTATGCGGCTGGTGATGCGAATACTAGAACGCGATGCTCCCCTGCCTGAGATATCTGAAGATGGTTGGAATGCTGAAATTTCAGCAATGGCAGAGGGAGGGTTTGATAATATTGGCATGTCAGATGGTTCGCTGCTGAACATGTTCGCCTGCTCAGCATCAACAACGGAATCTGCCCTCCTGACAGGCCGTTGATTGTGGTAAATGTTTGCAAAAGTAATGTTTAAAGTATACCTAGCTTCATGTTATGAATGGCATAAATGCATTTTATTGCAACGTATTATTGCTGTAATACAAAATTAAACAGCAGCGGCTAAATGTGATGCAGTTTGCTGAAAACAAGAAATCCAGTAGATTAACAAAAAATTGAATGTTACGCTAGAAAGGAATTTGCTCTAATGTGATATATATAAGCACGCCTAGCAGAGGCCAACTCAATGTTATTCGCAACTGTATCTAGATACATAAGATAATTCAAAAATAGATACTAATTTGGATTCCACAAATTGCTTCAATGCATTCCCTTAAATCTCTTATTTAAATGAACATGAAGTGGACGCTTGGGACAGAAATGAGCAATTTGGAAAACCAGTGGCCCGAACACCTAGTCTAACAGGATTGGCCTCACTGTCCCAAACCCGTTCATTTCTAGCGAAAGATGCGAGATTCTTCTGTTTTTCCTTTTACTGCTATTTGTTTTTGGCGTTGTTGAAGGAAGAGGAAGGTTAGAAGTCCACCTAATTGATTTCATAAGGAAAGACATACAATTAGAGGGATATCAGAAGAGAAGAAAGAGACAAACTACTAGCACAGACCCAAAAGATCAATAACTCGTTGAGAATTCTTGGTTCGTTTCATGTTAACCAGAAGAGTTTGTGTTGACCACCGTGGCCATGAAATCCAAATAAACGGAGCATCTCGGTACTCTGTTGCAACAATTACATGAGTCAGAAGCTAACCTATTCGTTGTAGAACTAATCTCTCTGTTGGAGAAGAGATGGAATGGAGTTGTTGCAAATTCCCTCTAGTAATGTTGGAACACTTCTGTAAGAGATGGAGTCTAAGATCGAGTGAGACACAACCACTCTAACCGGTGCAATCATATCCACGTTCTGGCTGGAATCATGCTAGAGTATTTCCTAGTCTCCTGATACTAGTGGTAATGCTATTCCTACCCTTTTCCGCTGTTTTATTTTTTCCCATCAGTTTGGCCATCTTCTGAAAGACCACCTCCGCCCATGAAATCTAAAGGAACATATGCTAGTACCTCTCCTTGCAAGTGCGCCAACAAATTGCAATAACATCTTATTCTAAACGAGCCCGGCAAATTCACTAGGAATTCTCCTCTATGTTTAGTTCATCCAAAGATAAAGCATCTATGGCATTTGGCCATTGATCCTGATTTTACATATATTAATCTTCTCAATAGATCTTACCCTATGTTTGGTTGGGATAACAAGAGGAAGGATGGATGGGTTGGAACGTGGATTACCTCCATCCACCATTTGGTTTAAAAAGTTTTAGGAACGATGGATTAAAAAGTGGAATTGCCAATCCACCCAGAACTACTATTTTGCATCCTCCCAAATTGAAGGAATACAAAAAAAGATGGATAGAACATGTGAGGATGGGTTACTTCTTATTAATTTTTTGATAAAATCCTAATACTTTTCACTTTTTTGTTTACTTTATTGATATATATTTTTATTTTATCTATACTATTTATCCTATACTATTAAATTTTATTATTAATTATTTTAATTTTACCACATAATTTTCATAATTATAAGTAAATAATTAAAGTTATCTTTTATTTTTTATTTATATTCATTATTTTTATATAACTATTGGTATAAAATTAATTAAATATTTAAATTAAATTATAAATTAATTATTTTTATATAATTAATATATATTAAATTTATTCATTTATAATTAATTTATAAAATTATTTACTAAATTAAATTAAATATTTATTTAATTATAAATTATAAATATTATAATTTATATATTGCTCCATTTCTTTAGCATAAATAAGTATTATAAATTAATAATAATAATAATATTTTTTTATCAAAGTATTATATAATAAAAATATCTATCAATATCATCCATCTTTTCTTTTCATTTCTTCTATACCAACTATGCACGAGAATTATGCCCATCTATCCTTTCATAACTTACCAAACATGTGAGGGGATGAATAGAACATCCATCCATCCTCTTCCTCCACTATTCATCTTTTCTTTAATCCATTCTTCATACCAAACAGAGGGTTAAGAAGGGGCAACTAAGGAAAAGATGATTCACCATTTCCTTAGGATAATTGTAGAGGGAGAACCCTCTAGAAATTGGCCCGTCTTCTCATGCCATCATTCCCATTAGTGTGGATTTTTTTCTAGGATGAAGCCACAAAAAGATCCTTCTCTAGAATTGCACACTTCCACAAGGGAGAGTGGAATGGACAGATAAAGTCTCCTTGCTTTACAAATTTATAGGAGTTATGAAGAAAATTATAGAGCTCTCCACTTGATTTGTCATGGATATCTACCAATTAAATTAGGTTTACAGTTTCCATAAGACTTTCTCACTCCAAGTGTAATAACCCTCCTAGAAGCAAAAAAAACCCTAAAATTAAACCCCTTGCATGGATCATGAAGCATGAAAGAAAAAAATCAAGAAAAAAAAAAAGAAATCGAAAAAGGAGAACTCTCGATAGGAGTCGGCCTCCTCTCCCGAAGTTTAGCAAGGATTGGGAGGTCTAGGGCTCCTTAGAGCTTTAGATCTAGGCTATAAGAAGACCATCCCCTTCTCCCAGCACATTGACCCAATCCGCAATAAATCACATGGATTTCCATAGAATATTTTTGAGAGAGCCATCATCATTATCATCAAAAAAGGGAACCAAATACCTCATCGGAGACAAGGTATGGCCTCTGAATCTCTTTCCACTTCTTCTTCTTAGTTTCTTGATGCCTTTGCCGGTGGGATGGTCGCTGGATTCCACGAAGAAATCTCTCACCTGCTTTTTTTTTTATTGTTCTTCTGTCAAACTGATTGCCATTGCCAAAGAATGACCTTGCTTAAGTGGCCGAGGTCGGTGTCGTTAGGAATCTACCTACATCAGGGGTGGTCGCCACTACCATTGGAGGATCGCCATTATGGGGGGAGGGGAGGGTGGTCGGCCTCCTGTATTTCCTTATTTTCCATGGCAGGGGGGGGAGAAACAAGAAAAAGGAAAAAAGAAAGAAAGAAAAAAGAAAATAAAAGAAAATAAAAAAGAAAAGAGTTTCTCTCTCTTCTCCCTCTCCTCTCTCTTCCTTCTCTCTCTACTTTTCTTTCTATGAGTTTCTTTCTCTACTTTCTCTCTCTAAAATTTTCTCTTTTAAAAAATTTTATGGACCAACGAAGGGTCTAGATGTTCAAGGATACTTGGATTGACCAATTAGTCTTGGGGAGGGTCTTGAACATGCAGTATTAGGATCGTTTACCAAAATTTTTCACCATCTATAATCATTGATGATTTTATGTTTGACCTTGATCATATAGAGGTATGACTTGTAAGATTTTAGTGGTGCTCCCAAGCCTTGAGAGGCCATAAAAGGAGTCAGGTATTGACTCCAGAGAGACTAGAATAAGTGTGGTCCTAGGACTAGGATAGAGATGGTCCTAGGGTAAAGACGGTATATAGCTCTCTATGGGCTTGAGGTTCAGGTGTGAAGACCTTAAGAAAGTTGGTTGGTGCTCCAAAGATTTAAAAATATAAGGTGGAGCAAAGAACCAGAGCCAAAAGAAATACTGGCCAAGAAAAGGGGCTGGCACATAGGTAGAGTTGACTTGGATATAGGTCAAGCTGGCTTGGATTGAGACTGAGCTAGCTTGGATCGAGATCAAGCTAGCCCTTTCAAGTAGATAAAAAATAGTATTCAAAAATCTATGGCACGAGATGCAGTTAAGCCAATTCGAGCCTCCATCGAGTCGGCTCAGACACGGTAGATAGATCTACATCGAGTCGGCTCAAACATGGCAGATAGAAATACATGGAGTTTTTTTGTTTGGTCTTTGAGTGGATTTGATCCAAGTGATCTTAAGACCTACTTTAATAAGGTCTTAAGGGGCTAATTCATGTATAGATTGGTTCTAGATCTAGGGGATGAAAGCATGTGAGACATGGATGTACATGGACTTAGTGAGTGCTTTTATATATTGGGCTAGCCAGAAAATTTTTGGTCAGCCCTAATGGCTATGTATAAATACATAGGTTGTATTAGAATTTTAATTGAGACAAGAAATACAGATCTTTTCTTCCTCAACCTCTGCTCTCCCTTTCTCTCTTTTTATAGGGTTAACGCCTCAAGGTTCCTTAAAGAAATCTTAGACGGAGGGGCGCCTTCCTCAAACCCTAAGAGGAAGGTGCCCCATCATAGCACCTAGGGATTGGTGCTGATATTTGTTGCCTTTAGAGATTAGATATATCAAAGATCTCCTTAGGTTCATGCAGAAGTTTAGGGGTTCCATAATATGGTACAGGTAAGGTGCTTTGATTTTTTCTAACAATTGGTATCAAAGTGATACTATAGCATAATAATTGATATCAAAGCTATTGATTATTTCAATAATTGGTATTAGTGCCTGATAGAGCATGAAAGTATAGAAGAAGTCATACAGGAAGAAATTAAAAATCTACCCACATATTTCATGATATGTCTCAGATCTACTTTTATTTTTATTATGGTTTGGCCAACCAGATTTGAAAAATATGTCCTAAAGCCAATCGTCAGCCTATTGATGATTGTGCTACATTGTATTTATAATTGATTGATTCATTAATAAATAAAATATATTTTTGATATTTTCATCATAAAAGTATTTATCTTCTAATGAACTTTATTATTGTGATGAAGTCCTTAGGACTATTTAGTTTCGATAAAAAAAAATTTATCGATTAGTCCTTAAATCAGTTCACGATCAAATGATAGGCTGTTAATTAGGAAGACAGCATCTATTGAGCATAGGTTGCTGTATACCATGTAGGTTAGTTATCCTCTTAATTCAAGGAGTGTGAAGATACTGGTATAGTATATAGATGAGATGTATGGATACATCATCATTGAACGTGACCAACTCTAGAGTATTTTGCTATCAAGAATATCTCTGATGGAATATAGGTATAAGTATCCCTTAGATCTGAGAATACCTCAGTGACTTACAAGCAACTCACTATGCTTTGGTACCGAACTAACTGAATTTTTAATTCAGTAATGAAAGGCTTCTGGGCATAGTCAAGTACTTGCAAAGTCGGTGTGTGATCAAGATGGAATTGACCACCTCAAGAGTTGAAAAAGAATGCATCACTATATTTCAATATAGCAAAATCTCAATCAGGATAATCCATCAGATGGATTTGATATTTTAAAATACAATATGGACAATCTGATCATAGTGGATAGTTGAACTCTGAGGTATCCTATGAGCATTATGGTCAAAGGGATAAATTATATGAAAATTATATCCTCATGGGTTCTAAGGATGTTGTTTTATACATTCAACCTATCCAACCATTGGATATCATTACTAGATGGTTACTTCGATTGATATAGAAATCTATTTTTATGCTATCGACTTAGGTTCAGACCTATGAGGTCACATACATTAGAGTTCATGATCCGATTGGATAGTTGATCAATAATTAAGAATCATTCTAGGGTTAAACGACCAATATGATTGATGTTTAACCTAGTGCAAGCGTTGCAGGAGGACAATTAGCAATTCAATTGCTAATTGACTTAATTTAATTAAGCCAAAGGACTGAGATTAAGTTTAATTAAATATAATTTAATTAGATTTAGTTTGGACTTAATTGGATCAAGTTCAATTGGCTTATTGGATAAATCAAGTGCAAGAAAGAACTAGTCCTAGTTCAATTAGGACTTAGGTCAACCCAATTTCTAATCTGATTAAAAATTAAATTAGAATTAAATTTAATTTAATCTAATTTAATTATATTTTTAATTAGATTAAGACCTATTTTAATTAGATTAAATAAATTTTAATTTTATTTGGTCCAAAGATCAAGTTGAACTAAGTTAAATTAGAAGTCCTAGTGAGATCTAGAACTTATATCAACCCAATCTATAAATTAATTAAAAATTAAATTAAAATTAAATTTAATTTAATGAAGATCTTAGTTGAACTAAGATCTATTTTAATTGGATTAAAATAAATCTGATTTAATTTGGTTAAAAAATTTTGTTTGACCAAGTTAAATTGGAAGTCCTAATATGACTAGGACTTTCCTCCTTGCGCCACCTTAGTCCCAACGCTCCCCACTCTTATTTTTTAGGATTTTTTTGTGAAAAATTCTCTCCCCAGGCCCTCTCATGCACGCCCTTCTCTTCTTCTCCTATTTACTTGGGAATTAGTTAAGGACCAAGTCCATAGATGGAAAGTTATTGTGGTATTGGACTTTATATGATAGAATCCCAAAAAACATTAACTCTTCCCTTGTGTGCCACTCCCACCCTGATTTCTTCTCTAATTTTCATGGTAAAAAGAGGAGTTTTTGTGTGCTCTTTTGTGGTGGTCCATGGCATGGGATGAAGAGGGGGCGCCCAAGTGTTGGGCGCCCCAATAACTTGCTATATATGGTCCTGCCTTATCTAAAAATTTAACCTAGACAAGGCTCTTCCATAACTTATTATTTAAAATAAATTTTTACTTGAATTTTTTGTGGAACATATACCTTTGAGAGAGGATTTGGGTGTGTGAAAATCAGAGGGAAATGATTCTTGGGTGTTGAGATTCAATAGACATAAAATTAGGTGTCTAGGTGAGAGCAAAGAGAAGAAGAAGAGGGTCTTCTTCTAGGCTTGCTGTATTCATCATCTTCCTTCCTTCTTCCTTAGGTTTTCTGAGAGAGTCTCAGATCTAAAACCTCTTCTCCACCTTCTTCTCTTTGGAAGAGTCCAAATCTAGAAGAAAGAGGTATCTAATCGACCATCAAAGAAAGATCAACACAGTACTAGCATATTGTGCTGATTTTTTGTATCGAGATTTCTGATCATGCTCGTAGGCTCGTGTGGACGACTTCTAAAGATCGAATGTATGTGTGGCTCGCAACTTCATCCTTAAGCCCAGATCAGCAAGTTAGAACATCTAATTTGCATAGATAATAAATCTGATCTATTGGTTTCATAGCTGCATTAGATGTAGTATTGTAACATGATGAGATCAACATGTTAATCTTTTTTATATATTTTTAATTTTTGATTTAATATCATGCCTTGATCATGTAATAAATCTTAGATATAGAGTATTTTTATATTTATTTAAATAAATATTTGATTTATTTAAGTCTTTCACTGGATGATCTTGAAAAAATTTCAAGATCTATTCGTGAAATTCTAGATCTGGTTCCTTCATCGAAAGTTGCATGTTGAAGGTAGAGACTGAGAGGATTGATGGAAAAGAATTTTTTTTAAGGTGAAAGATTTGGATGCATGATTTGCTCGTCAGTTTTGGTGGAAAGGCCGAAGTATATGATGGATAGGCAATAGGATTCTCTAGAAAGATGGACAGCATGGGATAGTTTGGTGGATTTATAGAGATGATCGAAGTAAGGCTGAAGAAATGACTATACGTACTTCAGTTGTAGGATGGTGGAAAAGTAGTCAGGGATGCATTTAGCGGTTTGACCAAAACATAGATTTGCGAAGCCTTAGGGGTGATAGAGATGATTGATACATAGAGAGTCGCAGCAGGTTTAGAGAAGGTGGAAGTCCTCGATGGTTTCGAAGGTGCTCGTAGGATTGCGGAGTATTGGAGATGGGAGTAGCAATGGTGGAGGTCTAGCAAGTCAGGGCTGTATAGTTTATCTTGGATCAGGTTTCTTCTTAAAGGCACCAAGGAGAGTCATGATTCAGGTAGAGGATGAATTGTGTACAGCAAGAAAGGATCCAGATATCTATGAGCAGGTAGTGTCAAGCCTCAGGATGAGATAGATGGGTCTGAGCCTAGGATAGGATTTGAGTTGTAGTTCCTCTAGGTGAAATTGAAGTAATGGTTGGTGCAGGGGCAGAAGAGAAGAAGTGCTAGGATAAAATTTTCTAGGATTTAATCACTGAAGGAGAAGAGTTGGATAAGCTCTTGAGTTTTGGAGGAGCCCATGGGGTGTGGTGCATTCAAGATGGCTTCAAAAGGATTTGCAGATTATGGAAGGTTCGAAGGGGCAGCGATAGTGTTCGAGTTGCAGTAGCAGACTTAGCAGTGCAATGTTGGTGGTTGGCCTTGATTGACTCGGTTATAGAGTCAAGTTCTTCTGCAGCATTAGATAAACTTTAGGTTCAGGTAGAGCATCGGGTAGAGGTAGCTTCATAGGTGGAGAGGAATTTGGTATGAGTTCAGAGCAGAGAGATGCGGGAGGACCTATATCCCAGCACCAGCACCAGAGATGCATAATTCCAAGTGGAGCAGCTTGTGCAGGTAGATAGGCATAGTTCTGAGGAGACCATGTCAGAATATATAGCGAGTGCCAGTATAGAAACATTGCAGGTTCTCTAGAAAAGTCCAGAAAAAGTGATGCAGTTGCAAAGCAAAAGGGATCGTATAATTTTTAGGGTGATGCTGAAGGAACCAGATCTAGAATTTCACAGATAAATCTTAAAACTTTTTCAAGATCTTGCAACGAAAGACTTAAATAAATCTAAAATTTATTTAAATAATCATGTAAATACCTAGTTCTCAGATCTATTACATGATCAAGGCATGATATTAAATTAAAAATTAAAATTAAATAAAAAAGAGAAAAGATTGATCGAATCAACCTAGATCTACACTACATCAGATGCAGGTGTGAAGTTTATAGATTAGATCTATTACTTGAGCAAGTTAGACGTTCTAACTTACTGATCTAGGCTTGAGGATGAAGTCAGGAGATGCACATATGTTCGGCCTCTAGGAGTCATCTATATAAGAAGATGATCTCTGATTTGAAGTTCGATGCAGGAAATCAACACAGCATGCTAGTACTGTACTGATCCTTCTTCGATAGTCGATCCGATGCTCCCTTCTTCAAAATTTAGACTCTCCAAAATATGAGAAGAAAGATGAGAGTTTGCTGATCTAAGTCTCTCTTAAAAAAACTTAAAAAGAAAGGAGGAGAGATTGTAAATAAAATAGTCCTAGAAGAAGACCCTCTTCTTCTTCTCTTTTTTCTCACCTAGACACCTAGTTTGGTGCCTATGGAACCCCCATGCCCAAGGATACTCTTCCTCTAATTTTTGCACACTCCAAACCTTTCCTAAAGCTCTATATTTTTAAAAAAATTAAAATAAAATTTATCCAATAAATAGAAGAAAAGAAGAGTCCAAGTTAGGTCAAATTTCTAGACTAGGAATATCCAAACATGGGAAGTTGTTGGGGCGCCCAACTCTTGGGTGCCTCCTCCACAATTATGTTAGATATATGTGCCCTAGAAGCCAGAATTGGCTGACACTTGTAATACACTTCTAGGGGCAAAATTATAATTTTGACTATAATTAATGAAATGGGTTATTTTCTATCACACATGTGTATTTAGTGTCTGTGATACATCCTTTGAGTTAATGGTAATGATAATTCATATTTTCAAGAGTTGAAAATTTAAGACATGAATAATCATTATTAACTCATAAACAGCTCCCGACCATAGGATCATCACGAGGATGGTGATTGATCCGGAAGGTTGGTGTACGATCGCTTCTCTTTAGTAGATGAGTCTTGAGTCTACGGTGTGGAGACACCGGAGCGAGAGTATAGGTACTCGTTAGAGAACGAGGGCACTGAGCGTGACCACCTCGAGTAGTCATTAGGGAGTCTACCTTCTCGTCAATGACTGACTCGATGCTGCAGTAGTGTGTCTGGTTCTTTGACCTGAGGTGCATCGGCAGTTCACCTTGAGGGTGTTATAGTTTGACTACACCATTACTCGGTCTCCTAGCCATATGGAACCCTGAGGTGTATGTTGGCTATAGCATGTTCATTGTAGGAACTGGATTGCATCAAGATGGGATCTATCTACCTCGGTGGTAGAGGATTAGCCCTATGATGATCATGAGAATCAAGTCCAGAAGTCCATGGCCATGGCAGAGTGAAATAATAGAAAGAGTTTCTATTTAGATTTTCACATTGGACTCAATCGAATGATTACATCATATGACAGAGACTAGGGTTTGACGAGTTCACCTTAACCCTAATCTGATCGGGGCTCAAGATAGAAGAACTTGAATCACACAGGTAGCTGCACCAAGAGGTTCGCATTCAGCTCTGATGGGTTGCCACCATATACTGCTAGGTGTCACTGGTGGATTTTGGGAGCAATTAGAATGATTTAGATGATCGATCATTCTAGCTGTTCGAATCAGAAGAGTTCTGATCCATCGAAAGGAGTTTCGATGATGTCTATGATAGAGATCATGACATATCCCATTACCATACAGAACTGAACCTAACTGGGTCACACAAATAAGGGTTTGAATCTGGTGATCATCAATTGAACTGATCTAGTTCAATTGATCTGAATGAGATTCAATTAGGTTCAAGGAAATCGTGCTAGCACTCGATTGAACCTAACGTTCTTCTTTTACTATCATAAATAAGTTGTCCTGACTGAGCCAAAGGAGTTTGTGCTCAATCAGAGGCCTTCATATGGTCTGACTGGAGGTTGTCCAAGTCAGAATGGTTGTCTTATTTGTAAGACATTACCTGCCATTTTTGGTCACCTGCCATTTCTTGTTCTTTGACTTTGGTCAAAAGTCTACCTTTGACTGGTCAAACGTTGACCATTCACCCTTTGACTTTTGACCACATGTCATGCACCTATTGGAGAGCTGGTGGGGGCTTGTCCCCCTGCCAGAACCTGGCAAGGAGAAGGGCGCACGCCAAGGGTGGCGTGAGCCCAAGTAGGAGGCGCCTAGGAGTCCTTGTTGGACAAGGACTCCACCTCCCTTTTGGATTCCAATCAGAGTTCTACTAAGAATCCAGTTTGACTGGTCTTAGGCGCCCTTTAAGGAGGAATCCAGGGGTCTCTTTTTCAACCAATCAGATTTAGATCTGATTTCACAAAGGGTTGTGATTGGTTGAGAGGAAGAGGAGTTGGATCACAAGAGGTCTATAAATAAGACCCTGCGCCCAACCCTAATCCTAAGTGAAATTCAAAGAGATTTCCCACGCCCCAAGGCTGCCTCTCCCCTCCTTCTCCATGCCATAGTCTCTTCTCCCCTTGATCTCCACGTCCAAAAGTGTTTTGGATTTAGTTGGTGCGATTCAGATCAAGGAAAGGCGATCAAAAGCAAGAAGGCTGCGCTGCTGCAAAAGGACGACTGCAGATCTTCAAAAGAGTTTTGAAGATCCTCCAGATCAGATCCAGATCTGATTTTTGGAGGTGTGATAGAGAAGAAGAGGTTCTCCAGATCCAACCCGAGTGGATACCGGTAGAGGCCAGGCGCTTGCGTGGCTAAGATCCAGAACCTTCCGCTGCAATCAGGATCATCTACAGGGTAATAGGATTACCCAAATCAGGTAAATTAAATTTGATTTAATTTATCTTGTTTTATTTTATTTATTAAAATAATAAGAATCAGATCTGAAACATATCAAGATCTGATTGAGATCAAGAGAAAAAAAAAAAAAAATTTTTGAAATATATCTCTTGATCTAATCAGATCTGGACGAACCTGGACCGGGAAATCAGGATTTCCCTTCAACTGGTATCAGAGCCAGGTTCTAAAATTATTTAGATCTGATTTTAATTTTATTTTAATTAGAAAATAAAGTGATTTTAGATGTCACATGAGATGTGATCAGATCTGAAATCAGAAAAATTAAAATTAAATGATTTGGATCTAAGAACATGAAGATATGCATGACTAGTTCTAGAATAGAATAGTTCTATAGAATAGTTTTGCATGTCTTTGATTTAATCTGATTAAATCATATTTTAGATCTTCTTATTTACTATTTTTTGATATTATAAGTGTTATAATAACATCTGATAAACAGCAAATAAAAATTATTTAATTTTAAATATCATATGAGATATGATAGATGCATGACTAGACTAGTTGTAGAATAGTTCTACATAATTATCTAGATTAGAATTTATTTTGATTAGATCAATTTAAATCTAATTTTTTAGATTATTATGTGATAATTTAGATCTGAAAACATGCATGATTTGATACATGAGATGTATGCAAAATATGCCTTGATTAGATCTAAATTTGTATATGAGATATATGATATAGATCTATAACTGTTTTGTAGATTTACATGTTCCTGATTAAGGCGTTCCTCTTGGCCGTCCGGTCATAAGAACGAAGAAGGGTTTAAAGGCCCTCTCTTTCCATTCGATGGGGTATTCTTATGACGTGTAGGGGTGCTGCGTGTTCGTCCTTAATCAGAAACCCAAAACTTACTTTCTGCAAAACCCTAGATCCTGAAACCCTAGGATTTATTGTGCATATTTTGTTTATGAACCCAACTTAATTAAGAATTAAGTTATGGAATATTAATTAGGTCTAAAATTGAGAATTTTAGATCTAAGACATATTCATAATACTGGGTTCGGGCTTGGGTAGCTCAATTAGGTCTAAGCGGTTGATCAAACCGAATCAAGAGTTGGTTAGATGGGATCAACAATGCTTAAATTGACCAGCCTAATAGGATTAAGTCTGGGTCAAGATCGAGTCACGATCAAGCAAGACCTAATTAGGCTCAGAGGTTAGAGTCTGGATTGTAGGCTAACCCAATTGGTTCTGACTCAACAATTTGGTGTCTAAGGTAAGTTTGGCACAGACGACCGACTGGTTTTTAATTGGAAGCTACTCGACCTGAATGCGTTCTTGTGCGAGTTAACGGCATATTCCTTCCACCGGTCTCACTTACCTGGCCATATCTGTTGACACAGTTCTGATTTGAGGTGGTCAATAATCCGAGCTAACCCATGCCACTAGGTTAGTCATAATTGTTATGACTAAGCCAAGTCTAGTTTAATGAGACCTGAATCAATTCTCCCTAAGAAAAGATTAAGTCCGAGGTCTTCCACCATTGTAGACGTGCGGGCCCTTCCCGGGGTTGATTGTTCTCGGCTGGATACAGTGGCTCAGTTGCACCGGGAAGACGCAACCATGTCTATTAGGCATTGGATGCTATGGGCTGGAGGATGAGTTGGGCTCAATATTTCGGATACGGTGAGAGACCCAATTAGGAACCCAGTCTATGCAAATGGTGGGGTCTGACTTAACTAAGGAGTGGATCAATATTCCGGATACGGTGAGATTCATGAATTAGAGACCAAGTTTGGGTGCACCATGATTAGAGAATCATTGAACAAGAGTTGTTCACTCATTGGCTAACCCATCACCAATAACTGTTAGGTGAGGTGATGAGTCAGTTGGTGAGACCGCACCACCCACTAGAAATCATCAATCGTGGAGATTTTCGCATCTCTACAGAGGGAGTGTAGGGATCCGAGAAAATAGTGGGAGCTAATTTGTTTAAAAATAAAATCCCTAAACAAATTGGTCAAGTCAAAATTACAGTATCTAACTAGAATCTTTGACTCTCTACAGGAAAATGTCTGCGTCCAACCCACTGGCACGTATCCTAGACACACATAGACTGACTGGACCCAATTATAAAGATTGGCTCAGGAACTACAAAATTGTTTTGGGTTCAGAGAAGTTAACACATGTTTTGGACCAGGACCCTCCCACCTTACCAGCTCGTCCATCCACTGAACAGAGAGCGTCTCTGGAAAAATGGATTGACGAAGACAATAAGGCCAGATACTACATGTTGGGCTCGATGTCTGATGAGCTCCAGCGCCAACATGAAGATATCGGGACTGCTCGCCAAATGTTGGCTCACCTACAGGAGATGTTTGGTGAACAGAGTCGCGCAGCCAAATATCAAGTCACGAAACGACTTTTTAAGGCTAAGATGCGTGATGGGCAGTCAGTCCAAGATCACTGTCTGACAATGATCAAGGACATGGAAGAGCTTGAGAAGCTCGGTGTGAAGTTGGACTTGGACTTGCAGAACGATATTATTCTGCAATCCTTGACTGATGCATATGGGCAATTCATCATGAATTACCACATGCATAAACTTCAAAATTCCTTGGCCGAGTTGATGAATATGCTGGTTACCGCTGAGCTTTCTATGAAAGGTTCTAAAGGCTCAGTTCTTGCTATGGAACGGACTTCTTCCAAAAGAAAGTCTTATGGAAAGAAAAAGAAGTCTGTGAAAAAGCAAAAGGTAGAAGGATCAAAGAAGAAGAAGGCAGAACCGAAGAAGAAGGTCGATGGCAAAGGAAAGTGTTTCCTTATTGCAACAGCGACGGCCATTGGAAGCGGACTGCCCTACTTACCTGGCCACCCTAAAGAACAAGAAGGAAGGTCCTTCTGACCATTGAGGTATGCTCTATTATATCGAGCTATTTTAAAACGTGAATGCCAAACGACCTAGGGATAGTCCAAACGACAGATATCTATGGCACCTGAGATTAGGTCATATAGCAGAAGATAGGATCAACAAATTGGAGAAAAATGGGCTATTGAGTCCATTGACTTTTGAGTCATATCCAACTTGTGAATCTTGTCTTCAAGGCAAAATGACTAAACTCCCTTTTGTTGGACATGGGGAGAGGGCCACAGATCTCCTTGCCCTAGTACATACTGATGTGTGCGGCCCATTGATGTGCCGGCTAGAGGCAATTTTGTCTACTTCATTACCTTCACCGATGATCTGTCTAGGTATGGGTATGTGTATCTTATGAGACACAAGTCTGAAGCTTTTGAAAAGTTCAAAGAATTCAGACATGAAGTAGAAAAACAAACTGGAAAACCCATTAAGGTTCTTCGATCAGATCGAGGAGGTGAATACCTTAGCCGGGAATTCCTAGACTATCTTAAGGAAAATGGCATAGTCTCTCAATGGACTCCACCAGGAACACCTCAACTCAACGGGGTTTCAGAACGGAGAAATCGGACTCTATTGGATATGGTTCGATCCATGATGAGCTTCACAGACCTCCCAGATTTTCTTTGGGGACATTCATTATTAACTTCAATCTATTTACTGAATAGGGTTCCCTCTAAAACCGTTCCTACCACACCGTATGAGATATGGCACGGTAAGAAACCAAGTCTGAGTCATCTCAGAATTTGGGGTTGTCCGGCTTATGTCAAAAGACAACAAGCGGACAAGTTAGAGTTTAGGTCCTTTAGAGCTCGATTCATAGGATATCCTAAAGAGTCATTAGGATACTATTTCTACATTCCAGAAGACCACAATGTGATTGTGAGTCGACATGCCATATTTCTTGAAAAATAGTTTATTCAAGATAGTGGCATTGGAAAGCAGATTAAGCTTGATGAGAAAGTCTCACAAGCAGAAAGAGCTAAGGACCAAGTGGAACCAAATCAGGTTGAGCCAATAAGAACACTACCTCCTCCACCTCGTAGATCGGAAAAGAGTTTCCCGTCCCCCTGAAAGATACTTAGGTATTATTTCAGAGGATGTAGAGGAAATGTTCCTCATAGGTAATGGTGCTCATGGTGATGATCCCAAAACCTACAACGAGGCGATATCAGATATCGACTCCGAGAAATGGCTTGAGGCAATGAAGTCAGAGATCGACTCGATGCACTCAAACCAAGTCTGGACCTTGGTAGATCCACCAGAAGGTATAGTACCTATTGGGTGTAAATGGATCTTCAAGAGAAAGATTGGTGCAGATGGGAATGTGGAGACATTCAAGGCTAGACTGGTGGCAAAAGGTTATAGTCAACGTGAAGGCATTGACTATCAGGATACCTTTTCCCCGGTAGCTATGCTAAAATCCATCCGCACATTGCTTGCTGTTGCAGCCTATTTCGATTATGAAATATGGCAAATGGACGTGAAAACGGCATTCCTAAATGGATATCTTGAGGAAGATATCTATATGGAACAGCCGCTAGGTTTCACATCCAGTGATACTGATCACAAGGTTTGCAAGCTGCAAAGGTCCATATATGGACTTAAGCAAGCATCTCGGAGCTGGAACACTCGTTTCAATGATGTGATCAAAAAGTTTGGTTTCATCAAAAACGAAGAGGAACCATGTGTTTTCAAAAGGGTCAGTGGGAGCGCTGTTGTCTTCCTCGTATTGTACGTGGATGACATCCTCCTTATTGGGAATGATATTCCCATGTTGACATCAGTCAAGGATGTGGTTGTCCTAAGGAATTCTCCATGAAAGACCTAGGTGAAGCATCCTTTATTCTAGGAATTAAGGTCTATAGGGATAGACCGAATAGGATGCTAGGACTTTCACAGAAGATGTACATAGAGGAAGTACTAAAGAGGTTTAGTATGGAAAACTCTAAGAGGGGATTAATACCCTTCAGACATGGTATTCATCTTTCCAAGAAGATGTGCCCCAGCACACCTGAGGAAATAGAACGCATGAGCAAGATCCCTTATGCTTCTGCAATAGGGAGCCTCATGTATGCCATGCTATGTACACGACCTGATATAGCCCATGCTGTGAGTGTCACAAGCAGATATCAGTCAAATCCAGGTGAAGAACACTGGACTTCTGTGAAATGTATCCTTAAGTACTTGAGAAGAACTAAGGATATGATGTTGGTCTTTGGTAACGGAGAACTCCAAGTTCAGGGATACACAGACTCGGACTTCTTCGATATAGATGATGTCCGATATAGATGATCGAAAGATTCCACCATCGACATCTGGCAGACTGTTTGTGCTGGAAGAGTTCCAAGCAAACGGTGATAGCGGCGATATCATCTCATCCGCGATTACCTTGAGAAAGGTTACGTTGAGGTCAAGAGAGTCAACTCCGCAGATAATGTGGCAGACCCACTTACAAAGCCGTTGGGCCAGCAGAAGATCGAAGCCCACCTTGAGAAGATGGGACTTAGACTTGTAGCCAATTGGCTTTAGGACAAGTGGGAGATTGTTAGATATATGTGCCCTAGAAGCCAGAATTGGCTGACACTTGTAATACACTTCTAGGGGCAAAATTATAATTTTGACTATAATTAATGAAATGGGTTATTTTCTATCACACATGTGTATTTAGTGTCTGTGATACATCCTTTGAGTTAATGGTAATGATAATTCATATTTTCAAGAGTTGAAAATTTAAGACATGAATAATCATTATTAACTCATAAACAGCTCCCGACCATAGGATCATCACGAGGATGGTGATTGATCCGGAAGGTTGGTGTACGATCGCTTCTCTTTAGTAGATGAGTCTTGAGTCTACGGTGTGGAGACACCGGAGCGAGAGTACAGGTACTCGTTAGAGAACGAGGGCACTGAGCGTGACCACCTCGAGTAGTCATTAGGAAGTCTACCTTCTCGTCAATGACTGACTCGATGCTGCAGTAGTGTGTCTGGTTCTTTGACCTGAGATGCATCGGCAGTTCACCTTGAGGGTGTTATAGTTTGACTACACCATTACTCGGTCTCCTAGCCATATGGAACCCTGAGGTGTATGTTGGCTATAGCATGTTCATTGTAGGAACTGGATTGCATCAAGATGGAATCTATCTACCTCGGTGGTAGAGGAGTAGCCCTATGATGATCATGAGAATCAAGTCCAGAAGCCCATGGCCATGGTAGAGTGAAATAATAGAAAGAGTTTCTATTTAGATTTTCACATTGGACTCGAATCGAATGATTACATCATATGACAGAGACTAGGGTTTGACGAGTTCACCTTAACCCTAATCTGATCGGGGCTCAAGATAGAAGAACTTGAATCACACAGGTAGCTGCACCAAGAGGTTCGCATTCAGCTCTGATGGGTTGCCACCATATACTGCTAGGTGTCACTGGTGGATTTTGGGAGCAATTAGAATGATTTAGATGATCGATCATTCTAGCTGTTCGAATCAGAAGAGTTCTGATCCATCGAAAGGAGTTTCGATGATGTCTATGATAGAGATCATGACATATCCCATTACCATACAGAACTGAACCTAACTGGGTCACACAAACAAGGGTTTGAATCTGGTGATCATCAATTGAACTGATCTAGTTCAATTGATCTGAATGAGATTCAATTAGGTTCAAGGAAATCGTGCTAGCACTCGATTGAACCTAACGTTCTTCTTTTACTATCATAAATAAGTTGTCCTGACTGAGCCAAAGGAGTTTGTGCTCAATCAGAGGCCTTCATATGGTCTGACTGGAGGTTGTCCAAGTCAGAATAGGTTGTCTTATTTGTAAGACATTACCTGCCATTTTTGGTCACCTGCCATTTCTTGTTCTTTGACTTTGGTCAAAAGTCTACCTTTGACTGGTCAAACGTTGACCATTGACCCTTTGACTTTTGACCACATGTCATGCACCTATTGGAGAGCTGGTGGGGGCCTTGTCCCCCTGCCAGAACCTGGCAAGGAGAAGGGCGCACGCCAAGGGTGGCGTGAGCCCAAGTAGGAGGCGCCTAGGAGTCCTTGTTGGACAAGGACTCCACCTCCCTTTTAGGATTCCAATCAGAGTTCTACTAAGAATCCAGTTTGACTGGTCTTAGGCGCCCTCTAAGGAGGAATCCAGGGGTCTCTTTTTCAACCAATCAGATTTAGATCTGATTTCACAAAGGGTTGTGATTGGTTGAGAGGAAGAGGAGTTGGATCACAAGCTTAGTCTATAAATAAGACCCTGCGCCCAACCCTAATCCTAAGTGAATTCAATAGAGATTTCCCACGTCCAAGGCTGCCTCTCCCCTCCTTCTCCATGCCATACTCTCTTCTCCCCTTGATCTCCACGTCCAAAAGTGTTTTGGACTTAGTTTGGTGCGATTCAGATCAAGGAAAGGCGATCAAAAAGCAAGAAGGCTGCGCTGCTGCAAAAGGACGACTGCTCAGATCTTCAAAAGAGTTTTGAAGATCCTCCAAATCAGATCCAGATCTGATTTTTGGAGGATTGTGATAGAGAAGAAGAGGATCTCCAGATCCAACCCGAGTGGATACCGGTAGAGGCCAGGCGCTTGCGTGGCTAAGATCCAGAACCTTCCGCTGCAAATCAGGATCATCTACAGGGTAATAGGATTACCCAAATCAGGTAAATTAAATTTGATTTAATTTATCCTTATTTTATTTTATTTTATTAAAATAATAAGAATCAGATCTGAAACATATTCAAGATCTGATTGGAGATCAAGAGAAAATTTTTTGAAATATATCTCTTGATCTAATCAGATCTGGACGAACCTGGACCGGGAAATCAGGATTTCCCTTCA